>OY821519.1:18561377-18926377 GCA_963682025.1 Cordilura impudica | reverse complement strand
TGACAACAAATTCGTTTGCCACAACGAATCTGTTTTCACCTACACTTATGTTAAGTGTAATCGGCAAAACTTCAAACAATATAACAGCTTTAGATGAATGTTAAAATTTTTTAAAATTGTCACATATTATGATTTGTTGGTCATACCGATTTTGTTGGTCATGCTGAGTTCAATAGTGTGCTTCTTTCATGTGTGCGGATGTTTGTATGAAATCATTTTGGCACATTCTAACGAACACTTGTTATATTAGTTTCATTATCCTTTGACAATTTAAAATATGTCTGACTCAGACTTGTCATCTGTAAACACAGATGCATTTGAGTGGAGGTGTTTGATATACGAGAATATCAATCTTTGACGAGAAATTTATAACATTTGCAGCTCTTTCTTAATTAAATCTATTAACAACTACAGGCAGTAAGAAATCCTTCAAAAGTCAAATATATTTTAAATACTTTTTTAGACACATTTAAAATGACTAGAAAATACTTACGAATTTATTATCCATTTATAGAAAATTTAAGCTTAAATTTATCACAATGTTCGGATATAATTTCATTGTATGCTGCTAGTAGAAAAATCCGTATTTCATTATGTGAATTTTTAAATGATGTAAATCAATGTTTTTTTAATACTTAATTCAACTTTGATGTTTCATTGTATTACCGAACAATGCCATAATATTATTTGTATAAGCATTTTTTTATTGAAAAGTTGTAATATTATGAAAACTCAAGGAATTATTAAATCTATTATTATATTATTATAATGATACAAATTCAGTTTTCAATTGAATTATTTATAACAATAGGTATTAAAATTTATAAATTGGCAACTTTATTAAATATTAACTAAATAAATTTATTCATATATTAACATAATAAATTTATTCATATGCATATGTATGTATGTATGTATGTATGTATGTATGTATGTATGTATGTATGTATGTATGTCTGTATATAAAATAATTATGTATATGAAATAATTAAGTTTAGGCCGACTATCAGTTGCTTTATAGCGAGGACAAAAATGTTTAAAAACAAACCATAATAGATGTGAATATGCATGGACGTCGAAAATAACAAAAACCTAATTTAAGTGAATAATGAAGTTGCTGCCTCAGTATATTTAATCTTCACATGACGACTATTGAGGCACTAAAATGTTCTACATATATCTTATACTTATATAAAAATGGATGTTTGTTTGTACGTCTGTTTGTGGTTTATAGGAGACTACACCACTGGGCCGATCGTGTTGAAATTTTTACAGTAAGTAACTGCCTATCAGAAAGGAAAAATAGGCTATATTTTTTTGATGTTTCAGGTGGCCGTGGCACCTCTCACACAAGGTGAATTTTTAACATTTAATTATAACATATGATATCTGGAATACTACGACAGCAAGAGTTCTGAAACCGTGTACATGTAGTACATATGAAACTAATTTGAAGAGTTGCGAAAAATATTTGGCGGGATCGAACAAATGCCACCCACCATTCAAAGAAAATATTTATGTCATATATCTAGAGTAGTGCAATAGATAAAGTCTTGGGACCTAGTGTAAGTTCATAAGTTGTCAACATTAGTACTCGGAAAAAATGGGCGGCATCAGATCAGTGGGCGTGGTACCCCCATGCAAAATAAATATATAATGTCATATATCTGGAGTACTATAACAGTGAAACCCTTGGAATTTTGTGTGACTTCATAAGTTATTAATGTGAATAGATGACCAAATAATTGTCGAGATCGGACGATTGGGCATGGCTCCTCCTATAGAAAACAATATGAAGTACTATGAAAATGACAGTCCTGAAACATTTGACAAGTACATTAATTACCAATGTGTATAGCCGTGGCTGAATCGCCAAAATCAAAAATCGGCAAAACCGATAATCACGAAAAACAAAAATCGCTAAAATCAAATATTGCCAAATTCAAAAATCGCAACAAAAAAATCGACAAAATCAAAAATCATAAAATAAACAAAAATCATCAAAATCACAAATTGCCAAAATCGAAAATCGCAAATAACAAAAATCGCTCAAAACAAAAATCGCCAAAAACAAAACTTGCCAGAACAGAAATTCGCGAATAATAATAATCGCAAAAGACAGAATAACAAAAATCACCTAAACCAAAAATCGCTAAAATCAAAAATCGCAAAAAATAAAAATCTCTAAAGCTCAAAATCGCCAAAGTCAAAAATCACTAAAATCAAAAATCGCCAAATGAAGAATCACAAAAAACAAAAATCGCCCAAAATCAAATATAGCAAAAAGAACAAAAATCGCCAAGTCAAAAGTCACGAAAGCCGAAAATCGCGAATAAAAAAAATCAAAAATCACAAAATAAGCAAAAATCGTCAAAATTAAAAATCGGCAAAAATCGAAAATCGCGAATAACAAAAATCGCTTAAAAAAAATCGCCAAAAACAAAACTTTCCAGAACCGAAAATCGCGAATAATAAAAATCGCAAAAATCATTAAAATCAAAAATCGCCAAATGAAAAATCACAAAAACAAGAATCGCCCAAAATCAAAAGTAGAAAAAAAAACAAAAATAGAAAAAAGGCAAAAACAAAAATCACAAAATAAACAAAAATCGTCAAAGTCAAAAATCGCCAAAACCGAAAATCGCAAATAACAAAAATTGCCTAAAACAAAAATTGCCAGAACCGAAAATTGAGCAAAAATCACCTGAATTAAAAATCGGTAAAATCAAAAATCGCAAAAAATAAAATGCGCCAAAGTCCAAAATCGTTAAAATCAAAAATCGCCAAATGAAAAATCACAAAAAACAAGAATCGCTCAAAATCAAAAATGGAAAAAAGAAAAAAATCGCCAAGTCAAAAGTCACGATAGTCGAATATTGCGAATAAAAAAATCGTAAAAAACAAAAATCCCCAAATTCAAAAATCTAGAATAACAAAAATTGCCAAAATCAAAAAAATAAAAATCTCAAGCTAAAAATCGTAATATCAAAAATCGTTAAAATCAAAAATCGCCAAATCAAAAATCACAAAAAACAAGAATCGCCCAAAATCAAAAATAGAAAAGAGAACAAAAATCGTTAAGTCAAAAATCTCGAAAACTGAAAATCGCGAATAAAAAAATCGCCAACATCAAAAAATTTAAAAATCTGCAAATCTGCAAAACGGCTAAAAAGAAATACCTTTCAAATAATATACGTTTGGTCAAAATCGGAATATAACGGTAGAACAAAACATCGGTCACAAGAAATCCCCTAGCCTAGTAATGTTATAGATTTCTTTTATATTGTTTTTTTATTAAGACAATGATGGTTTATTTTTCATAGAAAGAATTAACTTCTACCTAAAAAAAAATAGCATTATTTTTATATTATTAGAGCAGGCTTTCCAGTACTGGACCATGCGTAAACGGGAAAAGAAATCTGCTAAGCCCTAATAAAATTAAAAAACAGATATTCGTCTATGACAATTTTTTTAAGTTATTTGAGCCTTTAAAAGCTTCAGAAAAACGCACGATTTTATTTTATTTATTTTTTATTTTTTTTATTTTTTGTTTTTTTTTTTCTTGTTTTTTATTTGCAGTTTCTTCAGTGATTTAATCTAAATACTTATATTATCTGTTGTTTTCTAATCCATTTTGTTATACTAACTTCACCAGGATGTTAATGAATCATTTTCGCTAAAAATTAGCAACTCAGCTGACTAATTGAGGGCGTGATCTTGATTTCCACAAATGGACAGACGGACATCGCTATATCAACTTTTCTTATTATGAGGATCAATATTGTATATATTTAATGGGATCCAAATTTTTCTAGTTATTACTTTACACACAGCTGTGAAGGGTATTACTAGGCTGACTAGATTTTCTTGAAGAAAAACGTTAATATTGACAGAAATAATTAGTGTCCTATTGAAGAATTATAAAAAAATTAAATCTGAGCGATTCTAAGACATGTGCTAGTAAACTGCAGTCATATAAATAGTGATCTCTGAAATGCTCAGTAAAAGCAGAGTTTCCAATAATCTCATATGTTAGGGAAACAAATTAATTAATTAAATAACACGAGAATTTAAGAACAATCACGGCAGTCTTATGGAATAGGCCTTGCAAATACCTTTCCTATGATGTTCAATTTGTATTGTGGTTTCTATGGATCAAATGTGAATTTTACCATTTTACCACTAAATATGAGATTGGGCAGCTAAAAAATTATGGGTAACTTATTCTTGTTCGTGTTCCACAGCGTATCCTACTTTCATCACGATCTGCGAGTATCACCCATGAAACTTTCCTTGTGTAAGACGTACATATATGGAAAAAAAATTTTTTAAAAAATTAATATCGAGATTTTGCTCAAGTTTTGCAGTTTTAACAAGTAAGAAAATTATAGTCGGTCTAGACCGACTATACGATACGATACCATGCGTTTAGAAACCCTATCTCTTAGGCCCAACTAACTGGACATTGAAAATAAGCAAAAACCTGCAGATATGAAAAAGTTCATATCGGATGCTATATCTATAAAGGGACTAGGTCCAAAAATGGACCGATCCTGATCATGTTTGGTAAAGTCTCTTGTATTTTGCAAAAATATATACAAACAAAATTTGAGAAGAATCAGTGCAATATTTTTGTTTTTTAATAGATTTAAGTGAAGATCGGGAAGCAGCTCTATATGGGGTCAAAGGGATCATTTTTGGACTACTCATTAGTGGATGTAATGAACGCATACAAACCCAATTTGAGTAAGATCTATATGACAATTTGGATCTTATGGCAATTTATGTCGATTTCATATGGGTAATTTGTATGGGGGCTAGGTCTGAGCATGGACCGATTCTCACCAATTTCAATAGCGTTCATCCCATTGCCGATAAAAGCTTATATACCAAATTTCATCAAAATATGTTCATATTTGCGACCTGCAGTTTGATTACAAGGTTTACATGGACACACAGACGGACGGACGGACGGACGGACGGACGGACGGACATTGTTAAATCAACTCAGAAAGTGATTCTGATTCGATCGGTATAATTAAAGATGGGTCTAGGTCAAATATTTTTGGTAGTTACAAACAACAGCACAAAGTCATTATACCCAAACCACATAGTGGTATAGGGTATAAAAATGAAAAATGTTTTTTATTCCATCCAAGTTGTTCAGAAAAAAGAATTATTTAAAAAGCAATTTTATGAAAAAAAAAATCTAAAACAATTATGACAATTCAAAAAAACTAAATGAAGTTTGGAAAAAAATTTCTTTTTTTAAACCAAATATTTTCAAATAAGTATAAAAAATATTAGAAAATAAAAAAAAATAATACTAGAAAAATATTAAAAAAGTATTTCATATATTTGGGGAATATACAGGGTGGTTCATCTAGTATTTTTACTTTTAACTACAGGTTGTTTCGAGAAGGGCAACACCAATATCAGCTGGCTCATTCCATAGTGACAGATATGACATTCAGTGATCTTTCTAATCGAATATTATACAGTAAAAATTTTTCATTGTTCATAAAAATATACAAAATTATGCAAACGGACCTGACGAACATATTTACCATTAGGAAAAGTGATAAAGTATTATTGTTATTAATAATTGGGGGCAAAAAGCAATCGTGACAGACATGACATTCAGTGATCTTTCTAATCCAATATTATACAGTAAAAAATTTTCATTGTTCATAAAAATATATAAAATTATGCAGACGGACCTGACCAACATATTTACCATTAGAAAAAGTGATAAAGTATTATTTTTATTAATAATTGGGGGCAAAAAGTAGTCGTGACAGACATGACAACTAACAGACATTACTTTAGAGGATGTTTGTAAAACACAGAAAAGCTCTAAAGTTATTTGTATGACAAGTAAGGCTCGTAGGCCTGACTTTAGGTAAGTGTGTTAAAGCGCTGACCAAAAAGTGCAAGTACGAGTGTATGTGAAGGTTCACGGTTCAAACCTCACGGCCGCCCTAAGTAGAAAATCTTCATATAGAAACAATCAATTCAATTATAACATAACAATTATCCCAAAGTTCAATAAATCGCTGATGAAGGCTAAAATGCCAGAAACCGGTCCGATTAAGAATACAGTGTAGTTATGAATTTTTGAAATATATACTTTCTTCTTCTTCTTTACCACGCACCATAGAAACAGTTTTAGTTAACATAATAGATAGTTTATTAATAAAGCATATAAAAAACATGAATTCTGAAATTTGGTAATGTGGCAGACTTGACACTGCTTTTAGATTTAAAAATACTTAACTACACTTTTCCATTCTTGCTGAAAAAATGGGGGCTATAAACATAGCCAGAAATGTATCTAACATACTATTGCCATATTTTCATTCCCTTTTCTTTGAAATGGTATCAATAAAAATTTTTTAAATTAAAATTTTAAAATTGAACCTAAGGTTGACCTCTGCATGGAATTGCCCAGCTGTGTTATGACAAAAAGTTCGTAAAATATATGCGGTCTACAATTTATGCTTGAGCAACGTTGGGAAATATTAAAAACTTATTTCAAAAGTGATGGGGCTTAGTAAATACCCACAGTACTGCTGTAAAGCCAATGCACCCTAAACAATACAATGCTTAATATAGTTTTTGACCCGGCGGTATCATTGGGAAATTTTTTTTTTCGAAGATGCTAAAGGCAAATGAGTGACAGTGAAAGGTGATCCATTTTCGATAATATAAATCTGGACAACATTTGGTTTCAACGGGGTGGTGTAACGTGTCACACAAACCATGAAACAATCGTTCTTTTGCGTGGCAAAGTTTGAAAGTCACGTAAATAGCCGTTTTGTGCACTGGCTGCGATTTGAACCTTTGGACTATAATTTGTGGGGAGCTGTTAAGAATTAGTGTTACGCCAATCACCCAGCATCGATTGTGGCACTGAAAAATTAAATTAATGCAGTTATCGATAAAATACAGCCTAACACTCTCAAAAATGTATTGAAAAATTGGGTTGATCTAATGGGCTACTACAGTAAGGCCAACTCATCATTTCATTTGAATGAAATAGTGTTCCAAAGTAATTGCAAAATTTTTGAGTTTTTTCTATTTATAGCAAAATCAAAGTGCAAAATTTATATGGTCCTGTATTCACTTTAGGCAACCACGTTTATTAGAGAAACAAATTAAGTAATATTTTGCAAACTGCAATGTTTTGATATGGCAAGTTTTCACTTAGAAACACTAGATTTGTCTAACCAGCTTCCATGTAAGGCGGAAGTGTAATCTCTAGCAACAGCCAGCGCTTACATATGCCCCTTCGTTTTGTCCTACTTCTAAACATCGTTTAATTATACCCTCCATTCCAGTGTGCAGAGGGTATATATAAGTTTGTCATTCCGTTTGTAATAATTACAAAAAAAAAAAATTTGGACCCCATAAAATATATATGTTTGTGATCCTTATAACAACCGGAGCTGATATAGCGATGTCCGTCTGTCCGTCTGTGGAAATCACGATGACGGCATCAATCGGGCAGCTATGGTGCTCGTTGACATAAAAAATGATTCATTAACATCCTGAAAAGTTTAAAATCGTCCAAATCGCTCGATTAGGGACCGAGATTTGAATGAAGAACTAAAAAAAGACTTGAAAAAATATAATTTTCTATGCTGTTCACGATCATGCCCTCAAGAGTGCAGCTACAGTGATCATTTTTAGTGAGAATGATTCACCAAATTCATGGGAAGATTTCTATTTCAAAAATCATTAAAATCGGTGGAACAGGTCCAGGGAAATCTCTGAAAGAGTAAAAAAAAATTAAAAATATGATGTTTCTATATTGTTATTGTTGTTATTCTAAATGTTGTGTTGTTGTCATAGCTGGACTTGTTGTTTTTGTGGTCGTTGTGGTAATAATATAATAAAAATTAACCCTTTGTACATTTTTTTATTAACTCTGGTAGTAAAATTTAAAAGTTTCCATTGTTTTGGCATCACTAAAAAAATTTGTTAGATCATTTCTGTTATTACCACGAGCCTGCCTGCAAAATTTCAGATCGAATGGGTTACGGGAAATTGGTTAAAATCGATCCAAAAATTTTTCGACAAGCAGACACTACGAGTTAATATAAAGAGAGCAAAAATTCACCAACATCTGAAGCAAATAATGCTAAAATACCTAGTTGTTAATAAAAAAAAAATAATGTAAATTTAGCAACAAAAATTTTATTTATAAATTAATTTAAAGAGAAAAACACAAAAATAACGTTTGATGTTGTATTTTTTGTGTGTAATATTTACATATACATACATACATAAACATTAAATAATACAATATACATATATTATATATGTATATCCATAACAACTGCATGTTAGAAATAAATCAGTATATAATTTTATTTTATTTACATAAAATTCTGCAATATTTTGTTGTGGGGAAATACATTTCTTTTGCATTAACAGAGTGTCACTTCATTTTGCTCAGCGTGACTATGCCACAGTAGATGGCGCCACAATTTTTGCTTGTTCTAATTAGCTTTGCAATAGTTATTTCTATATTAACATGAATGTTAATATTTTCAACTGGATATCATACAGAACAATGTTAAGAGTATACACGGGCTGGTCTTTTATTTCATACGTATTTTCATTATTCTTTTGCAAATATGAACATAAGTTTGGCATATTAACTTTTTGTTGTCTTTACAAAATAGAGTTACCGAGTTCATCAATGAGTTTTTTGCTTTCAAAACAGTTCTACATAGTTATATAGAATTATTATTCTGCTTTACCTATAAAATATCTGATTGCGATTACATTTGATTTTGAATTTCAGAAAATCATATCAAAACGTCGGAAATTATGATTTTAAATTTAGAAGACATCAATTGCATCTTTAATATATAAATTTTTTTCGTTAAACACAAATTGAAATTCAAAAAAAAAAACCTAAACCTATGTTTACATTTGAAAAATTTTTACATTTAAAAAAAAATATTTACATTCAGGACAAATTAATAGCTTTTCAGTACCGCGATTCTGTAACTCTTTTAACGATAGTCGTATCGTTAAAAAATAGCAAAATTATCAGTAAAATTTTTAAACGATATTCGCTATTGTTAAACTCAGCTGTTGTTGTTATCTAAACGACAACCCTTTTTGAGTTGTTTATTCAATCGATAAAAACTTAAATTTTTAGGTTGAAATGTCGTTCATACATAAACAAAAATCATAAAATAGTGAAAATATTTTGCTTTTATTAAAAAACTTTTTTATATAAATAAAAAAATTAAATAGCATATTCAATTCATTATATCATTTTCAAATAAATACACAGAAATATTAGTAAAAAAATATATTAAACGCGAAGTAATTTAATATTTTCTATTCTTCTTTGTGTTTTTCGCTTATTTTGACAGAGATGCCACTCGTTTACAATTTAAATAAATAGAAAAATAGATTTGTCGACTGTCGTTAAGATGTATGTACTTAGTGAATCACTTAATCCTTAGTGCAAACAACAATAGCTGTCGAAATATTTTGCGATTGTCGGATCGTTTAAATTTACAGAATCACACTACAGAAAACATTAATTTAAATTCAATGAATTTTAGAGAACGTCAAATGATATTTAAGAATTGCGAACATAAAAACTGTTACATAAATAAAAGCAATTTGATGAGAATGTTATTTATATATAAATTTTCACAATTTTTTTTGGATGAAAATTTGAAGTTTTTCAGAAAATAAAGAGAACAAATTATTTTATTTAAAATGTTTGGGACATTTGGCTTCTTGCGTTTGCCATCCCTAATTTGAATATTTATTATTATAAATTTATTCTCTATGTTTTCCATATATGGCAATATTTTAATAAAAAAATTGAGAGTTTTTTTTTTGGTTATTATTTTGTTACTCCATCCGACCTATATGGCCGCAATGAAGAAATATTTGGCCAGTTAAAAGAAACTATACAGCCATCTCCAATTAGCACGATTTAATGCATATAGCCACCCTACCCAACCATTACCTTTGCAATGGAGGTTAGGGTGAGCTATTTAATTAGCAAAAACTAAATTAAACGAGAAGTTATGTCATATAACCGGAAACGCATGCATATAGGTATATAACCTAAATGGCCGAACAGCGACCCCAATGACCAAAAAGCAAACACCGAAATAAATCCGAAATAATAGAAAAGACGAAAACCAACCCAAAGAATTTGCTGAAATAATTTGGTATTAAGTTTAACAAATTGTTTACTTTTTCTTTAAATGGTGCGTGGTAAAGAAGAAGAAAGCATATATTTCAAAAATTCATAACTGCACTGTATTCTTAATCGGACTGGTTTCTGGCATTTCAGCCTTCATCAGCGATTTTATTGAACATTGTGATAATTGTTATGTTTTTAATTGAATAGATTGTTTCTATATGAAAATTTTTTCTACTTAGGGCAGCCGTGAGGTTTTGAACCATGAACCTTCACATAAACTCGTACTTGCACTTTTTGGTCAGCGCTTTAACACACTCACCTAAAGTCAGGCCTACGAGCAGTGTGGTTAGATTCAGTTTTCGTACCATACAGCTTTACTTTGTATTAATTTCAGAAGATACAACTCTGTCCAAACAAACAATCGTTATTTTTGAATTTTGAATATTTTTTTTGCATTTATACTTCTAATTTCCACTATTCTCAGTTTTCGTAAGAGTTGTCATATGTGATGTACGGTTTTGTACATACCTACATATGCACTTTTACATATATTTGAGATGACGCTTTTGAAGCGAAGAAATTTTTTGTTTGTTAGATTTAGTCATTTTTCAGACATATTGCAATTACTGCAAATTATAATTATCAAGACTCAAACCGAGGTGGAGGGTATCAAAGATTCGGCACAGCCGAATTTAACACTCTTACTTGTTTTTTCCTGTAATTTCAACCTTAAAATAATATAGTCTGAGAAAATTATCATTTAGACAAAATATTTGGTTGAAAATTGAGACTAAGAATTCTTCGGGATTTAGAACTCAAATACTAAGATAATTTTTTTAATGGAAAACTTTTGGTTTTTCTATTTTCCTTGCTGAAAACAACAATACTTTTTAAAAAGCCTTCGCAACATCAACTTTATTTAAAACTCTATTTTTCTATATTGAATTAAAAGTTAACTCTGCTATTGACCTGATTTCATTGAAAAAATAAAATAAAAAAAAAACTCAAGAGCTGTATGTAGAACTTCCTTTATTTGAGAATTTTTTTTTTTTTTTTGTGCAGCAGGTATTTATTTATTTTTTTTTTACCTTAAAATTTTTTTCGACTTTTCCTGTGGGTTTTATATGATACTTATTGTATGGCAGAAGAAAACTAAACCAAATATATTTTGCGAAAAACTTTCATAGTAATCTCTCTAACTAAAAAGGAACTTTATGTTTGTTTGGTCAAAACAACAACGAAATTCATATTGTGGTCTGACTGAAAGTTCACAGTCAAAAACTACTAAAAAGCCATAACTTAACAACTACAACAAACAAAATAACGACAACAACAGCAAGAATAACAAAAAAAAAAAAAAACATAACCTAAAGTCAAATAACGACAGCAACAAAATGAGCGAAAAATAAAGTGAACACCCGCAGCCACAAAAGTATCAGTTATAATTTTAATCCTCTAAAGCCCAAAGTTCGTTTAAAGTTGGCCTGTAATTTTCTTGGGGCACAACTTTATTCAAGTGATATTATTCTAAAGGAAAATCTACTAAAACAAATAATACAAACGAAATCAGCTAAAACTAAAATATTTAATTAAAATAAATCGTTATAAAAATTGTTGACTTCTTTCTTCTTTCAGAAACAGGCTAAAAATCTCTTATACTAACAAATTCAATACTGGTATACAAACAATTCCATTGTAAAGTGTTTTTGAAAGCTTTTCACTTTTCCACTAAACAAATTTTGTATTTCTAAGGGTTTAAACATGAAAAAAAAATTTAAAAATTGCAACAGCTACAACTACTACAACAAAAAATCAGTCTTCTAAAAGATGTCAGTTAAAAGTTTAAAAACTTTAGTTAACTTACAAAATGTAGTATAACTGTTTGAAAGCAAAATTAAGCCAGAAATGCAAACAGATTTCCAAACTGCCAATGGCTGTGGCTGGCAAATTTTTGCAAAACTCTTTAAAAACAAAAAAAAAAACAACAACAAGTAGACTTATTTTTGGCCACAAACAAAATATGACAGAACTCTCAAGTTATTACGTTTGTTTCTGAGTATTCTAAATTTATTAATTTATTTCTTTCTTAGCATAGCAATAACAACAAAATTCATAAATATTTAATATTTTTTTCTTTTATTGCAGGTTTTGGGTTCGTTACATTTCAAAGTGAAGATGTTGTAGATAAAGTTTGTGAAATTCATTTCCATGAGATAAATAATAAAATGGTAAGTTATGGAGGCTATTTGCGTTACAGAAACTCTAATGATTTTTGTGATTGATGAAATAAAACTACCGAAAAACTAATTACTTAAAAATTGGAATAAAAAATAAATCCCACCTTAAATCTATAACCCGCATTTCGGTATCTTCGAAGTTGCTATTTTAAGATAATTTTCTTAACCAGTTTTTTAGGGAACTGAAAAAGAAATTAATAAATAATAAACAAGTAAGAAAATTATAGTCGGTCTAGACCGACTATACGATACCCAATACCATGCGTTTAGAAACCCTATCTCTTAGGCCCAACTAACTGGACATGGAAAATAACCAAAAACCAAATTTGAGTGGGATTTTTATTAATTTTTTTTGGCTGCAGATATGAAAAAGTTCATATCGGATGCTATATCTATATGGGGACTAGGTCCAAAAATTGACCGATCCTGATCATGTTTGATAAAGTCTCTTGTATTTTGCAAAAATATATACAAACAAAATTTGAGAAGAATCAGTGCAATATTTTTGGTTTTTAATAGATTTAAGTGAAGATCGGGAAGCAGTTCTATATGGGGCCAAAGGGATCATTTTTGGACTACTCAATAATAGATATAATGAATGCATATAAACCCAATTTGAGTAAGATCTATATGACAATTTGGATCTTATGGCAAATTATGTCGATTTCATAGGGGTAATTTGTATGGGGGCTAGGTCTGAACATGGACCGATTCTCACCAATTTCAATAGCGTTCATCCCATGGCCGATAAAGGCTTATATACCAAATTTCATCAAAATATATATATATTTGCGACCTGCAGTTTGATTACAAGGTTTACATGGACACACAGACGGACGGACGGACGGACGGACATTGTTAAATCAACTCAAAAAGTGATTCTGATTCGATCGGTATAATTAAAGATGGGTCTAGGTCAAATATTTTTGGTTGTTACAAACAGCAGCACAAAGTCATTATACCCAAACCACATAGTGGTATAGGGTATAAACAGACCATATTAGAAAACAAATTTTTGCTATGAATGATTTTTAAAATAAATATAAATCACTGTATTTAATTTTTGTTTAATTAAATTTATAAAATAATTTTTTAGGTTTTGTTTATATTTTTTTTTTATTTGTTCATTGCACAATCAGCCACAATCCCATATAGTTTCTTAAAATATCTTGCAGATTTCAGAATAGACAACCGCTAGCTCTATATATTTTACGTTTTTTAGACAGCCATTCCGAGTAGAAATCAAGTTTTCTACTATTTCATGTATACAGTAAAATGATGTCTGTGTATAAACATTGTTTAGAAACATAATTGAAAAATAAGTATGTATACATGAAACCATAGAAACAACTATTTTTAAACTCTTTCTTCTAACTCATACTCACTGTTTGCCTGTCTGCCATGGGGCGTTTGGCAGTCACACCTGTGCTGCCGCGCAGTTGTTGCCAACTTATTTTAATTGTCAAAATATATTTTTCTGATCATACCGATATTCTAGCTAAGCTGTGTTCCGCGTGCGCGTAACTTCCTCGCACCGAAATGATGCTATTGAAAAGAATGCTCATTTTAAACGCGTTTGTAGTAGGACATATATTGAGAGCAGTATGCAAATTTTCACTAAAATAAATATTTAACAAAATTCATTAAATAAAAATATATAAAAATTTAAGAATGGATTTGGGGAGTAAGTTAATTTTTTATTTCGTTTTAAAAAAAATGGGGAATTTGTTCATTTCTTTTGGGGACCTTTTTTTAAATTTGGGGAATTTGTTCACCGTGAAGTTATTCCCGTGTAAACCAAATTTCACAGAAATCCGTTGAAAAATACAAATTTGTATAGCGGAGAAATATATCATACAACAAAAAATAAATTTTATATGAAAAGTGGGCGTAAAAGTAGGTCGGTAAAAATCATATGACGACCTTCCCTGGAACATGTACTAAATTTCGGAGAAAGCCGTTGAAAGATAAAAATTACTATAACGAACAAATATACCAAAAAAGAAAAATTAATTTTATAAAAATGTGGGCGTAAAGGTAAACGTAGCAAGATAAATAATGCGACCTTAGTTGGAGTAGAGAGATCACGTTTTCCAAATTTCAGAGAAAGCTATTGAAATATAAAAGTTTGTATATCAATCAAACAAAGAAACAAATAAAAGGAAAAAAATTAATTTTATTTACATAGAAGTGGGCGCAAAGTAGGCGTGGCCTGTAAGAAGTATAGAGATCGTGTGTACCAAATTTCAGAGACATTCCATGAAAAATAAAGATTTCTAAAGTGAACAAATATACCAAAAAACAGAAAATGAATTTTGTATAAAAAGTGGGCGTAAAAGTAGGCGTGGCCGTCAAGAATCATATGGCGACCTTCTTGGAGTACAGAGATCGTGCGTGAACATGTATATTGTATACAAAGAGTGGGCGTAACAGTAGACCGGTACGAAGGATATGCCGACGTTCCCTGGGGTAGAGAGATCGTGCGTACCAAATTTCAGAGAAATCCATGGAAAAATAAAAATTTGAATAGCGGTCAAACAAACAAACAAACAGAAAATGAATTTTATATATCTGTGGTCACAAGCGATAACCGCCTAAGTCGACTTAAGAACGATTTTAATTATGTATGCTATCATATTCTACTAAAACGCTTTGTATTTACGTGAAATCCCCATTTCTCTAACACTGTTCCATAAAAAGTTATTAATAAAAACATTCTGACCTAAGTCGTAATGAAGCCCCATTACTTTTATATAAAAAGTTATTTTTCTCTAAAGCATGATTTTCGACTTAGACGGTTAATGCTTGTGACCACAGATATATAGATTTAAAGTCTATGGAATTATAAAGATCCGTACAGACTAATATATTTAGTGTACAAAATACATATAACAATTAAAATAATGACGATTTAATTATTGGGATATAGAATAATTTCACGTTTCAAAGATCACATCTATCTATGATGTGGTAAATTCCATTAAATTGTTTACATGACCGGCGAAATGTATCAGAAAATTATTTAAATCCAAAAACGCCATAAGCTTTGTTTATTGCTGAAGATATATACGGACGAAAGTTTAATCTATGATCTAATAAAATGCCAAGATCTGAGAATATATCAACGGATTCCAATTCACTTTCATTCACAAAATAAGTAGTATGGAGATTATTACATCTGTAAAAGGGCTTGTGCTTGCATTTTTTTATATTGAGCTCCATTAAGTTTATACTGCACCATCCACTAAAATTATTTAAGTCGGATTGTAGCAAAAAATGTTGAAAGTAATTTTGAAGAGAGGAAAATAGTTTGACATCATCAGCGTATAAGAGAATTTTAGAGTGTTGAATAACAGATAAATAAAGTCAAAAGTACTTCGATTTTTTTAGAGACATCGTTTCTAAATTTAACCCGCTGAAATCTGTTCGTTAAATAACATTTTAACCAGAAAACTAAAGAATTACTGAAACCCATAGAATTCAGCTTGTATAATAATAAATCGTGATTCACCTTATCAAAGGCTTTACTAAAGCGGAGTAAATTACATCAGTTTGCATACGATCTCTAAATTCGTCATTTATAATTAAAGTGAGTTCCAGAACGTTGATGATTATAGAACGAGATTTACGAAAGCCGTATTAATATGGAGAAAGTATGGATGAAACTTGATGAGCTAACGAGTCTGTTATAATTTTTCTAAAAGTTTGGGGATTGCACTCAATTTTGCGATGCCTCTGTAGTTAGACACATGGACCTTATTGCTTGATTTATATAAAGGGATGATATAAAATTCCTTCCAAAGAGATGGTAAATATCCTGTACGCAAGGACTGATTAAAAAGTGTTGTTAGTGGATAGGGAGTCAGCACAGTGCTTAAGAATATTATTTGGTATTCGATCAGGACCAGGATCAAAAGAATTTTTCAGTGTTTTCCTGTTACTCAAAACAGTGATGTTGTTAGGAAAATTTTCATTTATTATCGAAGAAGCTTTGGAAATTTCAAAAGGATATTATACGGATTGCTCAAAATTTTGTATTGAATATTTTGTAGCAAAAAAATCAGCAAAAACATTACTGATTGATAAATAATCATCGGCTGAAATTGATCCAAAATTCAAGGAATTAGGATATTCACGTGATCGACGTTTAGAATTAACAAAAGTGTAAAATGATTTTGGATTCCTCTTTAAATTATGTTTCATATGACTTAAGTAGTTATTGTAAGCTCTTTTGTTTTCAATATTGTATTCTGATCTAGCAATTAAATACTTGGTAAAATCAGAGGGGGAATTTTTTATACACTTTTTTTCTTTCTATTTTTGAATTTAACCAAATAATTATTATTCCATGGCGGACACATCTTCTTACGGGTTGAAATCATACGAATATGAATACATGCGTTCAACTTGTTGTAAAAGCTTGTGATCATCTCATCATAATCAATTGATGAAAGGATATCAGTCCAGTCAATATCGGATAGTAGAGCATTCAATTTTGGATAATCAGTTTTCGAAAAGCGTTAAACATTCCGATCGATCTAAAATTTGGTCGATAGACTTGCCTTGAAAAAAGATTAACTTTGACATGGTCACGCACAGTCACGGAGAGATTAAAACCTCACTTCTCCTCATCCAATCGATCTGAAACTTTGTCCATAGATTTTTTGTGACCAAAGATTACGCACAGTGACGGAGAGATTGAAAGAAAGAATTTTAACAAAAACTTTGTTTTATGCGTAAGATTATTTGGATTTTTAGAATAATACCAAGTACAATGAAATGAAAACAACAAATAATTTTTTTAAATAATTTTTGATGTTTAAACATCTATGCGCTCAAGGGGGTAAAATCCAATTTCACAATACAATCACAAAAACAGCGTGAGGGAAAATCGGTGTGTGGTATATGTAAGTATATTGGTGTATTTAGTAAGAAGAACCGCCGAGTTCGCTGTCTGTTTAGCAAAATCACAAATCTTTTTCATTAATTTTAAATATTCAAGCTATTGACCGCTAGGTTTGTTGTGAGTTTAACATGTTCACAAACTTACAGAGTTGTTTTTTTTTTAATTTCATATATATATTTGCTATTGACAGAACTAAGCAGAAGCAGAAATTATCAATTGTATTTCAGAAAGTATCAATTGTATTTCAGAAAACATCAACTGAATTTCAGAAGGTATCACTTGTGTTTCAGAAAGTATCAATTGTATTTCAGAAAGCATCAATTCATTTTCAGAAAGTACCATTTGTATTTCAGAAAATATCAATTGAGTTTCAGAAAATATCAGTTGAGTTTCAGAAACTATCAAATGTATTTCAGAAAATATCAACTGTATTTCAGAAAACATCAAATGTATTTCAGAACTTATCAAATGTATTTCAGAAAATATCAACTGTATTTCATAAAACATCAAATGTATTTCAGGAAACATAAAAGGTATTTTAGAAACCATCAAATGTATTTCAGAAAATTTTAAATGTATTTCAGAAAACACCAAATGTATTTCAGAAAACATAAAAGGTATTTCTGAAATTATCAAATGTATTTCCGAAATTGTCAAATGTATTTCAGCAATTATCAAATGTATTTCAGAAAATATCAACTGTATTTCACAAAACATCAAATGTGTTTCAGAAATTATCAAATGTATTTCAGAAACCATCAAATGTATTGCTGAAATTATAAAATGTATTTCAAAAAATATCAAATGTATTTCAGAAAACATCAAATGTATTTCAGAAATTATTAAATTTACTTCAGAAAATATGAATTGGGGCAATTCCATAAAAATGTCAACTTTTATGAAAAAAAATATTTTTTCATTCACATGAAGTAAGTTTAAAAATATATTAAAATATGTTCCAAATTACATAATGTAATTCCTTACAAGCATTCTAAATAATCAAATATATAAAAAATTTATTTGTTTACTCAATTTTCTTTTAATACATGTTTAAGAAACTTTAGTCATTCCGTCACAGTCATTCCGTCACGTCAAATGACAGTTAATAAATTCGATACTATTACAGGCCAGTTGCTCTAAATTATAATTTTGTATTGCTTATATATCATATGTAAAATGTGCATTAGTTTAAAATCTGACTTGCTTCTTAATTTACAAAAGTTCCCAGGTTTTAATACCAAGGCATAGTCATGGTATCAAAAATGTCATTCCGTCACACAATGAGAAATTACTCAAAAATAAAAGAATAAAATAGTGTAAAAATTGTTTCTGATTTTTTTGAAATCTCTTAATCATTAACAATCATTTTCAAACTGAAGAATGAATTTTCAATTCAAAATAGCTTTGTAGAATAGCCTTAACTTCAATTCTACAACTCAAAATGTCATTCCGTCACATAAGGAATTGCCCATTGAATTTCAGAAAATATCATTTGAGTCTCAGAAAAATGGTCAGAACCCTATATAAAAACATATTTTTTTAAGTATTACACTGGGTTTGTAATATCTCTTGAAAACTACATATCGTCATTTTTTTTTCAGGAGAAGCATAAAACAAAAACTATTTTAAACTTAATACCCAAATTTTAGAATCAAGCTAAAAAATAAAGATGGATTTTTTTATGAAAACAAATTTATGGTAAAATAGTAGTTTTTAAATAAAAGGCCGTAACTACAATACAAAAAGTCAATTTTGAACTTTGACGATATAAACGTGGTTTTTTTCGGTCAAAATTCTATCCTGGAGTTTATGTTGTAGCTGATTAACAAATGAAGTCCTCATCTCCTTTCGATTAAAGGTCCGCCCTTGATAGTTTATTTTCCCGTGCATAACAAATAAGTCCAGATATTGCTAAATATTTTCTGCGACTCCAAATCACTAATAGAAGCAATAATTTTATTATTTTTTATAAAAATAAAAAATCTTACTTTCGATCTTTATCATTTTAATGTTTTTGCTTTATTTAAAGTAAAAACATTTGATCTTGAGCCTGAATAATTTCAAACTCAATCATTAGAAACAATAATAACTTTTCGGTATTGTAGGGTAAACTACTTCTGAATTCTGAATTCAATAGATATTTTGTGAAATTGAATTGATGTTTTCTGAAATACATTTGATAATTTCTGACATACATTTGATGTTTTGTAGATGTTTACACATCTCCCCTGTGATCGGACTCACATTAATTTTATTTTTTTCGCAAAACCGTTTTTAAATTTATTATATTTGTAAAAATTAATATATATTTCTTTTCTTTTTTAGGTCGAATGCAAGAAGGCCCAACCGAAGGAAGTTATGTTACCAGCTAATTTAGCTAAAACTCGTGCTGCTGGCCGTTCTGCTTACGGTGAGTTGGTAGTTTGGAGCAATAATGCTAATACTGCATCTACGGCTGCAGGTGGTGGTGGTGGTGGTAGTGCTGCTAGTATTCTTGGTAGTAATTTCGCTATGGCAGCAGCAGCTGCTGCAGCTGCTGCTACAGGCACACATCATCATCATCATCATGCTCATACACATGCTGCGCTATTTGGCAATGTACATACGGGTAGTGGTAGTAGTGGTAGTGGTGGTGGTGGTGGTGGTGGTAGCGGTGTTGGTGGTGTTGGTGGTCCTCCAACATCATCCTTACGTTATACTCCTTATCCATTGCCAGCACATTTTTCGGCCGCTGCTGCAGCTGCAGCCGCTCAAGCTGCTGCTAATCAGCAGCAACAAATACAACAACATCAACAACAGCAACAACAAAATTTCGCTAATGCTGTAGCAGCTGCTGCTGCTGGTGCAGCACAAACACACCCTGCACTATTGCCATTCTCGACAACGAATGCACAACCGCAAACCATAAGTGGTCATTCATTATTGCAATATGCGGCAGCAGCTGCAGCTTCCAATCCTCAAGCTTCTGCTTTATACGATGCTGCCGCTATGGTTGGCTATAAGCGTCTGTTAGCGGCAGCAGCCGCTACACAATTTCGATCACAAAATGCCAACAACTCCTTGATAGCGGCTGCTGCTGCTGCCTCAAACCCTACGAATCAATCGCATTTAAGACCAGCTACCACTACCCTAACTTATCCCCTATCCGATTTACTAACCGTGCCTGGTCTCGAGGTACCCACAGCTACTCTCTATCAATTACCCGGCACAAATACTCTGGGAATCTGACCACCTTCAGCTGTTCTGACACAACTAACACGTCCATAATTCCGGTCTCCCCAAAAACAATGTAACGCCAAACACTAATATTTCATGCCACACATTATTTAAATTCATTTTAAAAACATATTTCTGCACATTTAAATTCATTATGAATTTTAATGTATCACTTAAATACTCTAAAAAAAAAACAAC
This sequence comes from Cordilura impudica, assembly GCA_963682025.1. Taxonomy (NCBI): domain Eukaryota; kingdom Metazoa; phylum Arthropoda; class Insecta; order Diptera; family Scathophagidae; genus Cordilura; species Cordilura impudica. Next base: position 18,905,631 of record OY821519.1, on the reverse strand, counting down.
TATTGTTTGTTTAACTAAATACATTTATTTATGTACGAGTATGTTAAATTAATGCTCAAATCAGACATTAGGTTTAGCTTAACATTATTAATGAATATTTAATCTATGAAATCCAGTTGAATATCTAAACAACCAAAAAAAAAAACAAATAACTAAAATAATAACATTGTGTTTTGTCTAAGCATTTAGTGTTTCATAGCTTAAAATATGCCAAAATAAGGTCCTTAAAATTGAAATATGAAAAGCATTTGATTTATTAGGTATTAGAGGGCCTTAAGTTTTTGTAATTATTTATTCTTTTTATACAATTACAAAGAGTCTACTAAAGACTTTAGTTGTTAACAGTAAATATACATTTTTTTATAAATAATAATAATGAGAATGAAATCGGTTTGATCGATTTTTTCAAATTTAAAAATGATTTTTCATTAAAAGAATTTAAAGTCGGACATTGACGTAGGACATGCTCTTCAATTGGTTAAGATAATTAGAGAAGACGTACATACATAAAATAAAATTCACCAACCTAATTGTTCTAAAGTTTAACAATTGAATTTTCGATTGTATCTGCAGAAATATGAACCATTTTCTATTGTGATGAAATATTTACAGATATGACAATAGAATTGTAATTGAAAATTCGGTTATTAAGTTCATCGCAATTCGGCTGGCAATAAATTTGAAAGCCATGACGAATCTGTTTTCTGTGTGTATTTATTTTACCATGTAGTAAGTAGTAATTATTTCATTGTGATCAAAAAAATATCAAAAAGCAACAAAAGTACTAAATATTTATGCGAACTAAATATATCACTTTAAACTTAAAGGGTTCTGAGTATAAAGGTACTTAAAATAGTATATAATGGGGGAAAAAATTACTTCGAAAATATTATTTTTGAAGGATTTTCACTACAAATTGTTGAAAAGCAGATAGTAGTCATTACATTATTTTTCGGATTGGTGGATATTTTTGAATAATCTGATACTAAAAGAAGTACATTTTAGTCAAAAAGGTACTGCGGCCCATTTCCTTTACAATTTCTTAAATTTAGTACTAAAATTACAATCGAATCGTAAAATTAAAAGAAATCTTAAAAAAGTTCCCTTGATAGTTTTGAAATAGTAGTTTTCATATCAGACTGATCGCTGTTTAAAATAAGAGGTTTGCTGTCATAAATGCGGTCTTAATTTTTTAGCTCGTTCCGACGCACAGTGGCTGAAAATCATTTTTCATTGGCCAAAATTCTGTAACTTTTGAACCGATCAAAATATTTTAGTACTGTTTTTTTTAATAGATAGATAGATAGTTGATCTTGACTCAGTGTGAATTTCATTTAAATTGATTGAGTACTTTTTAAGGAATTCTAGGTCAAAGTTTAACTTTTGATTTTTTTTAACTTTTAGCGTGATATATGTTTTTTTTTATTTATTTTTATTTATTAGAAAGTGTCATATTTGGAGTTAAATAATTATTATAAACATTTTTTGTAATAATGAAATTTTTTTAATGCTTACACTCAAAAAAATTTTTACACTCAAAAAAATTTTTACACGCAACAAAATAGTAAAATTCACTAGAAATTTAACTAGTATTACTAAAAAATTAAAAATGTTTGCTATCAAATTTGCAATTTGCTGACACTCAAGGAATATTATTATTACTACAGAAAAATTTATTAGTGTTTGCTGCCTAATTTGTTACACTAGCTAAATAAATCTGCTAAACATTAGCGCAATGATTCTAATTTTTTTTTAATTTTGATATGAAAATATGGGTTCTTATTTTTTGAATCTTTCTTATCTATTAAAACATTGCATTCATATGTGGGAAACCTTTTAAGAATAAAAACTGCAATAGATTTAAATAGCATTTGTAACAATGGTAGGTTCTGTTTATTATTATTTTTTACTAATACTATGTTTTTCGTACTTAAATAACAATGAAAGGCAATTATAATTATTATTCATTAGACTCAAATATTGATTGCAAATATTCCATATTTTGTTCTGTGCTATTTCTGTTCTTTAGTAGTTTTTTGGCTTCTTCATCTAAATCCCGATGTTCCACTTTCCATTGATTTCGAATACTGGAGATGAACGGATCTGACGTTGCCAATAATATATTAAATAGATCTTCATTTGTGGAATTTCGTGACATTTTTCTAGTATTGTGCTGTCTATAAAATCTGTAATCCTTGTTCCTTTTTTCCTGAGCCTCCTCTGATAGATCTCCAAGTGGCACCAAATGATATTTAATGACATCTTCTCCATGATAAAGGATTTTGTGGACTGTTGCAGACATATTTCTCCATGGGTAGTTGGTTGTATATATTTTTGCAGTTTCCTTAGCATAATCTCCAAATTTTCTAGAGTCAATTTCTTCATTGCACGCAAGTACTTCTAGGATTATTTTAAATCTGAAAATAAGGTTTAAATCCACTCCTGTTATTTCAGATGCTGTTTCTCGACCTGAAAAGAATCTTCTTGCGGTATTGCCATCATTTGTATTGCCTGACCCTTGTTTTGGCTGATCTATAATCAATCCAAATTTGCGATATTCATCTTGAACATGTTTCTTTTTTGAACTTCTTAACTCTTTGTTGGTTTCGTTGTTTCTTATTGATCCTGAAGGCCCGAAATCCAAATCATAACTGATTTTTAGTATGTGTTCCATAAGTCGTATTCTTGCATGTAGTGGTGATAATCCAAATTCGAAGGCATCGGTATTATCGAATGATTTTGTCGGGACTTGGTTTAATTGGCTTGATGTTGCTTGGCATATAATGCAGCTGGATGCAGCCTTCGTGTTAGTCAAAGCCTGACCTACTTTTCCATCTATCATTGTCAGCACTAATTGGTAGCTTACTTCAATTTGCTGCCCATCTAACTGTAATTGTAATGGCTGTAGTGTTGCTATTTGGGCCTTGATATCACTAACTTCTTTGTTAATGGCATCATGACTTTCTTTTTTGAATTCAAATTTGATTGGCCTGCAGTATTTCGTAGAAGATGGTGTCTCATTTTTCCAAATATCCATTGTTTGCGTTGTACTACTCGAAGGCTCCGAATCTTCCAAAATCTTTTTCAATCGCAATGGTACAAATGATACCATGAACATATCTGAGTCCGAAATATTTTCACATACAACTTGTTTGTATTGTTTTTGTCCCGAAGAACCATCACATCCCCATTTACAAAATAGAATTAACTTTGTGTTTCCATATTTCTTTAACTCAGTTCCTGTTATTGATTGTAGCAAGCGTTTGGCTGTGTGATCAAGTAAAGATTGTAGTTGTACTTCTGCCGAAATTGGTGTGATTGTAATAGTGTCCTTTGATGGCAAACAGTCTATTTTAGCAGCTATTATGTGATGATATGCTGGATACATATTTGAGCCTTTTTCAATCGCACGCAATCTGAGCTGAATATATTGGTGTTTTGTTAATTTCAAATCCAGAAATAATGCTAATGCCTCCTCATTTGTGAACTGTTTTGCATCGCTCGGAGTTGGTATACTTTTAAGAATTCGCTTTGTTCTCACTGGACTAGCATTACAAGTTTTTTCAATGATATCCACTTTTGTTAATTGGTTTTGTGCTCGTAATTGATGTAGAAAAGATTCTTTTATATTTGTAGAACCAATTTCCTCGTTAAAATTTTTAAGTTTCCGCCTCTTAGATCTATCGCTGCAGTTGTCCAATGATTTGCGTGGTCTTCCAGCCTTATCTAGCTTTGCTGTTTCTCCACCAACATTAAGTTGGCCTTCTAACCAGTTTGCACTTTTATTATAAAACTTTTGTTTACAGTAGTTAACTTCTTTCAATCGTTTTTTTAGTACTTTGACGAAATTAGATAATTGCTCTTGTATTTCGGTACTAGACGAATTTAAGTTTAATTTTATTTTAACGTAACTAAGAACATCTTCCTGGTTTTTGTTTCGAAAATACTCTTCGGCCAGTTCTTTATAACTAAAGTTCTCCATATTTTTCTCAATATTTTTATTTGCGTCTGTTATCACTTTTTTATCACTTTTTATCACTTGCGAATATACGTCCGTACACTTGAAGTATTAACTTATTATTGAGTAATCCCTTATAGAATCCGTCATTTTATACATTTTTAGGTACATGTTATTCACACATTGATCTTTAATTTCATAGCAGGTAGTACTTAAATTGAACAAAACTGCACTTGTTATCCAGACTTCAATATCAGGTAAAACTAATTAGTTTCTCGCCAATATGGGGTGGTTTTTTATCTTTAGTGGTTTAGTGCCGCGATTATTGACAAACTTATAAAATTGTTTATGACTTTGGTTGACCCTTAAATTTGACAACAGGTAAATTAAGAAAGAGATCATTTGTTTACTGTAGAACCTATTGTGATCATTTTATGACTTATTTTTTTGCTGATCAAAACAAAGCCAATAAACCCTTTCGCAGGTATTTTATTTAATTATTTTACTTTTACGTAGTCTAAAGTAAAAAAACAAAATTTTTTTTAGAGTAATTTTTTTAGAGTAATTTCATTAAAATGAAAAAAGTGTTCTACCGGGGGCTCGTGGGGGGTGCAAAAGTATATATAGGGTTAAACAGGATACATTCGCCTTTCTCCGGGTGGTATACGTTTCTTGTTCCCTTACTTCCTTTAGAAGTTCTATTCCACTAAAGTTTAAATTTGAGAAAAATATAGTGGTTTCATAAATATTTCATAACGCCCCTAATATCAAACGTTAGAACTGTGACTACTTACAAAAACTAAAGACTATAATCCTACTAACATTATAAAAAAGACCGCAGGCCAATATCGATGATAGCTTGCGAGTAGTAACCATTTATTTTTGATAAAAAACAAAAAAAAAACACCTTTTGCTGAATTAAAAAAAACAGTTGAGTTTGACAGCATGCCACGCCCACAATTATCAATAGTTTAACCTAATTTTTTGGCTACCTTAATCTGGATATATAAGCTACAAAAAGGAGTAAAAATTTTAAAAATCGATGACAAAAAAAAATTTGACTTTTGGCCAATGAAATCAAAATTTGAGCCACAGTGCGACGGTGGCTTAAGGGGCCCAAATTACCCGATATTATAAAAAAAAACACATATTTAGTCCCATTTTATTGCATTTTATAACTAATCGAGGCGTAAAATTCATAAACGATTTTCATAATGTATTAACAAATAATGTAGAAGAAAAGCAGTTTTACTCCAGATAGTAGAATCATACAAAAAACAACATCCTTCTTCTACAAATAGAAAAATAATAGAAAAACTCATGTCGGCAACAAAAAGGATTAACTTTTTGAGATTTTTCCAAAATTTTGGGAACAGAAAATCTACACATTTTTGGTTATAATATTTTAAGTAACGCTTTTTAAAAATTCAACAGCACTTACAAAATATTTGAATTTTTTGAATAAATTGTCTTTTATTAGCTTGGGGTCCTATGTGACCCCAAGTCCAAAAGGGTTAATGGGGTCGAAACCCTACGCTATTAAGACAAAATATAATATTTAAAAGTATAAAATTGATAAATTTTTGATAAAAAGTATTTAGAAAGAGTACATTTGCTGAATATTTCACAAAAATTACATTTTTCTCGAAATCCGCAAAAAAATCCTTGTAAAAAGAATTCTAGCACAGGAATTTACTTAAAAATTCAAAAACCATAATCTCTAAAATATATTTAACAAAACCTTCAAATGACAGATTAATTTGTTGAAATTTTGTGAAAGAAAATTTTCTAAAACTCAAAAAAGGAGTTTTCAACAGCAAAATATTTGAATTTTTTGAATAAATTCTCTTTTATTAGCTTGGGGTCCTATGTGACCCCAAGTCCAAAAGGGTTAATGGGTCGAAACCCTAGGCCATTAAGACAAAATATAACATTTAAAAGTATAAAATTGATAAATTTTTGATACAAAGTATTTAGAAAGAGTACATTTACTGAATATTTCACAAAAATTTCATTTTTCTCGAAATCCGCAAAAAAAAATCCTTGTAAAAAGAATTCTAGCCAAGGAATTTACTTAAAAATTCACACAGTTAATCTCTAACATATATTTAACAAAACCTTCGAATGCCAGATTAATTTTTTAAAATTTTGTTAAAGAAAATTTTTTAAAACGTAAAAAAGGAGTTTTCAAAATTTTATCAAAAAATAGGTTAACAACGTGGTAATAAAACAATACTCATGTCTGAGTACTCATAGGTATAGAGACCAAAAAAAATGATGGCTTTAATTAATTTCTTAAATTTTAAAAAATTTCCGTTAAATTTCAGGACCTAGTTTTTTTTACACAAAAGTGGTTTGGGACATTTGCTAGTTCTTGGCGAGTTTTTATTCGATTTTTTAAGTTATATAGCTTTTAAAGAGATAATTTAGTACTGATATCGATTCATATAACAAATTGTCGAAAAAATTAAACTGTAGAATGAAATTTTCGTAAAACCTGAAAAAAGTCATATATTCCCCATATAAACACACTTCGGTTACTTTGGGCACCAGAAGGTACCAGAAGGCACCGTCGGCTCGAGCTAAAAAATGAAGACCGTATTTATGACAGCAAACTTCATATTTTAGACAACGTATTTATTAATAATTAAAAAAAAAAATTCCATACAAGCTGCGACCAGTCAATTTCATATGCAAAAGTTCTAAAATATTACGGTCAATTCCACTCTTGCAAATACTTTCAATTGTTAAATAAAACGTAAATTTTTAAATGGTAGTACAATAGTATCTTTTTTTAAATAGTCTTTATATAAGAGTAAAAAAAAAAATATTTTAAAGGGGAGCCCAATTAAAATCTGGTCCCACAAAACTAGTTTTAGCTTTTTAGTAAAACAACACATTTTAATAAATTACTAGCAGATTCCAGCGCTCGAAATGCGAGTGCAATATCTAGGCAACTTTATTTTTCAACTTAGCCAATTCACAAACCAACACTATTTTGGTTTATTATTATTGTGAATGAAGAAAACAAAATTACAAACACATTAACAAATTTAATAATCACATACATAGCATTGTATAATTTTATGTATGTGTTAGCAGCAACTATAAATGTTATTTACTCAAAATAAAGGCAAAAATTTAAAAATCTTTAAGTCTGGTGAACAGCTGGAAGGATATACCATTCAAAAAATATACGTTTTATTAAAATCGGGTTAAAACGGTAGAACAAAACATCGGTCACAAGAAATCGCCTAGCCTATTAATATTATAGATATATCAAATAAAAGGCAATTTATTTAGCTTTAACGAAAAGTAAAAGTAAAATTTAATTTTCGGTATTACGAATCAAAGACCGCACGTGTTTGTTGATACTTGCCATTAATTTTGGCACATATTTCCATCCCACCTCTGTAGAATACTTGTTTACTCAACATTAAATGTTCAGTTTTTGCTTCTTCTTTACTCTTCTTTAATTTATTGTTAACATTTGCCCAATATCTTTCGATTGGTCGAAATTATGGGCAATTGGGTATTATCTACCCGTTTGCCGTCATTGCTTAATTTGAATAATGATATGAAGTCATATCAGTCCAAAATTTTACTGAGTTCTTGTGGTAATATTCGTTTTTTGGAGATATTCCTTTGTATATAATTCTGCCGTCATTGTTGATGATGTTACAACTGCAGAACTCTTCAAGCCAGGACGTCATATACTACAAGGAGTGAAGAAGCTATTTTTTGTATTTGAAATCAATTTTTTTCTTCAATTTAATCACTGACTGTTAAGTGAAATGCACTTCTTCGAACACCTTAACACCTTTGTGAAAATACTATTTTTCAAACTCTTCAAAATAGTCTTTCGTCTTTGATATGATTTCTTCATTTGTGGAAAATCTCTTTCTTTGGAGCCATCTTTTCAAGACTGGGAGAAAATAATAATCGCTGGGGGGCCAGATCTGGAGAATACAGGAGGGTGGAAGCAATTCGTAATGTAGAGACTCTTATTTTTCCGAAGACAAAGCAGATCAATGCGCTGGTGCATTGTGGGGCCGTTTTTTTTTTCTTTATTTCTTTATCCAATCTGTCCAATAACTCAATAGTACTTGTTAGTTATTGTTTTTGCTTTGAATAAATACTATACCACTTGCATCCAAAAAAAAAAACACTCGGCATTAGCTTTCCAACCCATTGTTGAGTCTTTCACCTTTTTTATCGGCTTTCGCACGCTTGTAACCACTCCGCAGCACCCTTCAAGCAGAAAACTTTTTCATATTTAAATGATCATGTAATATATGCCGAACTCACTCTGTTGATATCTTTATGATGCCAGCAATCTCACTCACTTTAAGTTTTCGATCATCCAATACAACCTGTTGCACTTTTCTTCGAGAACTGTCTCATTTGGACGACCAATACCACCTTTTGATCATTGAATATGACGGCGAGGATTCACGATAATGTTTACCAATCCATATTTGGCTTAGACAGTATTTTGTCTATTTTTTTCCACCAAAAAACAATGTTTAATTAAAACACGAAACCCTTTGCAATCCATTTCTTCTCAAACTTTAAAAGCAGCATCATTTTTATAACGGTAACTGTTTTTTAGTTAATGAAATATCACTTTTTCTAACAGTTGTTCCCATTGAATAAACAGAAAAAAATTGCACTTGTCACGCCATCTCTATGTGAGGCCACGTACCTTTCACTTCATGTACTAGCTTGCCATATGTGACCTTCTCCGAGAAAAGGGACCTAGTGTGTGAAAATTAAGTTTCTACACCCTTTTAGGTACCAGAATCCACTGTTTTTTGACACAACCCGTTTTTTGACATACTAGGTCCCTTTTCTCGGAGAAGGTCACATACCATAATTTTTTCCCCTTATTATCCATTTTGGTATATATTTAGGGGCAACATTTCCCCGTTTCGCTGCAGTATAATATTCGTTTCCAGGCAACTGATTAAAATCAGATTTTACATAGGTTTCATAATCCATCATTATACATCCTTTAAACTTCGTCAAAACTTTGGTATACAATAAACGGTTGCGTGTTTTAGCAACAGATTCCTGTTTTTCTGTACGGTTTGGGTGTTTAATCGCTCGGAAGGTATTTAATCATCCATTTGAGCATAGCGCTGCACAGTGCTTCTACTTGTATTGATCTTTTTGACTCTACATCGATCAGTATTAATGTAAGTAGTCGGATGAAAATTGGGTGGGATGGGATTAGTGGGTGTGGCACCTCGTATAAAAAAAATATCAAGTACTACGAAGCGACAGTATTCAAACTTTTGAGAAGTACATTAATTATCAATGTAAGTAGTCGTGGAAAAATGGGCGGAATCGCCAAATTCAAAAATCGCCAAAATTCAATATCGCCAAAATTTAAAATCGCCAAAACCAAAAATAGCCAAAACCGAAAATCGAGAAAAACAAAGATCGCCTAAAATAAAAATTTTCAAATTCGAAAAATGAGAAAAATCAAAAATTGCTAAAACAAAAAATCGCCAAAATCAAAAATCGCTTAAATGAAAAATTGCCAAATGATATTCAAAATTCAAGGCCAATAGTTCGGGGTATCGGATTTAATTTGGAAAATCCATGTTCCTCTCATGGACAGCTATATGGACCTTGCTCCAGAGTAATTTGAAATTGTTGCACCGAATAAAATAAAATATATTGTAAAGCAGCAAGCTTTGAAATAAAAAAACAAAACTTCAAGAAAAGAGTTCACTTCTCTTTATGTAGTTCGAAAGACAGTAAATTTTGAACGTAATAAGTACCTTTTCATTAATAATATTCTAAGTGTAGTTAGTATCTTTGAGTTACAAAGACTTTGAAAATACTATTTTTTTCTTTGAAAAGTATTAATTTGAGGAGCATTTCGCATATGAAGAACAGAAAATATTTTTCTTACAGCATTTTTGTAAAATTTTTGTTCATACTGAAAGACTTCTAAAATGATCACTATTTCTTCATAAATATTTTATAAACCAAAAAAAAAACACTTAAAATCTCCCAATCTTGTTTTAAACATTAAAAACAATTTCTGAAATACAATCAGTGGTATTTCACGATTTTGCGACGACTTAATACCACAACCCTTACTTACATATTATCATTTACTAATTATCATTTTCATATTTTCCAAACTAAAGATTAACACATTATGAAAAATCGTTTTTAAAGTTTTTTCTCATATTAAAGCTCAACAAAATAGTTATCTTAATCTAGCTTATAAGATTTGTATCTATATATCTAATCTAACAAATAACAACTTGTAAAACCAAAAACAAAATATCCTCAATTATTAGGGGCTTAGAGGCCAATTATTGTTCAATTGGATTAATTGTAAAACATTAGGATGTCATGAAATAGTGGACTTTTTTTTCTTAGGTTAAAACACCTTTAAACCAACTAATTAGAAGGTAAACAAAGTAAAGAAAAATAACTAAATAATTTAGCATTTCTATGTAAGTAGTAAAAGTAAAACTTAAAGCAATTAAAAATAAGGAAAAATCCAGTATAATTACGAACAAAAAAAAAGAATCTAGTAGTTTTTAAGATGGTAGTGAAGAAACGAAAATGAAAAGAGAAAATTGTTAACAATTACAAAAAGTTTTTTTTTAGGATAATAGTAGTTTTCTTGATTATTTTTTTAATGGTGTAACAACATTTAGAGTTTTTCCTTTGAATTTTCATTTTCTTGTATGAGTATTTTAATAATAAGTCTTGTTACATTTAGATCTTTAAATACTTATAACTATAAGAAAATAAAAATATAAAAACAAGAATGTTGGTATAAAACAACTAGAAAGATACCCCCACCTCATAATGTTATATAGGTTGGTTATCCATAAGTCCTCGAAATATATTGTGAATTATTATAAATTTGAAACCTCGCTCAAGAAAAAAATATTCAGAAAAAATTTTCATAATTTAATTGAGTTTATCTCTAAATTATTTATATTCAGATATCGTTTGAAAGGTATTGATTTATTCCTCGAAAAACAATTTTTATAAAATATTTTTTTATTTAAGAAAACATTTAAATTTATACAAATTAGTTCTTCACTTTTATTTGCTTCAAATTTAATTGGTGAGCTCTTTTGGTGCCTAAAATATAAATAACAAGTAAGAAAATTATAGTTGGTCTAGGCCGACTATACGATACCCTATAACAAGCGCTTAAAGATCCTATATCTAAGGTCTAACCAATTGGTTATCGAAAATAGGCATAAACCAAATTTGAGGGGCATTGTTATTAATTTTTTTTTTGCCTTTGGATATGAAAAAGTTCATATCGGATGCTATATATATGGGGAATAGGTGGAAAAATGTACCGATCCTGACGATATTTGGTAAAGTCACTTATATTTTGAAAAAACATAAACAAACCAAATTTGAGAAAAATCTGTGGAATATTTTTGTTTTTTGATAGATTTAAATGAAAATCGGGAAGCGGCGTTATATGGGGGCTATGACAAAGAATTGCCACATGGGGTTTTTCTTTTTGGACAACTGATAAAGGGATGTAATAAACACATACAAACCCAATTTGACCGAGATCTATATGATCATTTCGATTTTATGGCAATTTAAGTCGATTTCATAGGGGTCATTTGTATGGCGACTAGGTCTGTACATGGACCGAATTTCACCAATTTGAACAGCGTTCATCCTATGGCCGATAGAAGCTTACGTGCTAAATTTCACCAAAATTAATTCATATTTGCGACCTGCAGTTTGATATCAAGGTTCACATGGACAAACAGACGGATGGACTAAATCGACTCAGAAAGTGATTCTGAGTTGATGGGTATAAAAAAGATGGTAGTTATAAACATCAGCACAAATGCAGAGTCAAGTAAAAAATTACATACAGTCATACATACATGAAACACACAATGCTCTGTTCTAAAGCAGCCAACACATATTTTTATTTTCATATCAATTATTTGTGTTTCTAAATTTTCTACGGTGTCCAACACAATCATGACTGTGTTTCGTTTTAATATTTCATTGTCTACATGAACTTTTTTCTATCACGTATTTTTGTTTTGAACACACATAAACCACACATTTTCGAGTGTAATTTTATTTTAAGTTCGTTTTCTTGCACGTGTACTGCTAAAAAACAGTATATGTTCTTGAACGCGTACATCTAAAACTTAAAACATTATCCACGCGCGATCGGAAAAAAAACGAAATTAAGTCATAAACAACATATAAAATTTTATTTATTTTTTTTTTTATTTTTTTTTTTTATATCTGCTAATGAATTATTTTCGATTTTTTAATAAATTTAATTGAAACAATTGTTATCGTTATTATAGAGGTGTTTCAGATTTTTCCGATCGCGAGTGGATAAGATTTTATGAAAACTGAAAACGGAGAAATGGAAAATAAAAAATTAAATATGAAAATGAAAGACGAAAAATTAAAAATTAAAAATGAAAAATGAAAAATTAAAAATTAAAAATTAAAAATTAAAAATTAAAAATTAAAAATAAAAATAAAAAATAAAAAATAAAAATTAAAAATTAAAAACTAAAAATTAAAAATTAAAAATTAAAAATTAAAAATTAAAAATTAAAAATAAAAAATTAAAAATTAAAAATTAAAAATTAAAAATTAAAAATTAAAAATTAAAAATTAAAAATTAAAAATTAAAAATTAAAAATTAAAAATTAAAAATTAAAAATTAAAAATTAAAAATTAAAAATTAAAAATTAAAAATTAAAAATTAAAAATTAAAAATTAAAAATTAAAAATTAAAAATTAAAAATTAAAAATTAAAAATTAAAAATTAAAAATTAAAAATTAAAAATTAAAAATTAAAAATTTAAAATTAAAAATTAAAAATTAAAAATTAAAAATTAAAAATTAAAAATTAAAAATTAAAAATTAAAAATTAAAAATTAAAAATTAAAAATTAAAAATTAAAAATTAAAAATTAAAAATTAAAAATTAAAAATTAAAAATTAAAAATTAAAAATTAAAAATTAAAAATTAAAAATTAAAAATTAAAAATTAAAAATTAAAAATTAAAAATTAAAAATTAAAAATTAAAAATTAAAAATTAAAAATTAAAAATTAAAAATTAAAAATTAAAAATTAAAAATTAAAAATTAAAAATTAAAAATTAAAAATTAAAAATTAAAAATTAAAAATTAAAAATTAAAAATTAAAAATTAAAAATTAAAAATTAAAAATTAAAAATTAAAAATTAAAAATTAAAAATTAAAAATTAAAAATTAAAAATTAAAAATTAAAAATTAAAAATTAAAAATTAAAAATTAAAAATTAAAAATTAAAAATTAAAAATTAAAAATTAAAAATTAAAAATTAAAAATTAAAAATTAAAAATTAAAAATTAAAAATTAAAAACTAAAAATTAAAAATTAAAAATTAAAAATTTAAAATTAAAAATTAAAAATTAAAAATTAAAAATTAAAAATTAAAAATTAAAAATTAAAAATTAAAAATTAAAAATTAAAAATTAAAAATTAAAAATTAAAAATTAAAAATTAAAAATTAAAAATTAAAAATTAAAAATTAAAAATTAAAAATTAAAAATTAAAAATTAAAAATTAAAAATTAAAAATTAAAAATTAAAAATTAAAAATTAAAAATTAAAAATTAAAAATTAAAAATTAAAAATTAAAAATTAAAAATTAAAAATTAAAAATTAAAGATTAAAAATTAAAAATTAAAAATTAAAAATTAAAAATTAAAAATTAAAAATTAAAAATTAAAAATTAAAAATTAAAAATTAAAAATTAAAAATTAAAAATTAAAAATTAAAAATTAAAAATTAAAAATTAAAAATTAAAAATTAAAAATTAAAAATTAAAAATTAAAAATTAAAAATTAAAAATTAAAAATTAAAAATTAAAAATTAAAAATTAAAAATTAAAAATTAAAAATTAAAAATTAAAAATTAAAAATTAAAAATTAAAAATTAAAAATTAAAAATTAAAAATTAAAAATTAAAAATTAAAAATTAAAAATTAAAAATTAAAAATGAAATATGAAATATGAAAATGAAAGATGAAAAATGAGAAATGAAAAGTTAAAAATTAAAAATGAAAACTGAAAAATGATAAATGGTAAATGAAAAATGAAAAATGAAAAATGAAACATGAAAAATGAAAAATATAAAATGAAAAATTTAAAAATGGAAAGTGAAAAATGAAAAATGAAAAATGAAAAATGAAACATGAAAAATGAAAAATTAAAAATGAAAAATGAAAAATGGATAATGAAAAATTAAAAATGAAAAACAAAAAAATAAAAATTAAAAATTAAAAATTAAAAATTAAAAATTAAAAATTAAAAATTAAAAATTAAAAATTAAAAATTAAAAATTAAAAATTAAAAATTAAAAATTAAAAATTAAAAATTAAAAATTAAAAATTAAAAATTAAAAATTAAAAATTAAAAATTAAAAATTAAAAATTAAAAATTAAAAATTAAAAATTAAAAATTAAAAATTAAAAATTAAAAATTAAAAATTAAAAATTAAAAATTAAAAATTAAAAATTAAAATTTAAAAATGAAAAATTAAAAGCGAAAAATTAAAAATTAAAACTGAAAAATTAAAATTAAAAATGCAAAATGAAAAATGAATATTGGAAAATTAAAATTAAATTAAAAATAAAAATTAAAAATTGAAGTACTTAGGGAACTTATAGGATTTCTACTCTAGGAATCAAATAGTAGTTAATTCTTTCTATAGAAGACGTGATCATTATTTTCTACAAAAAGAACGTATAATTAACTTTAAACTTAATTGTTATTCAGAACAAAAGTTTCAGTATCGGTAACAGTTTTAAAATTGTAGCCGTACTCAAAATATGGTGTAATATTGAGTTTAAGACGCAGGTGGAGGGTATCAAAAATTCGGTATAGCCGATTTTATTAACACTCTTAACAAACATTTGTTTTTGTGCACTCCTCGTTATGAAGAAATGTTGAAAAGAGCTGTTTGTGAATACAATTTGCTACATATTTAATAATGTGACTAGTATAGCCCAGCACTCGAAATTCGAGGAATTCTACGAAATATTTTTTCATTAAATTCTTCCAATGTTTTTTTAATCTATATATATAAAAAATTTATGAATATTTAAGTGAGCCGAAAGGTACATATGTAAATAAATTTTAGCAATTCACAACTCAACACAGAGCGTCTGAAATATAATTTTAATCATTCGCATTAACAGGGTATAACGAATTATTATAGATATTTTATTTTATTTTATTTTATTTTATTTTATTTTATTTAATATATTTTTAAGATACATTATTCACATATTTTATCATTCTCAGCTTCTCCTCCATATGAACTATAACTATGCCAATTTTCACTCTCCTCCGTGCCGGCATATTGCTTAAAAAGGGAACTAAAAATTTACCTTCATGTATTAATATTAATATAATTAAGTTTATAATTTATTTATTATTTATATCCTATACGACTACGTGATCTGTCGGTCTGTCCGTCCGTCCGGCTGTGTGTCCAAGTAAACTTAGTAATCAAACTACAGGTCGCAAATATGAATATATTTTGATGCAATTTAGTATATAAACTCCTATAGGCCGTAGGATAAACACTGTTGAAATTGGGAAAATCGGTTCATGTTTAGACCTAGTCCCCATACAAATGACCCCTATGAGATCGACTTTAATTGTATCCAAATTACAATATCCAAATTGAATATTGTACAGATTTTTCTCAAATTTGGTTTGTACACGTTTTTTCAAAAAAAAAATATGTGATCTTACCAAATATGATCAGGATCGGTCCATTTTTCGACCTAGTCCCCATATAAATATAGCATCCGATATGAACATTTTCATATCTGAAGGCAAAAAAATTAATAACAACACCAGTCAAATCTGGTTTATACTTATTTTCTATATCTACTTAGTTGGTCTCTAAATCCATGGTTAGGATATCATGTAGGTGGTCTAGACCAATTATAATTTTCTTACTCGTTTTTCTTTAAAATGCAATAAATTTAGACATATTAACTTTTTTGTGCACAAATTATTGACTGCATAAAATAATCTGTGAGCAACTCTAAGTTTCTTGAATTCGGTGATGGAAGTCTAAAGTTAATTTTCTTCCTATATTACTTCAGAGGAAATATATTGAAACCAGAGTTTTTCTTTAAAGTGTTGTACTATCGTAAATTTCCTTATGTGTTTTTTTTTTTATTCAAGCCATAAAAGGCGGAGTGTATTGTATTGCATTATAACTGAATGGTTATAACAAGTTCCCAGAGTTTTATTGACTTATAGTAATATACTGAAATCTGTAGGTTAAAAAAAAAATATAAACAATTTGAAACTTTTTGCGTTGAATTAAAAAGTAATCAAGACTTCTCTTATTATAAATGAGGTCAATTAATAGTAGTACATTTTTCATAACGTTACATTATTCCTCAACCAACATATAACATTTCTATAGGGTGAGAGTATTACAATTTTTCTTTTTTGTATTCTATTCTATATAAAATCCAACAAAACAACAATAAAGTGCATACAATAGTAAAAGTTTTATTAAAAAACTGTTTAAAATTTCCATTTTTTTTTTTTTTTTTTTTGTTTTGTACAACTTTAATTTACAATTAACAACTACTTAGATAACAAACAAAAAAAAAAGAGAACAAGTCTTTATGTAGAGATGAATTAATTAAAAAAAATATAAAATAATACACAATTATTTTACAATAGAGCAACCAAAATTGCAACAAAAGGCCATACAAAAAAGGACGATCTGAAAGGAATAATTTAAAATTGAAACAAACCAATGGAATTTTAATCAACCAATCAACAGCACATCACAAAAAAGGATTCAACTTTTTTTATACAAAATAAAAAAAATGTTTAAATTTTTTGTTTAATTACTTTTATGTATTTCTTTTTTATGTTGTAGTACAAAGTATTTAAAAAAAAAAAATAATATTATTATTATTATTTTTTGTTACAATTTATTAAACTTAATGTGTGTGTATTTAATTTTATTTATTTTCATTTGCTCAATTATTTAATGTTTTTAATATAATGAAAAACTAAAAAATAGTTTTAGTAAAAACAATAAAAAGAACTCGGCAAAATTTTTAGAGCCAACAAATTTTAAATTCAAGAGCAAAAAAATTTTAAAATGTATTTAAAAAATTGAAAAGGGTATAAATTTAAATTTTATTTTTATAAAATAACTTAAAATTCAATAGTTTCGAAACTAAATCTAACTATGAAATAATTTCCATTGTTCATGTTGATATTTCCTTACTTGCTATGCTCTAAAACTTTTGCTGGGTCTAACAAATGACTTTTTTTTAATTATAACTTTTATTAGAAAAGTTAGGAATTAAAATCTTATTTAAGTCTAGTTGTTGTTTTTTTTTTTCCTAGTAACACAAAAACAAATTTTTTTTCCAACTATTTTATATTATTAGTATTAAGTGTCATTTAGTTATTAGTTTTACTAAAAAAGCAACAAAACCAAAAAATATTTATAAAACAAAATAGGATAAAATTAGTAACTCATAAAATTTACAACGAACAAAATCTTTAGTTAGTTTATAGTTTATAAAAATAATAATCACACAAACAACCAACAAATTAAAAATATTTAAAACAAAAATGTTACAAAATCTAACACTCGACTAATTAACTAGTTAAACGTATCAAAACGTATTAATATAAAGTAAATATTTATTTAGTAAATAATTAGTAACTAAGCCTAACAAACTACGTCAAAAAAAACTGTCTGTCTTTGTCTGTGTATTTGTGTGTGTCTGTGTATATGTAGGAAAAAGAGAGATACTTACTTACTTAACAACATTTAATTCGAAACTAAAACTTTTGTTATCAACATTTAGTCACAAACTTCTATACTTAAAACTTTAGCAAACACTAGTGTTTATTTTATTATTTTATTTTTTTATTTCAACAACTGATTTAGAAAAATCATTTACTTTTCGTCAATGTTTTTAGATCATATAACAAGAATTTTAGTTTTCCTTTTTTTTTTAAGAATATTTACCTACATATTTAACTTTCTATATAACATAATATATATTCTTTTTTACTTCTAGTAATTGTTTTAAAAACAATTAATTTTTAAAAAATTTGCGAAAAATATTTGTATAATTTTATATTGTTTTCTTTTCTCTTTCATTTCTTAAACGTTATTTGCGCTTGTTAACAAAATGAAGACAACATTATGTGGGGGCTGGGGACATTACCAGAAGGTGAGTTTAAAATTATATGTTTGTAAATAATGAATGGAATCTTTATATTTTTAATAAAATTTTCAATTTAAATGAGACCTAAAAGAAGGTATATTAAAAAAAAAATATGTGAGTCCAATCACAGGGGAGATGTGTAAACATCTAGTAATTAAAGATTTTTTTATTGCACTTTTTTAAAATCAACCAGCGTCATCTATGTATCACTTACAGCAAACAACTGCAAGGTCTCTGCTAATATTAAAATATTTATTATTTCAAGTGTTTAATTTTTAATCTTTCGTTTTTCATTTTTTATTTCTCATTATTCTTTTCTCATTTTTCATTTATCACTTTTCATTTTCTATTATTCATTATTCATTTTTAATATTAATTTTTTATTTTTCATATTTTATTTTTCATTTTTTATTTTTCATTCTTAATTTTTCATTTTCCATTTTTTATTTATCATTTTTCATTTTTTGTGTTTCATTTTTCAGTTTTCATTTTTCATTTTTTATTTTTAATTTTTCATATTTATTTTGAATTTTTTTTATTTTGAATTTTTTATTTCTCATTTTTTTTTTTCATTTTTCGTTTCTCATTTTTCATTTTTTTTTTTATTATTTATTTTTCATTTTTCATTTGTATTTTTCATTATTCATTTTTTATTTTTCATTTTTATTTTTCATTTCTTATTTTTCATTTTTCGGTTTTGATTTTTTATTTTTCATTTTTTAGTTTTAATGTTTCAATTTTCATTTTTTATTTTTTACTTTTCGTTTTTCATTTTTTATTTTTCATTTTTACTTTTTAATTTTTTTTTTTTTAATTTTTTATTTTTCATTTTTTACTTTTCATTTCTTATTTTTTATTTATCATTTTTTGTTTTTTACATTTCATTTCTCTTTTTCATTTTTCATATTTTATTTTTCATTTTTTATTTTTCAATCTTAATTTTTCGTTTTTTATTTTTCATTTTCCATTTTTTATTTTTTATTTTTCATTTGTTGTGTTTCATTTTTTAGTTTTCCTTTTTCATTTCTTCATTTTTTATTGTTTATTTTTCATATTTTATTTTGAATTTTTTATTTTTAATTTTTTTTTTCATTTTTCGTTTCTCATTTTTCATTTTTTTATTTTTTATTATTTATTTTTCATTTTTCATTTGTATTTTTCATTATTCATTTTTTATTTTTCATTTTTATTTTTCATTTCTTATTTTTCATTTTTCAGTTTTGATTTTTTATTTTTCATTTTTTAGTTTTAATGTTTCAATTTTCATTTTTTATTTTTTACTTTTCGTTTTTCATTTTTTATTTTTCATTTTTACTTTTTAATTTTTTTTTTTTTAATTTTTTATTTTTCATTTTTTACTTTTCATTTCTTATTTTTTATTTATCATTTTTTGTTTTTTACATTTCATTTCTCTTTTTCATTTTCCATATTTTATTTTTCATTTTTTATTTTTCAATCTTAATTTTTCGTTTTTTATTTTTCATTTTCCATTTTTTATTTTTTATTTTTCATTTGTTGTGTTTCATTTTTTAGTTTTCCTTTTTCATTTCTTCATTTTTTATTATTTATTTTTCATATTTTATTTTGAATTTTTTATTTTTAATTTTTTTTTTCATTTTTCGTTTCTCATTTTTCATTTTTTTATTTTTTATTATTTATTTTTCATTTGTATTTTTCATTATTCATTTTTTATTTTTCATTTTTATTTTTCATTTCTTATTTTTCATTTTTCATTTTTCAGTTTTGATTTTCTATTTTAAATTTCTTAGTTTTCATTTTTCAATTTTAATTTTTTTTTTTATTTTTCGTTTTTCTTTTTTTATTTTTCATTTTTACATTTTATTTTTTTTTTTTTTCATTTTTTACTTTTCATTTCTTATTTTTAATTTTTCATTTTTATTTTTTACATTTCATTTCCCTTTTTTTGTTTTTCATATTTTATTTTTCATTTTCATTTTTAATTTTTCAGTTTTCACTTTTTATTTTTCATTTTTCGTTTTTTATTTCTCATTTTTTATTTTTCATTATTCATTATTCATTTTTATTTTTTTTTTTTTATTTTTCATTTTTTATTTTTTATTTTTTACTTTTCATTTTCCATTTTTATTTTTAATTTTTTACTTTTCATTTCTTATTTTTAATTTTTCATTTTTAATTTCATTTCTTATTTTTAATTTTTTATTTGTAATTTTTGTTTTCTATTTCTTATTTTTCATTTTTAATTTTGAATTTTTTATTTTTAATTTTTTATTCTTCATTTTTTGTTTCTCATTTTTCATTTTTTATTTTTTATTTTTCATTTTTCATATTGTATTTTTATTTCTTATTTTTAATTTTTCAGTTTTGATTTTTTATTTTTAATTTTTTAGTTTTCATTTTTCAATTTTCATTTTTTTTTTTTTTATTTTTCGTTTTTCATTTTTTATTTTTCATTTTTACTTTTTAATTTTTTTTTATTTTTCATTTTTTCATTTCTTATTTTTAATTTTTCATTTTTTATTTTTTACATTTCATTTCTCTTTTTTTTATTTTTCATAAATTATTTTTTCATTTTCATTTTTAATTTTTCATTTTTCACTTTTTACTTTTTATTTTTCATTTTTCGTTTTCCATTTTTCATTTTTAATTTTTCATTTTTAATTTTTTTTTTATATTTCATTTTTTACTTTTCATTTTCCATTTTTATTTTTCATTTCTTATTGTTAATTTTTCATTTTTAATTTTTTACTTCTCATTTCGAATTTTTCATTTTTTATTTGTCATTTTTTATTCTCTATTTCTTATTTTTCAGTTTTAATTTTTTTTTTTCATTTTATATTTTTTATATTTTATTTGTCATTTTTTATTTTCTATTTCTTATTTTTAATTTTTTTTTTTATTTTTAGTTTTTTATTTTGTATTTTTTATTTTTCATTCTTAATTTTTCGTTTCTCATTTTTCTTTTTTATTTTTCATTTTTCATATTGTATTTTTCATTATTCATTTTTTATTTTCAATTTTTCTTTTTTTGTTTTTTATTTTTAATTTTTATTTCTTATTTTTAATTTTTCAGTTTTAATTTTTTATGTTTCATTTTTTAGTTTTCATTTTTCAATTTTCTTTTTTTATTTTTCATTTTTAATTTTTCATTTTTCATTTTTAAAATTTTTTTATTTTTCATATTTTACTTTTCATTTTCCATTTTTATTTTTCATTTTTTACTTTTCATTTCTTATTTTTAATTTTTCATTTTTAATTTTTTACTTTTCATTTCTCTTTTTTCGTTTTTCATATTTTATTTTTTCATTTTCATTTTTAATTTTTCATTTTTCACTTTTTATTTTTATTTTTCGTTTTTTATTTCTCATTTTTTAATTTTCATTATTCATTATTCATTTCTATTTTTATTTTTTTTTTTTATTTTTCATTTTTTATTTTTTATTTTTTACTTTTCATTTTCCATTTTTATTTTTACTTTTTTACTTTTCATTTCTTATTTTTAATTTTTCATTTTTAATTTCATTTCTTACTTTTCATTTTTTATTTGTAATTTTTGTTTTCTATTTCTTATTTTTCATTTTTTACTTTTCATTTTTAATTTTTTATTTTGAATTTTTTATTTTTCATTTTTTATTCTTCATTTTTTGTTTCTCATTTTTCATTTTTCACTTTTCATTTTTTATTTTTTACTTTCCATTTTTAGTTTTCATTTATTATTTTTCTTTTTTCGGTTTTAATTTTTTATTTTTCATTTTTTAGATTTCGTTTATAATTTTTCATTTTGCATTTTTATTTTTAATTTTTTATTTTCCAACAGCGACATAAATAATTTTTTTTACCTATAAAATCATAAGTGACACCGATTTTGTGTTACGCCTTACATCTTATGCTGTTTTTGTGATCGTATTGTGAAAGAGATTTTTACTTTACTTTAAAGGGAAGTTTTAATTTGTTTTTAAATAATTTTTTTCTTGGTTTTTTCGCTTTGTTTATTATATGGAAATATCAAAATTTAACTCTCATTTAACATTATTGAGAGCTAAAATGTTGATTGTAATTCAGACGTATGTTTCCGCAACATTAAGCACTAAAGCAAACTCTCGTCAAATATATTTTTAAGTCGTAGCTTAAATATAGGTCAAGTATTAATCAATATTCCATATATTTGTTAATATTTTAAAGATTATGCAAAATATAATACAATACATACAATACTTTAATTTTTACTAGCAGATACCAGCCCTCGGAATTCGAGTGCAAATTCTAGAAAGTTCTATTTTTTCATTTAATAATTCACAATTCAACAATTTTTATTGTCGCTATTTTTGAATAGTTTGCAAGCACACTCACA
The DNA here is from genome assembly GCA_963682025.1 of Cordilura impudica. Classification (NCBI taxonomy): domain Eukaryota; kingdom Metazoa; phylum Arthropoda; class Insecta; order Diptera; family Scathophagidae; genus Cordilura; species Cordilura impudica. Next base: position 18,883,076 of record OY821519.1, on the reverse strand, counting down.
AATTAAAGAAACACACACACAGCATTCTATAATTGTATGTATGTGTTGGTAGCAACTTTAAACGCATTTTACTGTAAAAAAGTATGCAAATGTAAAAATCTGTAATTCTGCTGGATAGCTAAAAAGAAATACCTTTCAAATGAGGCATGTGTGGTCAAAATCCGATTAAAAGTGACAAACTAATATCGGTAACAAGAATTCGCCTTGCCTATTAATTTATTTTTATTCTTCGGACGCGTTAATGAAAATTTTACGAAAGCTAAACATGTTGTTAAAACAAATTAGATGACAAAGCTGGCGATATTTAATAATTTCCGCGAAAGACATTTCTTTTGTTAAAATTATTTTACTCTTATATCAAACATATCAGAATTTGAAATATTTTTGTAATATATATTTATTTCTTTCATTTTCGCTAGGTTTTCCAGCGGCTGCTTATGCCGCTTATGCAGCTGGTCGTGGTTATTCGGGTTATCCTAGTTTTGGTTTACCCTATCCTACTGGTAAGTTCTATTTATTCTATTCCTTAACATATTGTGATTGTTTGATTGATTTTTTAATATGTTTACATAATATGATGTAATATAAAATACCCCTAACCTCAAATATCATGATTTTTTTTTTTTTTTTGTTCTAAAACCACATATTTTTAAGTAATAAATGAATATATTTGGACCAATGCTTATTAAAACATTAACTAATAAGTTTGGCTTTTTTTGTTGTACAACAAATGCTTGGTGCACGCTTAAACAAACTTAGCCAATCGAATATAATTATAAAGATTTTCCTAAGTAAAATTAGTATGAATAATACTACAATTGAAAATGTGTCATAAATTAGTAACTTCATTGTCCTCAAAAAAAAAAAAAATCTGCAAAGAACAACTTCTAAATTTAGTTTAAGAAAATTATAAACAATTTATATATATTTTTTTTTTTATTAATTCAAAAATGACGAAAATCTTAAACAGTTTTAAACGAAACAATTTTTTATACAGACAACATAATTTTTATCTAATAACATGTATAACTCTGTAAGAACTGCTTTCTTAAGTTAATTTTTGTTACCGTAACTAAGATTTGTTCCATTCCCTACAATCACCTAATCTTTTTTCTTTTTACAAATGAATTATTTTAGTCATATAAGCTAATCCTTTTAAATATAATATAAACTTTTAACAAAGTTATTAGTTAAAATTCTCAATATTAATTTTTATTTTGATTTATCTTCTAACATTTTTTTATTTATGAATAATAATTGTTATTTGCACGGGGCTACACTAAAAAAAAACACATAAACATTTATTATTAACGATGCATCCTTTTTGTTTCTAAAACTAACCCGAAATCTAAATTTTTTTTATATCTCTTTTTTTATTTTTTATTATTTTTTTTTTTCATTTGCATCTCCTTAGCTGGTGTCATGAGTGTAGTCCCGGATAATCGAATTTTGATTGGTGATTATATGATGGCTCCTTCCACAACCACAGCTTAAATCTTTCCAGTTTAATTATTATTTTACTTTATTATATATTTCTTACATATATAAGTGTTTTATAAAATAAGACCATATATTTTTGCAAATTTTTTTCTTTTTACTTAAAAAAAAAATTTTTTTTTTTTTGATTCACCAAAGATATTGACCAAAATAAAATTTAAGAAAATTATATATACGTTCTAAAAAGTAATTACATAATTAAGAAAAATATATGTTATTGTTTTCTTAAGTTTTAAATAAAATAAATTATTTAAAAAAATATTCAAAGATTTTCGCCATTTTTTTAAGTTATTTTTCCATAAAATTCCTCTTGTCATTTTGTCGGGAATAAATCTGAGTATGTATAGATAAGTCCACAACTTAAGGCTGTGGTTGTCAATATTTGTTATTATCAGAAAAAGATTTGGTTTATAAATTACTTATAACCGACCTTTAATCTCAACTTACCCAGAAGTTTGTAAGGAAGATTTGAGTGAATGTAACAGAAACGAACCGTTAGAAAATGCTATGAAAAAATTTCAGCTTAATTTCATTTTAAGCCGTATTTTTTTTTAATAATGTTTTAAACTTTTTAAACAAAACTAAATTTTAGAAACTCACCTCAAATTATTTTCATTTTTCACCTCAAAAGTTGTTTTTTTATAAAAAAGACACATATTTATTCCGAATTTAATAACGACACAAATGAAGAGTATCATAGATTCGGCACAGCCGACTCATTTAATCTTATGTTTATTCGACTTAATTCGTTTTCATTTTATAAATACAAAGCAGGTGTCAATAAATAAATAATACAAAAAAAATAATTCTCCTGACAAACAAAAAATTTATGATAATTCTGAAATTCGATATAAATAATATCACTTTTCAAAAAGTATAAATATAAGAAGAGGTTTTATTTTGCTTAATTTCACTTCACTCAGTTACTGAAGTCGCAAAAAAACAGTCTGAATGTGTTGCTAACAGTGTGTGTATACATTGTTGCTGATATATATATATGTGACCCTGCATATGAAAACCCACCTCGTGTGTCAAAGCAAGTTTATGAGTAACACGCAATTAAAGTTTCCCTATCTGTGTTGCAATTCGTAGGGTGCGCGTTCTCATTTCATTATTGAATGTTTGTTTTGATTGATTTCAATGTTTGTTTTATCATTTAGTGTGAAAATGTCCTGCGAGTGTGATGAATTTGATCAAATGGGTTTTCACTGTTTTATATAATTGCACTTTTACATTACTTTCCAATGTTTTTGAGACTAGTAAAACTGGTGTTTTTTTTTTTAAATACAAATCCAATAAAAAGTGAATTCATGAAATTTGACACACTAGGTGGGTTTTCTTAAGCAGGGTTACATATGAAAAACTGTTGGTTTGCAACATTACAGATGTTTAAAAATACATATATCAATATCTAACAAAATAACAAAACGCTAATAAATGCTACAAAATATTGCACTAAAGGCAATAAATGCTATGGGTAAATGTCTGGAACATTTCTTGCAAGAGAGCCGCTTTTAGAGTTTGGCTCAAGAACTGTTAATAGCTTTCTAGCAACATATATGGTGGCCCAGAAATGTGTCTGAGATTTTTCTGCAACATTTTTGTTTTTTGTTTTCATACGTTTTGCTGCTTATTAAGATCCTTAAACATGTATATTTAGATATCTGCCGTATTGCAGATTATTTTTCTATATGTGACCTTCTCCGAGAAATGGGACCTAGTGTGCCAAAAAACGGGTTGTGTCAAAAACGGTGGATTCTGGTACCTAAAAGGGTGTAGAAACTTTAAATGCGTTTTTTTTTTCAAAACTTAATTTTCACACACTAGGTCTCTTTTCTCGGAGAAGGTCACATATATGAATGTTTATAAATAAAAATGTATACAAACATATCATTTCACTGATTCCGATAACAGGCTGAAATAAAACTTGAGAGAAAAAAGCTTCTTCTAAATGCATACTTCTTTATTAGAATATATCAGGGATCCAATTCTGGGAGAAATTGATAAACTGCTGAAAAAATACTCCACAAAAAATGAGAATAGGGCTTGATAGCACTGTATCACCGTATTAAAAAAAAAAAAAAAAGAAACATCACTCAGAGAATTTTCGAGATATGGCGATATGAGCGATTTTTGGTGAAGACTTGGTAGAATTTTTTCACGATTTCTTTTTAGTTTTTTTTTTTGTGCTATCATTTGTATTACTTTTTTCTTACCCGCAGGGGTGAAAAATCTATTTCACAATACAATAAAAAAAAAACAGCATAAGACGTAAGACAAAATCGGTTTGACTTATGATTGTATTGGTGAAAAAATCATGATACATATGTAATAACCTGTTTGAAAATGAAAAATGAAAAATGAAAAGTAATAAAAAATTTAAAATAAAAATGAAAAATAAAAATGAAAAATAAAAAATGAAAAATAAAAAATTAAAACAGTTAAAAATGAAAAATAAAAAACGAAAAATGAAAAATAAGAAATGAAAAATGACAAATGAAAAATAAGAAATAAAAAATTAAAAATTAAAAATGGAAAATAAAAAATTAAAAATGGAAAATGAAAAATTAAAAATTAAAAAGGAAAAATGAAAAATAAAAAATAACAAACGAAAAACGAGAAATAAAAAATTAAAAATATACAATGAAAAATAAAAAACTAAAAATTAAAAATTAAAAATTAAAAATTAAAAATTAAAAATTAAAAATTAAAAATTAAAAATTAAATATTAAATATTAAATATTAAAAATTAAAAATTAAAAATTAAAATTAAAATTAAAAATTAAAAATTAAAAATTAAAAATTAAAAATTAAAAATTAAAAATTAAAAATTAAAAATTAAAAATTAAAAATTAAAAATTAAAAATTAAAAATTAAAAATTAAAAATTAAAAATTAAAAATTAAAAATTAAAAATTAAAAATAAAAATTAAAAATTAAAAATTAAAAATTAAAAATTAAAAATTAAAAATTAAAAATTAAAAATTAAAAATTAAAAATTAAAAATTAAAAATTAAAAATTAAAAATTAAAAATTAAAAATTAAAAATTAAAAATTAAAAATTAAAAATTAAAAATTAAAAATTAAAAATTAAAAATTAAAAATTAAAAATTAAAAATTAAAAATTAAAAATTAAAAATTAAAAATTAAAAATTAAAAATTAAAAATTAAAAATTAAAAATTAAAAATTAAAAATTAAAAATTAAAAATTAAAAATTAAAAATTAAAAATTAAAAATTAAAAATTAAAAATTAAAAATTAAAAATTAAAAATTAAAAATTAAAAATTAAATATTAAATATTAAATATTAAATATTAAAAATTAAAAATTTAAATTAAAAATTAAAAATTAAAAATTATAATTTAAAAATTAAAAATTAAAAATTAAAATTGAAAATAAAAAATTAAAAATTAAAAATTAAAAATTAAAAATTAAAAATTAAAAATTAAAAATTAAAAATTAAAAATTAAAAATTAAAAATTAAAAATTAAAAATAAAAAATTAAAAATTAAAAATTAAAAATTAAAAATTAAAAATTAAAAATTAAAAATTAAAAATTAAAAATTAAAAATTAAAAATTAAAAATTAAAAATTAAAAATTAAAAATTAAAAATTAAAAATTAAAAATTAAAAATTAAAAATTAAAAATTAAAAATTAAAAATTAAAAATTAAAAATTAAAAATTAAAAATTAAAAATTAAAAATTAAAAATTAAAAATTAAAAATTAAAAATTAAAAATTAAAAATTAAAAATTAAAAATTAAAAATTAAAAATTAAAAATTAAAAATTAAAAATTAAGAATTAAGAATTAAGAATTAAGAATTAAGAATTAAAAATTAAAAATTAAAATTTAAAAATTAAAAATTAAAAATTAAAAATTAAAAATTAAAAATTAAAAATTAAAAATTAAAAATTAAAAATTAAAAATTAAAAATAAAAAATGAAAAATAAAAAATGAAAAATAAACAATGAAAAATAAAAAATTAAAAATTAAAAATAAAAAATGAAAAATAAAAAATGAAAAACGAAAAATGAAAAATAAAAAATTAACAATAAAAAATGAAAGATGAAAAATGAAAAATGAAAAACGAAAACAAGAATATTTATTATTATTTATTATTTCAACTAATTAATTTTAAATTTTTCGTTTTTATTTTTCATTTTTCATTTTTCATCTTTCATTTTTTATTGTCTATTTTATTTATTGTGCCGTCTTTAATTACTAGATGTTTACACACCTTCCCTGTGGTCGGACTCACATAATTTTTTTTCTATTTTTTTTTTTTTTGTGCACTCAAGACAATATGGACAAAATGCAAAAAAGCACCTGGTGATTCTCGTTATGCGGAAATGTTGAAAAGAGCTGTTTGTGAATACAATTTGCTACATATATATTATAATTAAGTTATAATATATTTATTATTTATACCACTATGTGATCAGACTTTGTGCTGGTGTTTGTAACTACCAAAAGTATTTTACCGATCTACTCAGAATCACTTCAGAATCACTTTCTGAGTCAATTTAGCGATGTCCGTCCGTCTGTGTGTCCATTAGAGTGGTCCTCAAAAATGAAATTGCGATTTTGGGAAGTGTTGGGGTCCTCTTTGTTTGCTTTCCATATAAAACTAATAAATGTGAAGTTTGGGTTACGAAAATTTCGTTCTATAGTTCAATTTTTTCGACAAGTTGTTACATGAATCGATATCAATGCTAAATTATCTTTCCAAAAATCCATACAACTTCAAAATCGAATAAAGACTCGTCAAGAAATAGCAAATGCCCCAAACCATTTTTGTCCAAAAAAAAAAAATAGGTCATGAAATTTAACGGAAATTTTTTCAACTTTACGAAATTGGTTTAAGCCATAAATTTTTTTGGCCTCTATACCTATAAGTACTCAGATATGAAGTATTCTTTTATTTCCACGTTGTTAGCCTATTGCGCAATGAGATCGAAAATGTGAATTTTTTTTTTTATAGAATTTTAAAAACTCCTTTTGCAAGTTTTAAAAAATTTTCTGAAACAAAATTTTAAAAAATGCATCTCGCACCTTAAGGCTTTAGTAAATACATTCTAGAGATTATCTGAGTGAATTTTTAAGTAAATTCCTGTGTCAGAATTTTTTTTACAACGTTTTTTTTTTTGCGGATTTTGAGAAAAATTTAATTTTTCTGATATATTCAATAAATGTAGTCTTTCTAAATACTTTGTATCAAAAATTAAGCACTTTTCCAATTTTAAATGTTATACTTTATTTTAATAGCCTATGGTTTCGGAAAAAAATAATATGACGCCATTATCCTTTTTGGACTTGGGATCACATGTGACCACAATTTATTTAAAAAATTCATATATTTTGTAAGTGCTGTCAATTTTTAGATGTGACGCTGAAGTAACTGTTATTCAGTAGTCCAAAAATAAACCCTACAGGACAATTTGTAATCATAGCCCCCATATGAAGCTGATTCCCGATCTTCACTTAAATCTATAAAAAAAAAAAAAAAATATTGCACAGATTATTCTCAAATTGGTTTCTATATATATTTCAAAAAATACGTAATCTTACCAAATATGGTAAAAATCAGTCCATTTCTATATCTAATTAGTTGGACCTAAGAGTTAGGGTCTCTAAACGCACAGTATAGGATATTGTATAGTCGGCTTAACCCGAGTATAATTTTCTTTTTTTTTTAAATATATATTATTTTAAAAAAATATGTTATATTTAAAAAAAATGAAAAGAATAATATAAAATTTAAAAAAAAAATTTAAAAAAACGAAATACAAAAAACCCCTCCAACGATTTTTTTTTTTTTTTGTCAAAATTTAAAAAAAAAGTAAAAAAAGTTGAAAAAAATTAATAGCACAAAAAACAAAAATAATCATCCAAAAAAAAAATCTATTAAGTCTTCGCAAAAATTCTCTCAAATCGCCATATCTCGAATATTCCCTTAGTGATTTTTTTTTTTTTTTGAAAGCGATGATATAGCGCTATCAAACCCTATATGTACTTTTTTGGAGTATTTTTTTAGCAGTTCGTCGATTCCGCCTAGGTGTGGCTAATGAATTGTTAAACTTCTACGATGTTTCTTAATAATGATGCGCAACATTAAAAATGTTGTTTATAATGTTGAGAATTTTGTTTTTTTATTTTTGACACCTGCAAAATATTGATAGTTCTATTATGTTGTTAGCGTGTTATTTATTTTTTTTTCGTTACCATTTCTTTGCATTTATTTTTCTTGATTTTAACTGAAATAAAACATTAGAGGGTATAAAAAAATTCGAAAATCATCAGTCTTGATATTTTTATGTTTTTGTAGATAAAAGAAAGGTGTCAATAAATAAACATAATTTTTTTTTTTTTGTTTTGCTCATGAGGATTTGGCGGAATGATAAATTGTTAAATTATAAACAATATTCCATAACAATGAAGAGCAACATTAGAAAAGTTGCTAATGAACTTAATTTTTTTTTTTTTACGACACTTTTCTGTAAAATATTCAATTTTCTATTATATTGTAGTGTTTTATTTATTTTTTATTTCTTTTATTAAATTTTCATTAGAATTTCTTTCCCATTTATTTGATGATCTTAACAAATCCACACCTCCATACAAAAAAAAAAAATGCTAATAACAACAACAACAAGAGAAACAAGCAAAAACCAAAACTTTTGTTTTATATATACAATTTTGTAGGCTTGACTATATGTGGAATCGGTAGAAGTACGTTTGGTACGTGTAGTACGAATGCAGGCAGGCGGCCTGGTGCTGGCAGCGGTGCCGGTACCCAGCCATCAACAGCGGGATTTCCTCATCAGGCGTTAACCTTACCCTTAGCCACCGCTTTAACACGCACAGCTGCTATTAAATCACAATTTCTGGGCATCAACAACTTTTAATAACAATTTTTCAACCAAACTTTTCATAACTCTACTTGAGTTGGAATTTTGAGAGAACAAAAACAAAAATTCCTCATAATCAAGTTCGTTTGATTTTTTGTTTTTTTTTTAAGAAAAACAAAAGAAAAACAAAGCCATCTCTAAAACCGGCACTAAACACGGACTTGAATTTTTTGAAAAATTTTTTTGTTTTGGAAAAAACTATTTTCCAAACAATAAAGAATTTTTTTTAACAACAGTAGTTAAACAAAATGTAGCACAACGTTCGTTCGTTTTTTTAAACAAGTAGTTTGTTTGTTAGTATTCGTAATATCTCTCTTAAACATATAATCTGCAATTAAAATATTAATAAAAAGCAAAAAATAAAAAATTAACTCAGTATATAAAATATTTATCTCAAAATAGTAGTAAACTAAAATTAGATCTTCTAAATTCAATAGAAGTAGTAATCGTAGTAACTGTGCGTATAAAAGCAATTACAACGTCAGTTTCTTGTGGTTTTGAAAAATTATTTTCAATTTTCTAAAAAGTCAAATCTGATTGCGAAAAAAAACAACTGACGTTAATTGTTTTGAATGTTATAGTTAGTTTATTTAGTAAACCAACCAAAATCATATAATCAAATACAATTTATAATAAATAAATAAAAATTACATTAATAAATTAGATGTTTTAGATCACGTTCTTATTAATAATATTTAGTCAAAACGTGTAACAATTTGTTCCATCTTTTTTTCTTTTTATTCGAATAAAATATTTAATATAATAGCAGTAGCATTCGTACTAAACGTTCGTTTAAAAATATATATAAAAATATAATAATTGTGGCCCTTTAAATTATCTCAAAGAATGTTTTTTGTTTTACATAGAAAAACCAGATAAATGAATTTTATACGTTTTATAGATGGGATTTTTCAATCAGTTAAAAATAAAAATGCCTATTAATGGGTGCAAAGTTTTAAAAATATTGAGCCACAGCTTAGTTTAAAAAAAAAGTTTATAATTTACAGGTTCTAGTTTCGGACCAGTGTGCCAGATTCATATAGATTTAATCTTAAAAATTGGTACAAAACAATATTTAATAAGTATTATCGCTAAAACAGGCTTCTAAAAATATTCATAGATAAAGCTTTTTAAAGCGATACTTTCGTCTTCTCCACTATCACCCTATAAAATTTATAGAGTTGCAATTTTTAGAATTTAGATATTTTTTAAAACAAATTTTATAGAAATAGCTTTCAAAACTATAATTTTGCAGTAACTAATTCATTTTTATTTTACTTAAATAATTTAACCTTCTCTAACTTCTTCAACTTCTAAGTTTCAGTGCTAACGGCAAATATCTGCGCTATTAGTAAATTATTCGCAATATGTTGCTAAGGTTTTTATATCAGGGACCGTTTAATCATTCCGTTTTTTTCATAAAAGTCAGATGACTTTTATTATAAAATAACTGTTATTTTTATCTGAAAAAATAAAAATTAAAAATCAACTGTTATTTTTGCTCGAAAAAATAAAAATCAAAAAATAACTGTCATTTTTGCCAGAAAAAATAAAAATTAAAAAACAACTGTTATTTTTGCTCGAAAAAATAAAAATCAAAAAATAACTGTTATTGTATTGTATAAAGAGGTATTTGAAGAACTGCGACCAGTGATCTATTGTACTGCCCTCTGTTAAGCCCTCAAGAATTCGAGGATGTTAGTTGGTTCTAGTAGTTTTATGTCGCTACCTGGTATCTGGAAAAAGCCCAGGTGTTTTTTTCTTTTATGCATTAACGCTCCACAATCCTCAAGCATGTGCACTGATGATTCGGCTTCCTCATCACAGAATCTGCACATGGAGTTTTCTATGATTCCTATCCTGCTCAGACGTTCCCTGAGCCTACAGTAACCAGTCAAAATCCCGGTTAGTATTCTAATTCCGTTCTTCGACAACCCAATGCACGACCCAAATCTCTTATTGTTGTAGTCACCCAACAAGAGTTTGGATTGCCTTAAGTCTAAGTGGCTCGAGAAAAGTTCCCGTCTAACATAATTCTCATGTTCCCTAAGTACGCCTTCCCATACTCCTTTTCCTATTTCACAAAACGGTTCCGGCCCTATTAATTTTGTCGAAGCTCCCCTTCTGGCAAGTTCATCAGCTTGTTCATTACCTTGAATCACAATATGTCACGGAACCTAACAAAGGCTAATCTTGTTGTGTTTACCTAGCTCATTTAGTTTCCGTAGACAGTCCCATACTAACTTGGAGTCTACTTCATAGGAGCTTATTGCTCGAATGGCAGCTTGACTATCTGATAGTATGGTTATGTCCCGTCTTGTGTACTTCCTATTCAAGTTGATTTGTGCACATCTATCGGTGGCATAAATTTCTGCTTGTGTATATTCCCATTGACTCAAAGTATTTGGTTCTAGGCCAGAAGACTTCCGCCCCTGTGCCACTTTCGGTTTTTGGCGCATCCGTGTACCATTTGATTGTATCTTCTCTTAGAGAATATACTGTGCTCAAACCACTCAATTCTCTCTTAGCTAAGTTTTGTAACAAAGTACTTCCTGAAATCATATTTCTTCTCAAGCCCATTTGTAAGAGGGCAGGAAACATACCATCCGTTCCAGGGAATTTATTTGGTTGAAAAGTACCACAAGGCCATTCTAATCTTTCCCTAGAACAAATTTCAGGGTTTCTTGGTCTGTTAATCGACCGCTCATTCTCATCTGCCACACTTCCTGGAAAGTGTGTCTTTAGTAACAACTCTGCGCTGTCTCGGCCGTTCTTAGAGTAACTACCCTCCTTCTGTGTACCATTTGATTGTATCTTCTCTTAGAGAATATGCTGTGCTCAAATCACTCCATTCTCTCTTATTTCTAAGTTTTGTAACAAAATACTTCCTGAAATCATATTTCTTCTCGACCCTGCCCATGGGACAATCTAGGAGGGAGTAAACATTAACTTGACTTATTCGGTTCCGGTGCCCTTAATAAAGTCTGGTTATAGGTTTGTCCCCCTTGATTCTGATCGCAGTTGCCACGGCTTTCCTTTGCACCAATATATGTAGTGGGCTTAGGTCCAATAGTGCTTCCAGTGATGCCGCTGGGCACGTCCTCATTGCACCCGTTATCCCAATGCACGCTAATCTTTGAATTTCACTTAATTCCATTTGAGTTGACTTCAGATCTGTTCTTTTGGCCCACGCTATAGCCCCATAGGTAACAATTGGGCGGACCATCATAGTGTACATCCAGTGCAAGATGCTGGATTTACATCCCCAGGTTCTACCCGCTGCCCTTCTGCATATCATTGCAGTTCGCTTGGCTTTCTCAGTGATGTTCATGTTAACTTACTACCCAGTACGATCCCCAGTTTACATCCCCAGGTTTTACCCGCTACCCTTCTGCATATCATTGTAGCTCGCTTGGCTTTTTCAGTGATGTGGTCGACATGTGCCTTTAACTTACTGTGCAGTACTATCCCCAGCTATTTCACCTCCACTTTTGGTTCGATGACTTCCCCCAGCATTTGAATTGCCCTCCATCTTGGAAGTTTCCTTTTTCTTGTAAATGGTACAATAGTGGTCTTTGTCGGATTAATGTTCAATCCTGTTGTCCCACACCAGTGACATATAATCCTCAACCCTCTTTGCACAATGTCGCATAGGGTTTCCTCGAATTTGCCTCTTGCTGTTAAGACTATATCGTCCGCGTAGCCTTGACATTCTATTCCTGCTTTCGACAGTTTCATTAGTAATTCGTCAACAACCAGACCCCACATTAAGGGTGAAATAACTCCTCCCTGTGGACATCCTCTGGTTGTGTTGACGGCTATGGTCTCCCCTTCTGCTGTTGTTTCTACTGATCTCGTGTAGAGCACTTCTACCATCCATTTTGATGTCACTGAGTCTACTCCTCTTCGGTTTAATGTCCTTTCAATTACTTCGTGTGAAGTGTTATCAAAGGCGCCTTCTAAATCTAGGAAGGCACAAACAGCTATTTCCTTTTCATCTAATGATTTCTGAATAGTTTCCACTAGGCTAGTAAGAGCGGTCTCTGTTGATCTGATGGCAACGGCATCTGCTGTAATATTCCAAATCTTAGATAGTTGTCTACAGCTTTTTCAAGTGTTTTCAGCATAAAAGATGTTAGGCTTATCGGTTTGAAAGATTTTGTATGCGCGGTGTCCCTCTTCCCCACTTTCGGTATGAACACCACTCTTGCCCTCCTCCATGGCTTTGGTATATTCCAAGGCCAAGCAGCTAAGCCCGATATTTATCATGAATGGTAATAATTCCTTCAAACCCATTTGTAAGAGGGCAGGAAACATACCATCCGCTCCAGTGAATTTATATGGTTGGAAAGTACCTAAAGCCCATTCCAATCTTTCCCTAGAACAAATTTCAGCTGCTATTTGCCTGCTAGCCGACTAGGGTTTCTTGGTCTGCTACTCGTTCGCTCTTTTGTCATCTGCCACACTTTCTGAAAAGTGGGTCTTTAGTAACAACTCTGCCCTGTCTCGGCCGTTCTTAGAGTAACTACCGTCTTCTTTCTTAAGTGACATGTTTTTTTTTTTTTTATTAATCAACACTCAGGGGATACCCTCTACAGATGCAGTGCATTGTGTTGATCTCTGGAAAGATATAGATATAGTAAGGAGGAAAGAGGGAGTAGTGTGTTCATTTTTTTTTTTGCAGCGACAGACCAAAGCCTCTGGTGGGAATCGAACCCACGACCCCCACATGGTAGGCGAGCACGCTACCTACTCACCTGCCATATTTTGGCCAGGCTTTGTATAACCATGCTATTTCTGGAAGAGATTCTATATTCTCGCAGATTATTATACTCTGTTAGTTTTGCTTTATAATGCTCCCACTGCCCGTTTCGCTTTGCCCCATTGCAGAGCCTGCGAACTTCGGTTCTGAGTGTAGAGAGAGTATTGTTCCACCACACTGCGTCTTTCTCCTTGCCCCTCGGTTTCTCGGGGCAGCTACAATAGTAGGTATCCTGTAGAGCCCCATTTAGTTGGGTCACACTGTCGTCGAGCTCATATCTCGAGAGATTAAATGTCCATATCGCTTGTGCCATAATTCTAGTTCCTTTTGAAACATATGTAGCATTATTATTCTTTTTAAAAGATTCAACATAGTAAATCCCATCTTTCTTATCGGAATGTATCAAAACATGCCCATTTTTGTATATTATTGCCTTTTGAGAATATATTTCGACCTTGCTCCCATTGTCCGTGGCCTTTCCTATCGAAAAAAAAGATTGAATTTCGAGGATATATAGGGTATTAAGAAGATTAACGGTACTAATATGACTATTATATCTTTTATTTATTTGAGCTGTACCAGTTCCCATGATTTCCATATTTTTATCGTCAGCTAATCGCACTGTACCTCTAAAAGTTTCATCGATTTCTAAGAACTGTGACATTAAATATGTTTTATGGGAAGAAGCTCCACTCTCAAGCTTGATTGGAGGTAATAGAACTATTAGTTACTCTAGTTGATACTAGGCGTGATATGATTTATTATCTGGAGCGACATATACTTCAGTTGCTTTATTTAATTCAATTTTACAGTTTTTGGCCATGTCGCCTCTCTTTCCACAATTATAACAGTTAAAAGGAAAAATATTCATACCTTCATCATCCATGTCATTGTTAAGATTATCCATCATCTTCTTGTTACCTTTTTTTATATTTGTGTACCTTTAGAGCGTTGTCTTGAGCAAACATTTAATCTTAATTGGAATTGTCACCAATTTCTAGGAGTCTCGAACGTAAAATATTGAGGGTTGGAAACTCATTGGCAGTGTCGAATGCTGCCTTTACAGCTTTATATTCGATTGACAAACTATCCAATTATATTACCGTCAACAAGTCTTCATCTATATCAGCCACCATTTCGGACACTGCAACATAAAACTGTACCAAATACTGCGAAATATTTTGGTTTCCAATCATTTTCAAATTTAATATTTTTTGCGGAACAATTCTGCTTTCTTCCTTGTAGTCTTCCTGTCCTTAAGATACACTTTCTGCCCTATAGTCTTCCTCTCCTTAAGATACGCTTTCTTCCCTGTAGTCTTCCTGTCCTTAAGATACGCTTTCTTCCCTGTAGTCTTCCTGTCCTTAAGATACGCTTTCTTCCCTGTAGTCTTCCTGTCCTTAAGATACGCTTTCGTCCCTGTAGTCGTCCTGTCCTTAAGATAAACTTTCTTCCCTGTAGTCTTCCTGTCCTTAAGATACGCTTTCTTCCCTGTAGTCTTCCTCTCCTTAAGATACGCTTTCTTCCCTGTAGTCTTCCTCTCCTTAAGATACGCTTTCTTCCCTGTAGTCTTCCTCTCCCTAAGATACGTCCAGATCTCGTGAGTTATTTTAAAATATTTAACCATTCGTATAACATTTGATTCCAAAGAAATAATTATCTCAGCACGGGCCCACTAAAGTGATCGTAAGATCCAATTATCACATATAAAAATTGGTGTATGTATGTCTATTATACCCACATATCAGTATCCTAAAAATAAACCACCCTATAGGACCATTTTTAGCCATAGTCCCCATATAAAGGTGATTCCCGATCTTCACTTATATCTATTGAAAACCAAAAGTGGTGTATAAATTCTTTTCAAAATGGGTTTGTAAATGTTTTTACAAAAAGTATCTAAGTGTCTTTACCAAATATGGTCAGGTCTGGTCCATTTTTCGACCCAGTTCCCATATAAATATAACATCCGATATGAGCTTTTTCATATTTGCACGCCACAAATTAATAAAAATTTCACTAAAATTTGGGTTGGGCTTATTTTCTGTATCTAGTTAAAGCCTCAACAAAGTTGAATCCAAAACGCTCCCTCGAAACACATGGTGTAGGGTATTCTATAATCAGTCTAGACTGACTATAATTTATATTCGTTTCTTACACTTTTTTTTGTGAATTGGAATCTTGATCTGAATTTTTTAAACTTGGATCATATTACAGATCGTTTTCCCATATATGTTTATAAACACATATATGTATACAAACATTGTTGAACACCACTATCTGCTTACTTTCCAAGTTCGTAGACTTGGCAAAATAAAATTAAGGGAAACAATCTCTTTTACTATATCAGTACATTTAAAATAGATTCTTAGCTCAGACATTTATTCATCAAAAAAAATTTTAATCTAAAAACAATGTTGAGGCAAAATGACGTCATTATTGAAAATTAATATATAAAAAACAATTTTGGACAATCATTAGAAAAAAAAGCATTAAAATTAATGTTTAATTGGGCCTTATTCATAAAAAAAAAGAATTGGCTAAATTCTTTCTATAAAAATTTTAAAATTTTGTATGACCTTGGAAGTTCATTATGAATACCATCGCACAGTGGCTAAAAATCGTTTTTCATTGGCCAAAATTCTGTAACTTTTGAACCGATCAAAATAAAATTGATTAAAATTGATTAAAATTGATTGAGGACTTTTTAAGGGATTCTAGGTCAAAATTGAAATTTTGATTTTTTTTAACTTTTAGAGTAAAATATGTGTTTATTATTTTTTTATTTATTAAAAAATTTAATATTTGGATTTTAATAATAATTATAAACATTTTTTGTAATAATGGGATTTTTTTAATGTTACACTCAAAACAAGTTTTACACTCAAAAAAAAAATATGGTAAAATCAACTGGAAATTTTGCTATTATTACTGAAAAATTAAAAATTTTTTGTTGTCAAATTGGCAAATTTGTTTACACTCAAAGAATATTTACACTTAAAAAAAAACGTTAATAATATTTTCTAAAAATTTTGCTATTACTACAGAAAAATTTACTATATTTTGCTGTCAAATTTGATCATTTTAAAAAACATTTTAAAAATAAAAACTGCAATAAAAATTGCATTTTGTAACAATGGTAGGTTCTGTTTATTATTATTTTTTACTAATACTATGTTTTTCGTACTTAAATAACAATGAAAGGCAATTATAATTATTATTCATTTGACTCAAATATTGATTGCAAATATTCCATATTTTGTTTTGTGTTATTTCTGTTCCTTAGTAGTGTTTTAACTTCTTCATCTAAATCCCGATGTTCCACTTTCCATTGATTTCGAATACTGGAGATGAACGGATCTGACGTTGCCAATAATATATTAAATAGATCTTCATTTGTGGAATTTCGTAAAATTTTTCTAGCATTGTGCTCTCTATAAAATCTGTAATCCTTATTCCTTATTTCCTGAGCCTCCTCTGATAGATCTCCAAGTGGCATCAAATGATATTTAATGACTTTGCTCAAACATGAACATGATTTTAAGTATAAGGTTTTAAAATTTATTATGACAATAACAGCTTGATGTATGCATTCGAATGTAATAAATTAACATAGGGAAAAACACTCATCTTCTGTGTGTACTTAGGTTGTATGGTTTAGCTACACTCATTAAAACAGCGTCATAAAAGGACAACGGGTAGAAAATGCGTATTTCCCACACATTAAAGAAGTTTCAAAAGAAGATACGAAATTCCCACATACTGAGAAGGTCACGTATGAAGATAAGAAATTAGTTCTAGATTAGTACTTTAGAATAATTTTAGAAATAAATAATCAGTAATTTACAACTACTCAACATTAAAAAACGTGTTTTTCTTTTACATAAGTTCACGTAGATTTTAACCATTCGTTCTTCTAACCTGCTTTCAGTAGGTTGTAACATTGGTCCTTCGAACCGGATTCCGTTAGTTTTTTAACATTGATCCTTCGAACCGGATTCCGGTAGTTTTTAACAGACATCTTCTCCATGATAACGGATTTTGTGAACTGTTTCAGACTTATTTTTCCATGAGTAGTTGGTTGTATATTTTTGCAGTTTCCTTAGCATAATCTCCAAATTTTCTAGAGTCAATTTCATTATTGCACGCAAGTACTTCTAGGATTATTTTAAATCTGAAAATAAGGTTCAAATCCACTCCTGTTATTTCAGATGCTGTTTCTGGATCTGAAAAGAATCTGCTTGTGTCATTGCCATCACTTGTATTGCCTGAGCCTTGTTTTGGCTGATCTATAATCAATCCAAATTTGCGATACTCATCTTGAACATGTTTCTTTTTTGAACTTCTTAACTCTTTGTTGGTTTCGTCGTTTCTTATTGATACTGAAGACCCGAAATCCAAATCATAACTGATTTTTAGTATGTGTTCCTTAAGTTGTATTCTTGCATGTAGTGGTGATAAGCCAAATTCATATGCATCGGTTTTATCTAATGATTTTGTCCGGACTTGGTTTAATTGGCTTGATGTTGGTTGGCATATAATGCAGCTGGTTGCAGCCTTCGTTTTAGTCAAAGCCTGACCTACTTTTCCATCTATCATTGTCAGCACTAATTGGTGGCTTACTTCAATTTGCTGCCCATCTAACTGTAATTATAATGGGGGTAGTGTTGCAATTTGGGCCTTGATATCACTAACTTCTTTGTTAATGGCTTCATGAGTTTCTTTTTTGAATTCAAATTTGATTGGCCTGCAGTATTTCGTAGAAGATGGTGTCACATATTTCCAAATATCGATTGTTTGCGTTGTACAAGTCGAAGGCTCTGAATCTTCCAGAATCTTTTTCAATCGCAATGGTACAAATTATACCATGAACATATCTGAGTCCGAAATATTTTCACATACGACTTGTTTGAATTGTTTCTGTCCCAAAGAACCATCACATCCCCATTTACAAAAAATAATTAACTTTGTGTTTCCATATATCTCTAACTCATTTCCTTTTATTGATTGAAGCAAGCGTTCGGCTGTGTGATCTAGTAGAGATTGTAGTTGTACCTCTGCCGAAATTGGTGTCCTTTGATGGCAAACAGTCCATTTTAGCAGCGGTTATGTGATGATATGCTGGATACATATTTGAGCCTTTTCAATCGCACGCAATTTGAGCTGAATATATTTTGCTGTTTTGTTAATTTCAAATCCAGAAGTAATGCTAATGCCTCCTCATTTGTGAACTGTTTTGCATCGCTCGGAGTTGGTATGCTTTTAGGAATCCGTTTTGTTCTCACTGGACTAGCTTTAACAACTTTTTCAATGATATCCACTTTTGTTAATTGGTTCTGTGACCGTAATTGATGTAGGAAGGATTCTTTTATATTTGTACAACCAATTTCATCGTTAACATCTTTAAGTTTCCGCCTCTTAGCTCTAACTGTCGCTGCAGTTATCAAAGGATTTGCGTGGTCTTCCAGCCTTATCTTGCTTTGCTGTTTCTGCAGCGACAGTAAGTTGGCCTTCTAACCAGTTTGCACTTTTTATATAAAAATTTTATTTACTGTAGCTAACTTCTTTGTGGGGTTTTTTTAGTGCTTTGACGAAATTAGATAATTGCTCTTGTTTTTCGGTGCTACACGAATTTAAGTTTAATTTTATTTTAACGTAACTAAGAACATCTTCCTGGGTTTTGCTTCTAAAATACTCTTCGGCCAGTTCATTGTAGCTGAAGCTTATAGGGCTGTTTAAGTTATCGTAATTTGAATTTTTTTTAGAGTAATTTCATTAAAATGAAAAAATTGTTCTACCCACGGGTCGTCATGGGTGCAAAATTATATATATGGTTAAAATGGATACTTTCGAATTTCTCCGGGTGGTATACGTTTCTTGTTCCCTTTTGTTTCCTAGAAGTTATATTCCATTAAAGTTGAAAATTGAAAAAAATATAGTAGTTTAATAAATATTTCATAAAGCCCCTAATATTAAACGGTAGAGCTGTGACCGCTTACAACATCTAAAGATTATGATCCTACCAACACTGTAAAAAGACCGCAGGTCATTATCGATGATAGCTTGCGAGTAGTATCCATTTATTTTTGATAAAAAAAACAAAAAAAATTACCTTTTTGAGTTTGACAGCATGCCACGCCCACAATTAGCAATAGTTTAACTTAATCTGGATATATTAGCTACAAAAAGGCGTTAAAATTTTAAAAATCTGTGACAAAAAAATTAGACTTTTGGCCAATGAAATCAAAATTTCAGCCATAGTGCATCGGTCATTAATCAACTGCTTTAAACATAATTTATTGATATGTTGCTAGACATAATTTTGCTATTTAAATAAAAGCTTAGCAACTTTTACACAATATTTTAACAAATTTGTAGCCGTACAGTTGTAGCCCAATTGTTTTTTATATAATTACATATACCGTTAGATTGGATTTTTTCGGTATTTTTTTAGTTATTGGTAAATAGTTATTCATTTTTTAAACCACAATTTTTATAAGCTTTTTCACTAAAAAAATCATGTCAGTCCGATCACAGGGGATATGTGTAAACATCTAGTAATTAAAGATTTTTTATGTCATTTTTTAAAATCAAACAGAAAGCGTCATCTATGTATCACTTATAGCAAAAACTGGTTCAGCTAATTCAACAACCCTTTGCTGTAAAAATGTTAAAAATATCCCAATATAAATGTATATTAGTGATATATAGATGACGCTTTTAAAAAAGTGGCATAAAAAAACAATTTTATATCATAATTTTTTCACCAATACAATCATAAGTCATACACCAATTTGTGTTGAAGCTCTCACCAATTTGTGTTACGCTGTGTTTGTGATTGTATTGTGAAATAGAAATTTACCTCCCTGCTCGTATAGTTGTTTACACATCAAAAATTTTTGGTTTGCAAGAATTTAGTAAAGTTGCTAACTAAATTCTTGCAAAACGATTGATTTTTTTGATATCGTAAAACAAATGAAAATTTTAAATAGTCAGTATTGAGCAGAAGAATTCGCCAATTCAAAAAGTCTTTGCAAAAAATTTAAGGGAAATTTATTTGATCGAAAAAAAAAATTTTTTTTTTATAACATATCGATTATCTTACCTTTCTTTAATGGTAAATAAACAGGATATTTATAAGGACAATTTTTACTGAACGAAAAGAAAAGTTTTGTTTGAAAAAATTTTCAGAATTTAGAATAAAACTTTTCATCATCTAAAAATATATGCAATAACAAGGAACTGTAGATGAAATTATAATGCAAGTAGTTCTTATATAGCACTCATTAAAACTTAAGCGCCATTACACTTTCCCCTCTTTACTTTTTTTATAAACTAACCAACATTTCATGACATTTTCATGTAATCGTTGAATAAACAAGTAGACAAATCAAGTAGTTATATTATATACATAGTCAGCTTACTTATCGTATATACATTTATATAGTACACAAAACACAAACTTATATACATACATTTATTATAATTTTCATTTCTTTCTTCTAACTTCTTGAATAATTTTTTTTTTTTCTATTTTTGTAGTTTTTACATTTTTTATGATTTTCTTTTTTAAGTTTTTTTTTTTTTTTTTTCTTTTTTAAATAATATTGTTGATGTTGCAAACATGTTGGTAACCATTAATTTTTGTTAAATATTCGTAACACTATAATTATGATATAAAAATAAAATTCACACACAATTTTACAATTTAGAAAATTAAAATTTCAACACAAACGCTTTATATAAAAAATAAATTTTTTAAAAACATAAAATTTTTTAAAAACAAAATTAATCATTTTAAATATGACTTAAATTTTAAAATACTTCCAATACAGATATAAAAATATTTTAGAATGGTAATTATAAAAATAAGTTTAAACTTAGAGAAAAGGTTTTTATAAAGAAAAAGAAATATAAATACAGATTCTGATGAAATTTGAATATTCGAAGGAGAAACAAATTATTTATGCAGATCGGCAGCTTATCAATTTATCAATTGCGGAGAAAGGAAAAGGTTGTCAATATTCTAAAAATTAACATTGTACAATTTTTTTTTAAATACAGAGCTACTAAATATATTTTTTTTTAATATTATTTTAAGCATAGCTGTTTTATTTAATACAGGGCTCATGATAAATGTCTTGCCATGCTGAAATTATCATTTATCAATTTAAAAATGATAATATTTTTTTAAGCATACTTTTGGTTTTTTTTTTTTTTTTTGTTTAAGGCGCATCAAAAAAAGCGTTCGTATATGATTTGTATTTCAGTCGAAAATAGAATTCATGGAAGTATTGTATTTCAGTCTGATAATAAAAATAAAAATTTTTTTGTGTTCAACATTTTCTTGTGTTCAAAAATTTTTTTTTTCCATTTTAATATTTGTGAAAATTATTTCTAAGGTAGATTTTTTTTTATAAGTAGTTTTTCTTAAAAAAAAAATGTCTTAATGAAAAATTTTTTTTTCGTTGTTTGTTTCTTTAGATTTTTCTAAAGCGGGCTTTCAAGGTCCTCAATTTTTTATATAAATAAAAGATTTACTTAATTTTTATTTTATCCGACGCACAGTGGACCATTTGACGAGAAGGCGGTCAAAAATCTATAACTTTTGATTGGATTGGAATTTTGAATTTTTGTTTGGTAGTTGAGACTTTAGACTTTACGTTTTGCTATAAAACGTAATTCTCGACCGAAAATAAAAAAAGTTACGGAGTGTTTAAAATACATTTTCATTTGTAGTTGAATTTTAGTACAAAAGTGAAGTGTTAAAAGGTAAAAAAAGGTTTTTTTTAATATAATGTCTTATTTTTTCAGTTCATTTTACAACTAATACTTTTGAACAATTTTTTAAGTTAATTTTTTCAGAAAATGCCAAACTTTGGCCCCCGTAAACTTTTTAGTCCTAATGTGCACGAGGGCCAAAGGTTGTTTTTTTTTGGAAGATCCCGAGTTAAAATATAATTTATTAAGCAGCGAACGTAAAAGTTACCTTAACTTGGTTCAAGATAGAGAAGTTTCAATGAAAAACTCGCATGTTTTTGCTTTAGTTAAATTTTTTTTATTGTCTTTTTACATATTTCTATATCAATTTTTATGGTAAATTTATGAAATATAACAATTTTTATTGTAAATTTACAAAATATATAAATTTTTAAATCAAGAAAATTTTTTAACTATATAAAAAAAGTGTAACTTATTGTTAGTGCAATGAAAAAGTACTTTAAATCAACCAATTTTAGTAAAAATTTCTTCTAAATAGCATTGATTTTCATCTTCTAGAAGTTGTTTAGCCATCTTTGTCTAATTGAATAGAGGTAGTTTTCCATTTTTGACGAATGTTGGACATATATGGATCTGAAGTGCACAACAAAATAGTGATAAGGTCTTCATTAGTACAACATCTGGACATTTTCCTTGTGTTGTGCTCGCGAAAGAATCTGTAGTCCTTGTTCCTTTTTTCTTGCGCGTCTTCAGATAGATCTCCTATTGGTAGCATATTGTTTTGAATTATTTGTTCCCCATGGTACAAAATTTTATGAACTGTGGATGGCATATATCTCCAAGAGTATATTTTATTATAAAGTATAGCTGTTTTATTGGCGTAGTCTCCAAATTTTTTGCATTTATCTTTCTGATGCATGCTAGAACTTGTAATATGATTTTGAATCGTCTTATTAATTAATGATCTACAGCTGTGATAGATGCTGCAGTTTCCGGATCGGAAAAAAATCTCCTTGTAGTATTTCCATCATTTGTGTTTCCTTCCCCTTGTTTTGGTTCGTCGATTACGACGCCTAGCTGTAGATATTTTTGTTGAATTTGTTTTTTTTTTTTGCTTTCTTTTTTCTTCATTTTCTTTGTTTTTTCTCAACCAAATTCCAAATCATAACCCAATTTAAGAATATACTCCATGAAACGTGTTCTAGCATGAAGAGGGGACATTCCGAATTCGTAGGCTTCCTTAAAACTATCGTCTTCTGGTGGGAGTTGGCTTAATTGACTTTATGTCTTGTGGCATATAATGCAGCCTGACGTTGACTTTGTTCCAGTTAAAGCTTGTGCAACTTTTCCATCAATCATTGTGAGACACATTTTAAAATGTACTTCAATGTCTTGGTCATCAAATTTAAATATTACTGGCTGAAGTTCCTTAATTTGATCTTTTATTTTTCGAACTTCTTCAGTTATGACATCTTTGGTTTCCTTTTTGAATGCAAATTTTATTGGTCTGCAATACTTTGTTGAAGAAGGAATTTCATGTTTCCATATATCAATTTCTGTTGCTCTACTAGTTGACGGCTCTAAGACGCTATACCTTTTTTTAAGCGCAATGGAACGAAAGATACCATAAATAAATTAGCATCTGATGAAGTTTCGGCATTAAATTGCTTGTATTGTTTCTGACCAGAGGATCCATCACATCCCCATTTAGAAATTAAAGTAATGCTGCCATTACCAATTTTTTTTTAAATGATCAGTATCAAGCGTATTTAGCAATCGTTCTGCAGTATGTTCAAGGAGATCTTGAGATTTTATTTCTGCTGATGTTGAAGTGACACTAATAGCAGATTGTGAAGGTAAGCATTCTTTTTTGGCAGAAACTAAATCGATACTCTGGAAAAATCACACAATTCTTTTCATTGGTTCGCTTCCGCAATTTCTTATATTGATTTTTGGTCAATTTCAAATCCCAAAATAGGGCGAACGCTTCTTCCGGCGTAAATTTCTTATCTTCAATTGGTGTAGGAATGCTTTTCAAAATCCTCTTTGTGCGCCTTGGGCTCGCTTCTACTATTTTTTCAATTATGTCAATTTTATTTTTTTTATTTTGGGTTGGTTGAATTTGGTGCAAAAATTAATCCTTAATAATTCTTTGAGAAATTTCTTCATTGATATTCTCCAGCTTGCGCCTTCAAGATCTTTCACTACATCCGTCAATTGGTTTTGCTGGTCGACCCTTTTTCCCACTTTCGTTGGCAGTTGTAGATGCATTCTCAAAAATAAGTTCCTTTATTAACCAGTCTTGGTAACGTTTGTACATCTTTGCCTTGCTATGAGAGCATTCAATGTACCGTCTTTTCAAATTCGATGCAAAATTAGTAATTTTGCCTTTGTGGATTTCAATGTCTTCTAGGTCACAATTCTTAAAGAAGTCGTTGCTCACTATGTGCAAAATTACATCGTCTACATCATTTCGTTGAAAATAAATATCTGCCAGAACTCTGTAACAGTACTTACCCATTGCACAAATTGTAATGAATAATAATCGTGGAAACATTATTATAAATACTCTTTCTTGCAATTATGTAAAATAAAAATTTTTATCTTTCTTTACCACTTTTAGAAGCATAAAAAACCCACACCCTAACCCCTTTTAAAAGGTGAAGCATACCTGCTCATATCTTAAAGGGCTATGTCGCAATAGTTCTTTTTTACCATTTACAAATTTTTATCTTTTATTATCACTTTTAGAAGCATAAAAAACCCACACCCTAACCCCTTTTAAAAGGTGAAGCATACCTGCTCATATCTTAAAGGGCTATGTCGCAATAGTTCTTTTTTACCATTTACAAATTTTTATCTTTTATTATCACTCTTAGAAGCATAAAAAACCCACACCCTAACCCCTTTTAAAAGGTGAAGCATACCTGCTCATATCTTAAAGGGCTATGTCGCAATAGTTCTTTTTTACCATTTACAAATTTTTATCTTTTATTATCACTTTTAGAAGCATAAAAAACCCACACCCTAACCCCTTTTAAAAGGTGAAGCATACCTGCTCATATCTTAAAGGGCTATGTCGCAATAGTTCTTTTTTACCATTTACAAATTTTTATCTTTTATTATCACTTTTAGAAGCATAAAAAACCCACACCCTAACACCTTTTAAAAGGTGAAGCATACCTGCTCATAGCTTAAAGGGCTATGTCGCAATAGTTTTTTTTTTTTACCATTTACAAATTTTTATCTTTTCTTACCACTTTTAGAAGCATAAAAACCCACACCCTAACCCCTTTTAAAAGGTGATATGTCGCAATAGTTTTTTTTTACCATTTACCTGTTATTTAAATTGTTTCCCATTTTGTCAGGTATTTAAACTATATAACTCTAATTCAGACTATTAATGTTTTTGAAAGATACCTATGTAAATGTACCTGTAACAATTAAGCGCATTATATCTCAACCCTTTTTTATAAGTATAAAACAACTCCTGATAACTCTACCGACACGCAAAAAAAATACTTTACCGCGGTGCACCGGTACGACCAACTTTTGTATTCATAACACTCAGAATCGACTCAGAAAGTGTTTTTGAGTCGATCCGTATAATAAAAGATGGATAAAAGTCCAATATTTTTGGCAGTTACAAACATCACCTCAAACTTAACATATCCTAACCACATAGTGGACAAATTTTGTATTCATAAATTTTGCAGAAAATATCTAACCTTGGGTCAGAAAAATTGTTCTGGTGCACACGGGCGGAAACTGGCGAGTATATAATGGGGTATAGGAGTATAGGGGAGGGTTCGGACTATAGAAGAGTGCAAGATTTTTTGTGACTGCTTTTGACTGGAAGGAGTTATGCTCTATTAAGTAGGAGATTTTCGGAAAATTTGGACCTTTTTAAAAAAAAAATTTTTTTTTAAATTTCTGAATGACTGAAAGACATTTTTAACATTAATAGTATGGAAGACACAAAATTATACAAAATTTATTTCACTTCAAAATCTTTTATATCGAAAAAGTTACAGTCAATCAAAAATAAAAATTTACAAAGAAATTTTTAATTTTAGCAAAATACTGAGAAAGCCCATTTTCGAAGACCCTGTTCGCTGTGATATAGTTGAGATAGAGTCGCAATTTTTTGGCTCCCGAGTTTTACTAGTATTTACTTTCAAATGAATAACATAAGTTTAAAATCAGTAACAACAAAAATGATTTTTGGCCGCCTTCTCAAAATATGGTCCACTGTGAGACGTTTCGTTGGTTTTTTCCAACATCTTCAGGGATGAACGTTTTTATTAAATATATAATCATTTTTGTCAATTTTTGATCATTTTAATATATCAATTTTTTCATTTTAGTTTTTGTGAAAATTATTTCTAAGGTAAATTTTTTTATTTATAATTAATTTTAAAAAAAATGTCTTAAAAAATTTTCCAAAAAATATTTATTTATAAAAAAAATAATGAAGATTAAAAATTTAATTTATTGTTTTAAAAGTAATTGACTTTAGTTATTTAATATTAATTTAATTTTTTAATTTATTTCAACAGAACAATGAAAGGTTTTATTTGTTTAAGATTTTGTTTAACAAATTCACTATACAAAAACAATAATTTCATGTTTATTTTATCTATAGTTTTTATAAACAGTGTTTATAAACATTTTTTATACATAAAACATCAAGTTTGTATGAAACATGAAACCATAGAAAAAATGTGGCTACGAATAAATTTTTTTACCAATTTACTTTCAAATTTTATTTGCATGTTTTTTTTAAATTCTTTACGCAACAACAAAAATATATATATATATCTCGTAAAAAAAAGAACAGTTAATTTTTCCCTTTATAAATTACAACTTTTATTAAAACAATTTTAAAATTTTTGGAACATAACAACGTTTTTATTTTATTACTGCTTTATTGATTTCAAGCACACAAGCATTTAAAAATCATAAATTAAGAAACCCAACAAAATTAAGTATTTGCTAACCCCTTCAAATCTTCAAATTTTATCACAATCTGTATATCTAGAGCAGAAAAAGAAAAATTTTTTAAAAATTACATAATTAAATCGTGGTATTGGCAGGAAGTATAACTCTGATTTTAAACATATTTTTGTTACACATTTCTTTTTTTTTTTTTTTGTTTTCTAACATTTTTATTAAATTTTGTTGATAAGAAAATTTTTAAAATCTATAAAAAATATATACATATATAAAAAAAATTAAGCAAAAATTGTGAAAATAAAATAAAAAGAAAATTTTTACAAATTTTTACATTTAAAACCAAAAATTTGTTAATTATTATATAAATTATTGAAAAAAAAAATGTGTTTTTAAAAACAATTATCCATCCATTTATTCTGCAAAACAGCAAAAATAAATTTAAAGAAAAAGTTTTTTTGCCAAAAGAAAAAAAAACAATTTAAAACAAAATTTTGCATAATGCTTGTCCTTGCTTTTTTTACGCATATTTACTTATAAAAAAAAAAATAATATTGATAAATAATATTAAACCAACCAACAAAATCAATTAAAATTTATTGCCAAATGCTACAACAACAAACACAAACAAGCTAAAAACTTAACTGATCATAAAAATAAATATATTAATAATTCAAACAAAACAATTTATTTACATACTCACATATACATATAACTACAAATATTTATATATATATATCTAAATATATTTATTATTACCTATAATAAACAAAATAATGTGTTACTTAACAAACTAAATTTGAATGAAAACAAAATAAATAAATAAAATAAAACCATAAACAAGCTACTCGAAAACAAAACGTTAAAAAAGGAATTATTTTACTCTTATCAAAAAAAAAAAAAAAACTTTATTATGTACGAAAAAAAAAAAAATATGACAACACAGTTATAAGAACCGCACAGCTACAATTACAATACAACAATAACAACAAAAATATATGTAATAAAAATAAGTTTAATATCAATTAAAATGCTTTGAAATTGTAATAGATAATTTCCATTGTTGTTTTTGTTATATATTTTTTTGTCGGGGTCTATGCAGACATTTATACAGCAAATATTAACATAATAACAGAGGCAGACATTTTTATTTATTTTTGTTTTTTTTTTTTTTTTTTGCTTTTTTTTATCGAATTATCAACATGCAATAATACAATTATTGAATAATTATACGTGCAAATTAAAACGGAAATGGACTTTAAATAGTTTAACTTAATTTTTTTGCCAACTTCAAGTTAATACAGGTGATTTATTATTCTGTATGCTGGATGTTATCGTTCGACTCGTTATCTTTACTAAATCCTACTGGAGTTCTCGAGGGACAGCTGTTCTGCTGACATATAGCAGATTTTGATGTTTTTAGTTTCGTTTTAAGCAAACAAAGCAGTTGTTGGGCCCCTACACTGATATATAAGAAACTATCATTCATATGAACCATATAAAATTTAGCTAATCCCAAGATTTCAGAAACTTATGATCAGAAATTCGTCTTAGTAATTAAAAAAAAATTCCCAGCGAGCTTTTCTAAATTTGTCTTAAATCATGACAATATTGAATCAAAAGACCACTGTACGTATGTTAAATATTAATTTAAATTAATATTAATCATACCACTGGCTTTTAATATCATACTTAAAATATAAATGCGTCTTGAACACTTCATATTGCACAAGGCAACAAAAAAGAAAAAAATTTATGCCGAACAAAAACCACTATACAATTTTGATGTATTGTGGTTTCAGTAGTACAAATATGGTCCAAATTTTAAATTCTGTGTAGAAGTTTTTTTTTTTAAATTTTTAAGTAAAATTAAAATTTTTTTAAGACGTTTCTCCACATAACTAATAATAACTTCAAAATGGTTAGTCCGATAATATTAAAATAATTTTAGAAAAATTCAGACTTACATAAACTTTAATCCGTCTATATATTTAGTTTCTATTGGCTCAGTAGTTTCGGAGTTATAATAAAAATTGAAGCAAAAAAAATTTTTACGTGAAAATTTGAAATTTTTTTGTTTTAAAAAAATCTTAAAAAATGGAAAATTGCAAAAATTGTTCTGATTTATTGCTTTTTCGCAAAGCCACATATATTATTAACAAAATGAGATATCGATTGGTTCTTTTCGAATATATTCACAATTAAGTGAATTCGCTCATTTTCACAAAATTTTTGTTTTTTGTTTGATATACATAAAAATGAGCTGTTAATGTTCTTCTTTCGGTAGATTGAATTTGAAAAACACTTTATATTTTACTAAAATTTACATTTTATTATTTAAATTTATTATATTATATAACATTTATTATTAAAAGATTTATAATTATAAACTACAAACTCTGGAATTTTCTTTTATACGATTTTCTATTATTGTTGAATGACGAAGTGTTACTCCGAATACTCCAGCAAAAAAAAACCATATTGTGTGCATCCCAGCGACCCTGGTATCGTTTTTCCATTGTTCGCATATCTTGGTGAAATCGTACGCCCTGCTCCTCGCTCAAGTCTCCTAGGTTTTCAGGAACGCGATTTAAGTGACTGTGTAGGCAGTGTACTTTGATGCTCATGTTGCATCCAAGTCGATGGAAGTGAGATATCATCTCTGCAACGTGCGCAACGTAATCATCACCCTTGTTATTTCCTAAGATATTTTGAATAACCCATACAAACGAATCCCATGCATTCTTCTCAATTTCTGACATTGAACTACCAAAATCAGTATCGTTCACCAATTTGCGAATTTGTGGGCCATCAAATATGCCTGCTTTTAGCTTTTCCATATTCACACTTCAAGCTGCGTTTTGGTGAGTCGATAAATAAAAGCCATTCGTTTGAATCGTATTTCTGTAAGCCCATGGCAGCCATCAAACCAGAAATATCTGTGCAGTACACAAATTCATTCTCTTCAGCAAAATAATGAAGTAAGGCTTTTTCTCGAGTACGGTAATACGAAACTCTAGTTTCTTCAGTTATGAAACCTGTTTCTTTCATCCGGGACACAAGTAATTCAGAAGACCTTTTCGACAATCCAAGGTCTGTAATTACATCATTACATCCATGGTCTCGGCGAGAAATGTTTGTGTGGGATGAACTCGTCATTTTCAGATGTAGATGGTAGTGATAGATCTAAACTATCTAATTGGTAACAGATACTTGAGGTTGAGTGTCCTGGTGATGATGAATGCACTTGACTACAGCTTGCACCCTCATCTTTAACATATGTAACTTCTTGTGAATGTAGAACTTAAAGTTCAAACCCATCAGCAGACCTCGTGGGGTAAGACCATCGCATGTGTTTTCCGAAACCGCTTTTGTACTTAAACAAAAATAACAATCGGATTCGTGGCTCGTTGTTTCCTCCATACCATAGGCGTCAAAATTTCCAAGTGTCGTCTGTAAAATGAAAAAAATTTGAAATAAGCGATAAGAAGAATTCAAAATATAATTAAGAATTACTGTAGGTATAAAATATTCCAAATCTATTTACCTATACTTACTTTACGTTAGACGACGTCACAGATAAATTCATTCGACATGAAAGGCATATAGCACTCGGTGTCCTATGCTGGTTCAAATTGTGCGGATATACTTTATAGCAATATTGAAATAACTTTTGCAATGAAGGATAGAATTTCACTTTTTACCCGGTGATATATTGGCCGCACACATAATAAAATAAATTCGGATTGTTTTTACAAACAAATGTTCTGGCTTTCTTGCTCATTTTTATTAATACGTGAAAATTTTTTTTAACTTGTAAGCCGAATGATTCTAATCTTTATGTAGGGATAAAATGATATTTCCGTTATCGCAAACACTTCTTGAATGAAATGAAACGACTCAATCAGTTCTTATTAATACTGAGCGCGATTTCCAAAAGTGCCATATCTATGGACCTGTTTTATGATATGATACTATAATTTGAGATAACTCTTTTTATGGGTACAGTTTGTGTGTGCAAAATTCCGTTACAGGTACCCAACGGAAAACCACACATCAATAAAAAAGTGCACATTACTTTTTTACGTTTAATTGACTTTAAACGGATTAGGTATCATAAATAAACAGAAACAGCAATTCAGCGTCCACGAAAAATTATGAGCGTTTATTTCTTTGCTACCGCAATCATAAATATCAAATAACCTTTTGTTTATTACTTATTTTTTTTTTAGTTCTGAGAATCATAAAAATGTCATAAACGTTTTTTTCCAAATAATTTTGTACATGTAAAGGGGGTTTGCCAAAATCCGTGTCGTAGAATGCACCTACTTTCTATGTTCTGCATTTTTATTATACCATTTTCTATAGGATATCGACGAAGAGTTTTTAAATTCATTCAATAATAAAATATTATTTAGTCATTATCATGTAAGCCAAAGAAATAATGACAGTGCTTGTAAAATGCGACACCTTCAATTAATTGGGAAAAAAAATGTTTGTGAAAATGAGCGAATTCACTTAATTCTGAATAAATTCGAAAAGAACCAATCGATTTTCACGATCGATATCTCATTTTGTTCCCATTACATGTGGCAATAAATCAGAACAATTTATGCAGTTTTCGATTTTTTATGATTTTTTTTAAAACAAAAAAATTTGAAATTTTCACGTAAAAAATATATTTTTTATTTCAATTATTTATTATAATTCCGAAACTACTGAGCCGATTGAAACTAAATACATAGACGGATTAAAGGCTCTGTAAGCCTGAATTTTTCCAAATTTGTTTTAATATTATCGGACTAACCCTTTTGAAGTTATGATTAGTTATGTGGAAAAACGTCTAAAAAAATTTTTAATTTAAAATTTTGACCATTTTTGTACTAAGGTAGCCATGGTGCTTCAAATCTATACAGTGGTTTTTGTTCGGCATTTTTGCTGTTGACCTGTGTTATCTATACTATTAATATACGAGGCGATTTCTTGTGACCGATGTAACTTTGTCAGTTTTAATCCTATTTTGACCAAACATCCCTTATTTGAAAGCTATTTCTTTTTAGCTGTTCACCAGATTTACAGTTTTGCACCATCTGGAAAATTTTTTCGGAGTAATGCTCATTTAAAATTGCTACTAACACATACATAAAATTATACAATGCTGTGTTTTATTAAATTTGTTAATGTGTTTATAAAAATTGTATATGAATTGAAAAATAATTTTAAACATAAACCAATAACGACAATGACGCAATCGAATTTCTTTATAATAATAGCATATCACCCACCCTGCGTTGAATTCTGAACTGCCTAAAATTAGCGTACCTTAGGGGGGCATACAAAGTAATTCAAGTACCTTTAGGCTTCTATAACTGTGTGTTCAACAAATATTCATAATGAAATGAATTCAATGAAAGCATAAAATGTGTTAGAATTCGCACTCGAATTTCGAAGGCTGGGCTCCGCTTGTAAATTATAAATGTTTCACAGATTTCCGAGGTAGTTTAATGGGGACTGAGAATTTCCAAGTCAGGGAGAAAATAATAGGACAGTATAGTGAAACCACAAAAATGTTTGGCGTTCTCAGGTCTTTTATATACATATACTAGCAGATTTCAGCCTTCGAAGTTCGTGTGAAAATTCTAGGAAATTTTATTTTTTCATTTAATAAAGACCCTAAAGGTATGTCAATTTCAGCCTATTCACAAGTCAACACTTTTTAAATATTGGTTTATGTCCAAAATAATTTTTCAATGTTATTGGTTTATGTCCAAAATTATTTTTCAATTCAACACAATTATTATTGTGAATGCAAACACATTGATAAATTTAATAAACATAGCATTGTATAATTTTATGTACGTGTTAGTAGCAACTTTAAATGCATTTTCTTCCAAAAAAATTTAAAAATTTAAAAATCTGTAAATTTGATGGACCGTTGAAAAGAAATACCTTTCAAATAAGATAATTTTGGTAAAAATCGGGAAAAAACTGGTTAACAAATCATCGGTCGCAAGAAATCGCCTTACCTATTAAGGGGGACATTACATTCGCGGCAGAGAAAACAGACCTTTTTTTAAAAATTCATAACTCAGTCAAGAACAAACATTTCTCCAAAATTTATATATTTATTATTGTAGAGAATTGAAGAAATTACAAGAAAAAAAATTCCAAAAAAAATATTTTTCACTCCAACATGGTTTCATAAAGCTCCAAACTGGCGGCAGAGAAGAAAACGGAGCCTCGTGGTTGCAGCGCTGGGAGTCGCAAAAATTTTCAGATCTGGAAAAAAATTACTTTTTTAAATCTTAACAAAATTGGTTATCGTATGACACGAGCTTTTTTTTAAATTTTTTTTTAATTTTTGGTGATGTTCCAAATTCAAAAGTGTGTTTTTTCGAAAAAAAATATTGACTTTAAAAATTCATAAAAACTCGAAAAACTTGAACCCGCAGGAATTTTTCCATGAAATTTTTTTTCTTAGAATCTTAAGAATATTTACTAAAATACAAAATTATAAAAAAACGGCCAATGTCATGTCCCCCTTAATATTATACATTCCTCAAAATTAATCTTTCTTTGATTAGTTATTCAGCTATAACTCAAGAACCTTTGACGATTTAAATAAATAAGACTTAAATAAATAATTTTTATTAATACAAATATGTAAAAAGAAGAATAATAAAGACGGATATGCGTTTGACTTTATATGATCGAAATAATAATTACATTACCTTATTGTTTTTTTATGTTCAATTTTTTAACTGTACTGAAATTATAAATGATACTATTTTTATTTACTTTAATATTTACAATACGGCAATTCATTTAAGAATGAAATACAACCCGGTACTTATCCGCTTTTTAATTCGTGTATGTTTTGCTTTCAAGTGGTGTGGAGACCTGAACAAAAAAAATAAGTACATTTTGCATTTCTTGGTTTTTTAAAAAATCGTCTCAGGTTTTTCGCAAAACTTAGTTTTTTTTCTGTTTCATTTAAGTTGTATGAAAAGAAAACAGAAACAATTTCATAAATGGTTCGAAATAAGCATTGTACTACCGAGAAAAGGAATATATATAGATTCAAGACTAGGAAATGTATGTCAAACTTTTCGTTCCACTGCCAAAATCCTGGTTTGGTCGCTAGTTTTTGTGCAGAATGCTTTAAAAACAAAAATTTCAATTGAAATCCACTGAAGACCAAAAAAGACATCCCCAACGATAGATATTCCTATTGAAACTCTTGCAGGAAAGGACCCTGTCTTATCTTTAAGAGCCATTTCCACAAATATAGGCAATGTGATCTCTATCCAAATGATGCGTCCCAGACTACAATTTGCTGATTTATCTAGAAGGATAGAAGAGTTCCTTGCTATGATAAAAATAACTAAAGACATGTTTAGCCTGCCAAAGATCTCACATAAATTAGTCTTTACAGGACGGTGATCAAAAATGACGCAGTATTTTGTGAAGCGACCAAATAAAAATAAATTTTCTTGCAAATGATTCCGCACAAAATGTTCGACGCCGTAAAGGAAAAAAATTCCATGCATGGTTCACAATAAACACCGTCTAGCATGGAGGTGGCAACATCATGGTCTTTGGATGTTTTTGTGGTATGGTGTCAGTTCAACACATCGCATTAACGACACCATGACCAGAATCCACTACATAAACATCTTGGAAAATTTAATGTCGGCCTATACTGAGGAAAGTATGCCGCTAAGATGGACATTTCAGAAGAAAGATGATCCAAAGCATTCTCCCAAGTTGGTCAAGGACTACAAGGACTAATTGCGTGACAATGGAATAATATTGCTTACCTGGCCAATCGAAAATCGTTGGGGAGAGCTAAAGCAAAGAAAAGGAAAATGAGAATTCCAAAATTAGGACCAATTATGGAATTTTGTTTAAATAACCTGGTATACCAAAAAGAGTAACCAAAAATAATTTAAAAAAAAAATCATGTGAGTCCGATCGCAGGGAATATGTGTAAATATCTAGTAATTAAAGATTTTTACGGCACTTTTTTAAAATCAAACAGAAAGCGTCATCTATGTATCACTTATAGCACACAACTGCAGGGGCTCTGGCAATATAAAAATATTTGTTATTTTTTATTATTTCAATTGGTTAATTTTTAATTTTCGTTTTTATTTTTTATTTTTCATTTTTAATTTTTCATATTTTATTTTTCGTTTTTCGTTTTTCATTTTTTATTTTTCAAATTTTTTTTTTTATTTTTAATTTTTCAGTTTTCATTTTTTATATTTAATTTTTCATTTCTCATTTTTCATTTTTCGATTTCCCTTTTCTTAATTTTTCATTTCTAATATTTCATTTTTCATTTCTTATTTTTCAATTTTCATTTTTTATTTTTTATTTTTAATTTTTCATTTTTCGTTTTTCATTTTTTATTTTTCATTTTTTATTTTTCATTTTTCAAATTTCATTTTTAATTTTTTATTTTTAATATCTCATTTTTAATCTTTCGTTTTTTATTTTTCATTTTTACACCCTATACCTACCACTATGTGGTTTGGGTATAATGACTTTGTGCTGCTGTTTGTAACTATCAAAAATATTTGACCTAAACCCATCGTTTATTATACCGATCGACTCAGAATCACTTTCTGAGTCGATTTATCGATGTCCGTCCGTCCGTCCGTCCGTCCAAGTGTGTGTCCATGTAAACCTTGTAAAATATGAATATATTTTGATGAAATGAAAAAATATGAATATATTTCGATGAAATTTGGTATATAAGCTTTTATCGGCCATAGGATGAACGCTAATGAAATTGGTGAGAATCGGTCCATGTTCAGACCTAGCCCCCATACAAACGACTCCTATGAAATCAACATAAATTGCCATAAGATCCAACTTATCATATAAATCTTAGTCAAATTGGGTTGGTATGTAGTCCAAAAGTGATGAGCTGCTTCCCGATCTTCACTTAAATCTATCAAAAAACAAAAATATTGCACTGATTCTTCTCAAATTTTGTTTGTATATATTTTTGCAAAATACAAGAGACTTTACCAAACATGGTCAGGATCGGTCCATTTTGGGGCCTAGTCCCCAAAAATATATGGCACCCGGTATGAACCTTTTCATATCTCCAGCCAAAAAAATTAATAACAATGCCACTCAAATTTGGTTTATGCTTATTTTCTATATCTAATTAGTTGGACCTAAACGCATGGTGTAGGGTATCGTATAGTCGGTCTAGACCGACTATAATTTTCTTACTTGTTTATTTTTCACTTTTCATTTTTCGTTTTTCATTTGTCATTATTTATTTTTCATTTTTTATTTTTAATTTTAAATTTTTTATTTTTCATTTTTCATTTGTAATTTTTTATTTTTCATTTTTCTTTTTTATTTTTTTATTTTTCATATTTCATATTTCGTTTTTCATTTTTCATTTTTTATTTTTTTATTTTTTATTTTTCATTTTTCATCAATTATTTTTAAATTTTTATTTTTCATTTTTCGTTTTTCATTTGTAATTTTTTATTTTTCATTTTTCATTTTTCTTTTTTAATTTTTTATTTTCATTTTTCATTTTATTTTACATTTTTTATTTTTTATTTTTTATTTTTTATTTTTCATATTCATTTCTTATATCTCATTTTTTATTTTTCATTTTTCATTTTTTATTTTTTATTTTTCATTTTTAATTTTTCATTTTTCGTTTTTCATTTTTCATTTTTAATTTTTAATTTTTAATTTTTAATTTTTAATTTTTAATTTTTAATTTTTAATTTTTAATTTTTAATTTTTAATTTTTAATTTTTAATTTTTAATTTTTAATTTTTAATTTTTAATTTTTAATTTTTAATTTTTAATTTTTAATTTTTAATTTTTAATTTTTAATTTTTAATTTTTAATTTTTAATTTTTAATTTTTAATTTTTAATTTTTAATTTTTAATTTTTAATTTTTAATTTTTAATTTTTAATTTTTAATTTTTAATTTTTAATTTTTAATTTTTAATTTTTAATTTTTAATTTTTAATTTTTAATTTTTAATTTTTAATTTTTAACTTTTAATTTTTAATTTTTAATTTTTTATTTTTCATTTTTTACTTTTTATTTATCATTTTTCATTTTTAGTTTTTCATTTTTCATTTTTTATTTTTTGTTTTATATTTCATTTTTTTTTCATTTTTTATTTTTTGTTTATCATTTTCCATTTTTCATTTTTTAGTTTCATATTTTTTTTCATTTTCAATTTTTTATTTATCATTTTTCATTTTTGGTTTTTCATTTTTTCATTTTTTGTTTTTCATTTAGCATTTATCATTTTTCATTTTTCATTTTTTGTTTTTCATTTTTTATTTTTAATTTTTCATTTTTTTCATTTTTCAATTTTTATTTTTCATTTTTTATTTTTAATTTTTTTTTTTTTTTAATTTTTGTATTTTTAATTTTTTATTTTTAATTTTTCATTTTTTATTTTTCATTTTTCAAAACGTCTTTACAACGCTATTCGCTCCCTGATTTTATATGCACACGTTTCCTAATGAATTGTGCATTCCTTTTATCTCCAAACACTTCCTTTTTACTGTCATTCGTTTCTTATTTTTTTTTTTATTAAATGCAGCGATAATTGTGTTATTTATATGGAATAAATTATAACGTTAAAAATACTGTTAACTGATTGAGGAAATTAATTATAAATGTTTATAAAAAGTGAAGAAATGTAATGTAGAAAACAGCGAAAAAATAATGCTGCGTAATTAAAAAAATTTATTTAAAAAAGAAAAAATTAAGATTTCATTCCATAAAGTTACTGCAACTTGATTTCCTGAAGCTACTTGCTAAACAATGAAATGAGAAATCTCAATGGTTCTTGAGTTATAGTTGGAAAACTAAGCAAACAAACATCAAAATAAAGAACGCCAAACCATTTGGAGGTTTTACTATACTGGCCTAGTACTCTCACCGTGACTTGAAATTTCACACTCCCCAGAATGGCTGTTGCATCATAATATCAAATCGACCTGTGCACCTCATATTATAAATTATAAATTGATTTTTATTAAAATGTTGCTAAAATTTAAAGCCCTTGTTAAGTAGCCCCCTATTTGTTTGGAACATTTCAATAAGGTTTTCCTATAGACGGAGATAACAGCTTAGATTTGGACAGACGAGTGTAATATCAATCGATTCATTTGTCGGCAATCATCGAAATATTTCTTTGATCATCCGACCAAAAAATTATATTGACAGACCACAAATTCTGTTACTACGCAAACCCTGTATTGTCAGTCTAAGCCAGATTTACTAACTACTTAACCAAGGGATTGGGTTGTGGCTACTAAATTTATAGCCAACCGAATTGCAATGAAATTAATAACCGAATTTTGAGTTGATTTCAAACAGTAAATATTTAATCACAATAGAAAATGGTTAGTTGAAAAAAAAAATTTCTGTTGACACAATCGAAAATTAATTTCTGAAACTTTAGAACAATTCGGTTGACGAAATCGTTTTCTCAGTGTATCAACATTTAAAAAAAAAAAACTAACAAATTAAGATTTCAAAATAAAACTTAAATTAAAAATATTGCTTTTGTTATCTTTGGAGCAACACTAACAGCAACCAAATATGAGAAATAGGGTCAGCCAGTGAGGGGCTAATTGCTTTTGTTCTATGTTTATTCTTTCCTTTTTCTTTTGGTTTACCTAATGAACTTTTCCCTTTAGAAAATATTCTTTAGAAAGCCATACAACCAAGAAAACACACATTTTTTTTATATTTACATGTTTGTGTTTAAGCTTCTATTTATCATGATTTGACACCTTTTCTGAATGGAGAAAGTTCACAACATCAACACAAAATCAAAAAAAAAACAAAAAAAAAAAATAAAAAGGTCATTATGACAGAGGCCATTAAGAAGGTATGAAGAATGAGAAACATGAAAATCTTTAAATATGTATGCATAACAAAAGGTTAAATTGTATTTTAATGGCGGGTTACTTAACCCATTTTGGACGTAGCTAGCTAAAATAATGAGTATACTTTTCAAGAGGTTAAAGGCCAACACACAAGATAGACTTGCTTACGATCATTTCTAAGATTTGTGTTATTTTTCCACTTAGACGAATGAAATAAAATATCAGAAAAATTTTAAAACACTTTTGATAAAAGGCTACTTTTCATTAATTGTCCCTATTCGGTTTATATTTTTTTTTTTAAATTAATTTGAGTAAAAAACTATTCTTAGCTTACTTTCAAAAAAGCTACTTTTTTATAACATTTTCATTGAAAAGTTTCTTAAGAAAGAAACAGTTTTATAGAAAAAATTTTCTTCTTAAGTTTCTTAAAAAAAATTTACTTTATGAGCATACTTCAAAATAAAGGGTGTCCCAAAATTCACGGAATTTTTCAATATGTCACCATTCGTACAGTAAAGTATTGGCAACCAGAAAGAAAAAGACAGTTTGGCAGTGAAAATGGAGCATAACGAGAGCGAACAATATTTCAAAAATAATGACTGGCGGCAGTTCGAAACTTTCACACAAAATACAGTCGTCAACTGAGAAGAGAGTAGATAAAACATTCAGCCAGACTGAATCAATTCATGATGTTCTGTTCATCCAAAAACAAGCCGTCAAAATATCAATATCGAAATGTCAATGGTGAAAGTTCAGAATTGCAAATTTCAAGAAGATCTCTCCATCGTATACTCACTGAAGATCTGAGTCTCGAATGACTATGCACATTGAAGAGTGTTCGTGGACTGGATTATAGAACATCTGTTTTTTTCAAACAGAATCATGAATGATGAAACACGTTTTCACATTTTCCTTAATCGTCAAAATTGCCACCTTTGAGGCACAGAGAACTCACATGTCTCTGTTCAACAACAAAAGCATCCATAATGTGTCACTGTTTAGTGCGTATTTTCGGCTGGGGGCATCATTAGACTAAACTTCTTCGAAAATGAGGCTTGTACTGCGGTGTCTGTTACTTGAGCTCGATATCGCGACATGCCTAAATTGCATGATACTGATGTGAACGATATGTGGTTTCAACAAGACACAATTATTGCTTGAGACATTTCCTTATGGTGTACTGTCTCGTTTTGGAAATCAGAATTGATCTCTTAGATCGTGTGAATTAATAGCATTGGATTCCTTCTTAAGCGTTTATCTGAAATAGAAGGTCTATTCCAACAAACCCACAACCGCCCGTGCATTGAAGGAGAAAATTTAACGCTGCATCACCGAATTTCAGCCACATCTGTGAAAAATTGTCATGGAAAATTTTTACAAAAAAATGCGTAGGCATAGAAAAAAATTCGACAACCGAATTGTTCTAACGTTTAATGGCTGAATTTTCGATTGAGTCAACAGAAATTCTATAATATAACAAACCATTTTTTATTGTGATAAAATTTTTACTGTTAAGACAATGGAAGTGTAATTGCAATCAACCCAAAATTCGATTATTAACTGTATCGAAATTCGGTTGGCAATAAATTTGGTAGCCACAACGAATCTGTTTTCTGTGTGTATGTGCCTGCAAAGGCTGTCCCAGAAGAACCCGACCTGACGTATGGATGGCGGTAGTAATTTGTAAATAATTACTTTGCTGAAAAGTGCCAACCTTATAAAACAGTTGCTTTCAGTTTCAAGGCACCATGTTGTTTAGTACTTTTTTTTAGCCATCAGATGTAAACGATCTCAGTGAATTTGTAAACATGGAAAAAATTGGTCACCGTTATATACATAATTCAATACTTTCATTTGAAAGGTCTCAGTCCAACCAATATTATAGCCGAACTATCTTCTTCTCTGAGGGAGTCTGCTCCTTCGTTTACGACCATAAAATATTGGGTGGCCGAATTTAAACGAGGCTGTACGAGCTGCCAATACGAACAGCACGACAGAAACGGTTAAGAAAATCCACAAAATGGTATTGGATGATCATCGGCTGAAGCTGCATGAGTTTGAGCCACCTGAAATTATAGGCATTATATCGCATATTCAGCGAAAATTTGGAGTTCAGAAAGCTGTCCGCGAATAGAACAAAAACATTATCGCGAAGATGTTTTTATAATGGAGTGTTTGGCGCTGTTTCACCGCAATAAAGCTGAGTACTTCTATTGATTTGTACCTACCACTTCACACCTGGGACAAAGGAACAGTTAAAATAATGAATTGAAATGGGAGATTCGTGTCCATCTGCAGGCAAGTTTATGGCTTCTGTTTTAAGGGATGCGCGTGGGATAGTTGTTATTGATTATCTTCAAAAAGGAAGAACAATCAACGGCGAGGATTATACTGACTTATTGCAGTATTTAAGTGATGT
Source organism: Cordilura impudica (assembly GCA_963682025.1). Lineage (NCBI taxonomy): Eukaryota > Metazoa > Arthropoda > Insecta > Diptera > Scathophagidae > Cordilura > Cordilura impudica. The sequence continues at coordinate 18,841,914 of OY821519.1, read as the reverse complement.
AATTAAGGCAAAAAGGCCGCATTTAGGGAAATAAAAGTGTTGTTCATCAATGCACCAGTTCACATATACACTATATTAAAGGCCAAAATCCATGATTTAAAGTTCAAATTGCTTCATCACGCAACTTATTCGACAGATTTGGATCCCTCGGATTATTTCCTATATCCAAACTTGAAAAAAGGGCTCGGGCTAAAGGGGATTAGATTGAGAAATAAAAGAGGCTTTCCTAAATTTTTTGTGTTCTTGTATTTCAATAAGTCTTTCTTGTGTACTTCATGATTCAAAACAAAATATGTAACGATAATGAACTCTACTTTCTGCATAATTCAAATCTAGCGTGAATTTGGAACATCCTTTAATATTAGTTGAGCTTAAATACCCATTTAATACAGTTGAGAGGAAGACGTACTTAATACTAGTATAACACTTATAAAGAAAATGTACTTTTTTGATAAATAAGATGTACTTTAAGAATAGATTTTAAAAATTAAGGAAAACATTTTGATACGTTTTTCTAAAAGGTACATTTCGGTGTATTTAAAAAAAATCATTTTTTTTACGCACTTAAAAAGAAAATGTATTTAAGAAATACTTATCTATTAAGGTTTAAAGCTTTCATTTTATTTTTTTATGTACAACATCTCTAGAGAGTTTCAAGTAAATCGGAGCAAAATTAACGAAGATACAGCGTTTCCAGCGACCGGCCCTCATATATTTATAATATATTAAAAATTTTAAATCAATTTTCTTGCAAACACAATTTTTGAAGTCCGTGACATCAAAACCAGAGTTCAGAAAAAAACACACTCTAAATAAAAAACTCGTACATATATGTAAACAAACATAACTTAGACCAACACGCACATATTTTTATTTTCATATCAATTATGTTTGTTTTTAAATTTTCTTCGGTGCCCAACACAATCATGACTGTGTTCGTTTCAATATTTCGTTATTTACACGAACATTTTTGTATCACGTACTTTTTGTTTCAATCACACATAAACCACACATTTTTGAGTGTTGCTTTATTTGAAGTTCATGTTCTGGTACGTGTACTGAAAAAAAAACAGAACATGTACAATAAACAGGTTCGAGTTCAGTTATATTTTAAGTCGTGTTGTGGCTCGTGTACTAAGAAAAAACAGAACATGTACAATAAACAGGTTCGAGTTCAGTTATATTTTAAGTCGTGTTCTGGCTCGTGTACTAAGAAAAAACAGAACATGTACAATAAACAGGTTCGAGTTCAGTTATATTTTAAGTCGTGTTTAAAATATAACTGAACTCGAACCTGTTTATTGTACATGTTCTGTTTTTTCTTAAGTCGTGTTTAACTCTTCGTGATTACCTTCGTGATTACCTCGGGAACATGTCACCTTTTAAACGCATTTAGATTTTTTATTTCACATGTTCGGAGCTTCGCTGTCACTGACTTATTTATTAAAATTTATAATTGAAAACTTTTTCAAACATACTTCAAATGTTATACTATCTTCATACGCCCTTTTTCGCTTTCAAAACCACAATTCGCAATTTCCCCCCCCCCCCCCCCCGCTCCATTAGAAAGTTACTTCAAACGAATAGTTTTTAAGCTATATAAACTATATATTAAAAAATCCTTAGCAATAAAAGGGACTTGGAAAAATTTAAGAAAATTATACTAATTAAGTATGAGATCGAAACAATCTTTTTTTATCAACTTATCTTGGATTTCAATTATTCTGTTTAACGAAAACGCTATTCACTCGTTGTTAGTTTGATAAAAAATGCTGCTTAATCGACGACAAAACGTGCTTAGTGGCTGACTTTTGGCAGTTTCCGGGTCAACATTTTTATGTTTCTAGGACCCAAAACAACAAGTAATTTATAAATACCGAAATTTATATTAAGGAGTATTTGCAAAAAAGACTTTCCTATTTTCAGCCAGCACAATGTGTCCACATATCTTTGGCCCGATTTGGCATCCGTCACTTGAGTGGTACAAGAACAATAACTTGGTTCTTGTATCATGGAAGTCAAATTCTCGAAACTGTTAGAAGCTTAGGCCAGTGGAGTGATATTGGGTTCTAGTAAAAAGGGAGTTGAAGAGCACAAAATGTGGAAGATTTTAAAAAAGTCACAGAAACCACTATAAAATCCTAATAAAAGGGTTTCTGGAAAATGTTCATAAATAATGTATGGAACAATTAAAATTATTTTTCATTGTAAGATCTTCAGATCTTCCATTTGTGATCGTTGTATTTGAGTTATGTCAAAATTTCAGTCATTGATTCGTTATTTTCCTTTGTATTAAAGGCATGAGCAATTGGGGTCGATTGTTTTTCATTCCCATTATTCAAAAGAAGAGCCCTTTAACTGTACTTAGAGCCATCAATAAATAATCTCCATTTAGTTTTGTCATACGGCTGGTTCATTTTTAAACTCTTTCTTTAACTCATACTCTCTGTCTGTCTGTCTGCCATGGGTGGACCTCATTCCCCCTTATCCAATTGATCTGAAACTTGGCCCACTTGTCTTGTCGCGACTACAGATTAATTTTGGGGTAGTCATGCACAGTCACGCGTGGTCACGCACAGTCACGGAGTGATCTAAATGTCATTTCGCCTCATCCGATCGATCTCAAACTTGGTCGATATACTTGCTGTAAAGTAAGATCAACTTCGACATAGTCACGCGCAGTCACGCATAGTCACGTACAGTCACGGAATGATTTAAAACTCATTTTCCCTTATCCAATCGATCTAAAAGTTGGTCGAAAGACTTGCTGTGAAAAAGGATTAACTTTGACATAGTCATGCACAGTCACGGAGAGATTAAAACCCCACTTCCCCTCATCCGATGGATCTGAAACTTTGTCCAAAGACTTGTTTTGGCCAAAGATTAATTTTTAGATAGTCACACACAGTCACGCACAGTCACGGAGATATTCAAAACTCATATGCATAAGGAGAGAAAGAGTTTTAATAAAAACTTTGTTTTTATGGGTTAGATTATTTGAAATAAACCAGCAACATCAGTACAGTATAGAATAGAGTGTTTCTTTTCAAAATATGGAGCCAATTCCAAGTTTCTGTCTTTATAGATTGTTACTTTTGTCCCCAACTGCAAGATGTTTCCACTGCTGCATGCATGAATCCAGTAATTCTGCGTCTTGCTTCGTTATATGTAAATCCCGAATTAGATCATTCAGCTCAGCTTGAGTCACTATATGGCGTTCATCATCAGCCTCATACAAACTACCACTGATGGTGAAAGATGTTTCGGACTCACTGCTGGTAGTACTGGGAATGACTGCTAATGGATCATTTGGTGGACGTTGAACTAGTTTGGAAACCGATGGGACATTCACGTTTTTAATATTTTTTCGATTTTTCATATTGAATCCAGCAACTTTTGTTAAACAGAAATAACAATCGGTTTGGTGGTTACTTGACTCTTTCCAAAATACTGGGATTGAAAAATCGAAATAGATCTTCTTGCACTTTGACCGCTTGTATACAACAGTTCTGCAACTATTGCAAATCATTGTCGGTGTCCACGGTTTGTCCAAGTTTCTGAAGAAGAACCAAAATGATGTAAATATGCGTATTTTAATGATTCTGATATTGCATATCCTTTTTTTCCAACCAAATATTCACCATACACAAAGCAAAAATAGCTTGAATCAGTAACACACGATCTCCCCGACCTGCTTAAACGCTATTATTATGAAGATTTAGAATGAATGTGGGCTTCTGTCAAATTAATAATTGTGAAATTGTAGTGTCAGTATTGACTGTTTTACAGTATTGCCAGCATGCGATAAAAAATTAACAAGACGTGATAGCCCAATTTTTATGCCAGATTCGATTCGAATTCAGTGCACCCTGATTAGTTAAAGAGCATGCTTCGTTTCTGCAGTCAATTTTTTTTTTAAATTTGTAGACCAGTGTTATTTGTCTTTTAATGAAAAAGAATACAGGCTAAGAATCAAAACTAACAACTTTATTACCACAGTTTTGAGGAACATCTACTTATTATCAACCTTCTCCAAAAATATAGTATTTTGGTACACCTTTAAATGAAACATAATTTGGGCAAACATTTCAAAAAAGGTACTCTTTATGGTACTTTTTTATAAAAGCTACATTTTGGTACATTTATTTAAAAAAAAACAAAAAAAGGGTAACTTACTAGTTCCATTACACAGAATAAGTACTTTATTGATGTATTTCTTTTAAGTAATAAAGTATCTTTTAATAAAATAAAGTACCTTTTAACAGTGATGCCAACTTTTTTCAAGCAAAAAGCGTAAAAGGCGCTAAATTAGATTGAAGTCAAAAGCTTTAGAAAGCAAAATTATTCGATGTTACTTTTAAGGCGTACGTCAATAAAAGAAAACATCAAATTCGTGAAATAATTTCATTACAACTGTTCATTTTGAAATAAAATCGTATCATTTTCTTCCACATGCTCAGGCTTAGTATGGTTTTTTTTATAAACCTTTGGCATTTTATTGAAGTGAATTACTTTTAATATTTGTCGAAAATTTCTAATTCGCTCAATAACATTTTTACTTTTTTAGTCTATATTTTTAATTTGTAATAAAGAATGAACGGAATTATGTATTGAAGAATTTTAAAAAATTCATTGCTCTGAACACAATTTCGACTTCAGTGTTTGAGTCAAGCATTTTTAATTTTTTGCTTTTTTTTTTTCTTCTACAAGAGAAATTATTTCTTTCATATATTATTCGAAGATTCCCAGAAAACATAATTTAATAAACTGATATATATAAAAACAACATTTCTGGTACATAATTTGAAAATAAATAAATGAGAAACCTAAAAAATAATGAATTCAAGCGAAATTCTCGTAAAATTTCTGGTTTAAATGAAACATTCAATTATCCAGAATTTTCGATTATCCGGAATGCGTTCATCCCTAAGCATTCCGCATAACAAGGCTTTTTCTGTAAAATATAACAGTAATATCTCAATTTTACGATTTAATCAGTTATAGATTGTTAAAACATTTTTCGTAATTTTCCATTTCTTTATAAATTCTTTTATAAAATTAAAAACATAGTCAAAATTAAAGTTTAATATGAAGTGTAGCAGTCCAAAAGCGCTAAAAGCACTACAAAGGAGAAATGAAAACAACCGTTTAGCGCTTTTTTTAGACGCTAAATTGGTATCTCTAACTTTTAATAAAAATGTACTTTATTGCTGCAAAAAAATAAAGTTAAGTAACAGGAATTTAAGGAAAGTACTTAACATCAAACACTTTCGATCAGAATATTTTTTACTCAAAATATTGTTTTTTTTTTTTTTAATATTTAATGAAAGGGAAAATTAATTTATTAGCTTTTATTATTTTATTACAAAACTTTCAACACTTTAGGGATAAAACCGAATAAACTTTTATGGAAAAGTATCGGAAAAGTCTGAAGTAAATCGTTTAAATTTTATCAAACTATTTTAGCCGACTTAATTTAAGTACTTTTATAACCGGATAAAACTGAATTCGATACCAATTATTAATACAAAATTTCCCTTATTTTCGATCTTTAACAGAGATGGAAATCGTGTATTTTGAGCAATTGTTCGTTTCTGATTTTGAGGGCTCTTGTTAAAATTATAACTTTTCTGATATATTTCTGATACATTTTATAATCTATACTAAAATTGGTTCCTGAGATGAGAATTAGAAAGAAAAAAAACTTTTAGTAACATTTACAACGATTGGAAAAATTCACAAATCCCAATAGTATTAAATTTTATTAATTTTCAAATTACATTCTTTATTGCTTAGCTTATGCAAAAACAATTCAGAATTTAACACAAAAAATTAGTTTTCTTTTATCTGACTGCCTTTAATACATTTCGTTCAAAATGGGTTAAATTTCACAAAACTTCTTACAACGTCATCGCTATCGTCATCAAAAAATAACAATGTTTATGAGTTCATCCTCCTCTTCCCCCTAAAAGATTATATAAGTTTTTAGGATTTCCATAATGAATGGTCAAACATCGTTAGTTGATAATTACAACTAAACAACAACTGAATCAACAACAACAGCAGCAACTACAGCAGAATAGCCATTATGACAACAACAAGCAAGAGTAGAAGAAACTACAATCAATACAAAAACCTAGATCCCATCAAGGTCAGATTCAACTTGTCAGTAGCACAGTTTAACCAACATATAACAAAACTCTTTTGTTTTTCCTAATATCGATATCTATTTGTCATTTGATTTCTTAATAAATAATACAAACTATATATTTATATAAAAACAATTATTATTGAATCATTTACATAACTTCTTATATAATAGAGTTAGAACAATATATATATAGTTCCATATACATCCATATATATCTACCATGTTTTAATTTATATCAAACTACACCATTAACAAATTGTATAGATCAGAAATATCTGTGAGCAATAATAAAAAATTTGTCTAAAATTGTCCATTTTAATTTTAAAAATTGTCAAGATTTTTTTTTTTTTTTTTAATATAAAGCAAATAAAATTTTAATTATTTTTTAATGTTTATTATCACTCAGTTTCCGTGTTTGGAAGAAATTTCTTAAGAATTTTGTAAAAAGGAAATAAATGTTGCCATGCTATATTTTTTCAATATTGCTTTGGCGAATATGAAGTCTATAAATAAACAACATATGTTATTGATGTTTGTGGAAATTATTTAAAAAAAGTATTTCAAAAATTATAGTCGGTGTAGATTTGAAAAAGTTCATATCGAAAAATATTGAGAAAAACTTAATCGACTCAGAAAGTGATTCCGAGTTGATCGGCCATCGGCAGTTAAAGACATCAGCACAAACTCATTATACTCACCACATAGTGGTATGGGTTATAAAAATTCAATTCATTAATTCTTGATTCAAATTCACTTCTATCAAATAGATATTCAAAAAAAAAGTAGAGAATTTTACATTTTTAATAATTAAATGCAAAGAATTGAAAAAATCTTAACCGTATATTTTTGGACATTATTTAAACTCTCTTGCTATTAAATTATACTGTCTTTATCTCGTTTTACGGCACCTGCTGCTTTAATGTTGAGTCGTCACCGTACCTCTTTCACGCTATTTCTTAATAATTTGTTATAAAGGGTCCGCCATCTAACGTTTTTTTTTCAACTAGTGCTTATTTCGTGGATGGTAACACTTAGCTCATGTCTGATTTGACAGATAATTAGTTTTATCCTTCCGCTGAACGAATATGGTTGTGTATACGCTTGAACAACGCTGGGAAATATTGCGACATTACTTTGAAAATCATGGTAATGTTGCAGAATGTGTGCGAAAATTGCGGATTTTGGAAGAAGAGAAGCACCGTCAGCTCCGTATGTGCGTTATCTTGTGAAAAAAGTGAAAGAAACTGGCATCCTCATCGATAAACCAAAGCGTGAAAAGCCAAAAACAGTGCGTACACCCGAGAATATTGCTGCTGTGGCAGAAAGTGTGCGTGAAGCGCCATCAACATCAATTCACCGTCGTTCTCAAGAATTGAACATTTCGGAGGCATCATTGAGACGAATTTTGCATAAAGACCTTGTTATGACGCCATACAAAGTCCAATTGGTTCAGGAGTTGAAGCCAACTGACCATCCAATGCGTTTTCGCTTCGCTAAGTGGGCCTGCGATCGACTTACAGAAGATGCCGATTTTGCCGGGTATGCAAACAAGCAAAATTGTCGCATTTGTGGCATAGAAAATCCGCACGCATACATTGAAAAGCCGATACACCCAAAACGAGTAACTGTTTGGTGCGGATTTTGGTCCAGAGGCATAATTGGGCCATTTGTCTTCGAAAATGAGCAAGGAGTGGCCGTTACAGTCAATGGCGATCGTTATCGGGCCATGTTGAACGAATTTTTGTTCACAAAAATTGAAGAGGAGGATATTGGCAACATTTGGTTTCAACAGGACCGCGTGCCACACAGCCGAAGCTACACTCGATGTTTTGCGCCCTGGTTTTGAAGATCGCATTATCAGCCGCAGGGATGATGTCGTTTGGCCACCTCGGAGCTGCTATTTGACACCATTGGACTATTATTTGTGGGGTGCCCTCAAAGATAAGTGTTACGCCAACAAGCCAGAGGCAATTGACGCTTTAAAGGATAACATTCGTGAAGCCATTGGTGAAATACAGCTGCACACAATCGATAATGTGCTTAAAAATTGGACCGATCGTGTAGGCTACTGCATGGCCAGCCGAGGCAGCCATTTGAATGAAATTATTTTCCATTATTAACCGGAAGGATTGTACTTTCGAATAAAAAAGAAATTTAAGATAATATTTAGTAGTTTTTTCATAGCATTTTCAAAAAAAATCATGTAAGTCCGATCACAGGGGAGATGTGTAAACATCTACTTAGTAATTGAAGATTTTTTATGGCAATTTTTTAAAATCAAACAGAAAGCGTCATCTATGTATCACTTATAGGAATCAACTGCAGGGACTCTGCTAATATAAAAACAACTATTCAACCAGTAAGCGCTATCTACATGTGTATAGCAAGCAACTGCTATGTTTGTCATACTTGATGGTTGCAGTTGTATGCTATACATTCATGGCGCTTTCTGTTGGTTGATGAATCAGCTAAATAATTGTAGCTTCCATTTCCGTAAATAGTTCCGCTTCCGTAAGGGAAGTTTGTGATTTTTACCCCCCTGATCGCATAGATGTTTACACATCAAAAAAAAAAAGTTATTTGGCGGTCCCTTTATTATGGATTTATTCATAGAATATTTCTCACAAATTTTCTTTGCTTAAGACCAGTAGTAAAGTCATCTATATTTCTGGATTTTAATGCTTCACAAAACTTTATTCTTGCCATTATTTTTTTTATATATAATTATAACATTAATGCCCGTTTTCTCAATAGGCGATTATCTTTTATCCCAAAGAGACACTGCCGATTAAAGAAATTGGTTTTCTCAATGTCTGGTTTGCTTCTATTTTGTCGCAAAGCTAACCGGCACTCCTCTGCCAATTCTTTATTTATCGTACAGATAAAATATTCTCCCAACTTTGATATCAATTTTGAGAGGTATTGCCAACTGAAAATAATTCTCCCAACTTTCATACGTATTTTGAGAGGCATTGCCAACTGAAAATAATGTTTTTGTCGGTACATTGAGGAAACCAAAATTATTAACCGGCAGTTTATCGGTCCAATATATTTATGTCCTGGTTAAGTAACAGGCATTTTGACGAAACATTGAGAAAACCGGCATAAAACATTTAAAATTATTGTTTATTGTAACAGATATTTAAAAGTTTCCAATGTTTTGGCATAACTAAAAAAAATTCCTTTCCTTTCGTATATCTATTTCGCAAAAAAAATACTTTTAAGACTTAACGCGAAATTAAAAAAGAAAATTAGCAAGTTGACAACTTTAGAAAAGTTTCCAATGTATTGTCACCCACTGTATATCGATAAAATTTGGTATATGTGTCTATCATACCCATTAATCAGCAGTAATGCAAAAATAAACCCTGTAGCAACATTTTTAATTATAGTCCCCATATAAAGCTGTTTCCCGATCTTCACTTAATCAAAAACAAAAAGTATTGTATAGAGTTTTTCAAATTTTGGTACATATGTTTTTGCGAAAAATGAGTGCTTTACTAATTATAGTCATGATCGGTCCATTTTCAGAGCTGGACCCTATACAAAAATAACATCACATATGAACTTTTTCATATCTGCGCACAACAAACTAATAACAATAACACTAAAATTTGACTTAGCTTCAGCAAAACTGGATCCAACAACCTCTCTCAAATCGCATGGTATAGACATAGTCGGTCTAGACTGACTACAATTTTCTTATTTGTTATGTTATATATATATACTCGTATATATATGTGACCTTCTCCGAGAAAAGGGACCTAGTGTGTCAAAAAAACGGGTTGTGTCAAAAACGGTGGATTCTGGTACCTAAAATGGTGTCCCTTTTCTCGGAGAAGGTTACATATATCTATATCTATTTTTAATTCTCTAAAAATTTTAGATTTTAAATTATTTAAGAAATACAACTTCATAATTCTTTCGTCAATACCAGAAAGCCATCAACCACTGCCCGACTGGTACCGAATGGCATATCTGCTCTGATACTGAAACAGTGTTCTCGACACTATCGCGTCCATTTGCAAACCTTTTTAACTATTCGTACTGTATGGGTACCTTTCCTTCGTGTTGGAAGATTTCCAATGTCCAGCTAATCCCATAAAAGGGTGCAGCTAATAACCCTGAAAATTACCGCCCATGTGCAATTTGCTCTGCGCTCTCAATGGTAATGAAGAGCATGGTGAATTACCCATCTTATAAACTACCTAGAGACCAACTTATTGCTTAACGACAGATAGTATGGCTTTCGTAGAAGTTGTTCTACGGTTTGACCTAATTGCGTTTCTTCCGGTTGACCTAATTGCGTTGGAGTCAGTCCATTCACCGATTTGGTGAATATATACAAGGCTTTCGATCGGGTGTGGCACAGCGCACTCTTGTCAAAACTAATTGCTTTTAGGGTTGGTTATAATTTCTCTCGATTTATATCGAGTTTTCTTAGAGATCGTACTATAAGTGGTGTTTGGAGTTTCTCTTTCACTTCACTTTTTCATATTTTTCCTATGTCAAACTTCCAATCCTATCTACTCTTTTGCAGACGACAGCAATTTTTGTCATTCACATTCCTTCGATCAAATGCCAAGCCTTAAGGAAATTTGGGTCATGAGGTGAATGAACCACTCAATCAAGACCTTTCGACAATATCTGAGTGGGGTCGGATCAACAGGGTCGATTTTAATATGCGTAAGACCCAATGTTTTTTATTAACCCAAAGACGAGCCATGGAGTCATCAATGTCTTCTGTATCTGAGTAGTGTAGATATTTGCGAATCAGATGCTCTTGATGTTCTGGGTATGAACATTCAGTGTAACGTCCATTGGAATAAACACATTTTTCAGTTGTCGAAAGAAGCTTTCAGTTGCCTAGGTTTGCTAAAACGGTTGGAAGAAAAACTTCACCCCATCTAATCTCCTTACTTATACCACTTATATCCGACCACAAATGGAATACAACTCTTATAAAGGGTTTTTCAATAAGAGCGCTACAAAAGTTTTTTTAAATAAAACAAAAAGGGTTTTGGATATCAGTGAAATTCTTTATTCCTGTGAAAGTACGTTCGATGCCATTATGTATGGAAATCGATCTCTTTTGTATGGCCACCACGGGCACGCTTGCAGAATTTGCTGCTGCAATTTCACGTTCGATATTCGTACGAAGTTCATCAATCGTCGCTGGCTTGTTGGCATAGACCATAGACTTGACGTAGCCCCACAGGATATAGTCCAACGGCGTCAAATCGCACGACCGAGGCGGCCAATCGACTGGACCATTTCGTGAGATAACACGTTCTCCAAACTTGGTTTCCAATAAATTGATTGTGACATTCGTTGTGTGGCTTGTGGCGCCGTCCTGTTGGACCCACATGTCCTCCAAGTCCATATCATCCAATTGGGGCCAAAAATATTCGGTTATCATTGAACGGTAGCGATTCCCATTCACAGTAACGTGCCGGTCTTGATCATCACGGAGGAAGTACGGCCCAATGACGCCGCCGGCCCATAAACCGCACCAAACCGTAATTTTTTCGGGATGCAATGATGACTCATGGAGTACGTGTGGATTGCTGTCTGACCAATAGCGCATATTTTGTTTATTGACGAAGCCAGTCAGCCAGAAATGAGCCTCATCGCTGAAGATGATTTTTCGATGCAAATCCGAATCATTTTCAAGTTGTTGCTCAGCCCAATTCACGAACATACGACGCTTCTGATGGTCAAGCGGCTTCAGTTCTTGCGTCAATTTGATCTTGTAAGGATGTAGGCCAAGATCTTTTCGCAAAATTCGCCACAACGACGTCACAAAGATGCCCAACGCTTAAGAACGACGTGTGAGAGACACATTTGGCTTTCTTCAACTGAAGCCTCAGCGGCAGCAATATTCTCGACACTACGGGCACTTCTTTGTCTCACTGGCACGGGAACATTTTGTACTGTGCCTGTGGATTCAAATTTTTCCACTAGACGCTCAATTGTTGATCTGCTCGGACGATTATGACGACCATAAATTGGACGTAGCGCTCTTAACGTTGAGGCCACTGACTCCGAATTTCGGTAGTAAATTTTAATAATTTCGACTCGTCGTTGGCTCGTATATCGTTCCATCATGAAATTTCAAACCTTACTGAAGAGAAGTGTCAAAAGAGCGGCAAGAAATATGGCCTCGTTTGCTGTCCCTGTCTTTCTACTTTTGTAGCGTCCCTGTTGAAAAACTCTTTATATGGGCAGGGGCTTCACAGTCTATTTTGAAGCTTCTGGACCGTGTGAAAAGCAAAGCTTTGATGCTTATCAATGACAGTAGGGTTATCACCTCTATGACACATTAGAGCATCATCGGAATATTGGTTGTATTACACTGTATTATAGATATTACAATGGGAAGTGTTTTGCTGAGATAAGTGAACTCATCCCTAGAGCCCATGTTTTTCTACGCACCGCTAGCTCATCTAGATCACATCCAATTGCAGTCTATTGTCCAGTGGATCGCACAACGCATTACAGGAAAAATTCGTTCATTAGCCGCGCAAGCCGTCTGTAGAATAAGTCAAATACTACTACCTCTTTCCTCCTACCCATAGAATATTTTCTGATAACAGCACAGTGCACTGCATTAATAAGATACATCATGCCTAAGCCCGGAACGGATAAGACCATGGTGAAATCTTATCGTCCTATCTCCCTAAATCCCTGTTTATCTAAGGTTTTGGACAAAATTGTAGCTAGTAGGTTATGGTAGTTTGTTACTACCAACAAACTACTGAGTAACCGAAAATTTGGTTTTAAAAAGGGAAGCTCGACAACTGATAGTCTACTTTATGCAGACTATCAGATTGCAAATTGCCTCTCGTTACGGAAACATGCAACAATAATTTCGCTGGACTTCGAACGAGCTTTTGACAAAATAGGCATTCATACAATTCTGAATCAGCTAATCGAATGGAAAATGGGGCCTAATATCATTAGATATGTAATGAATTTCATGAATAAGAGAAAAATAATTGTTCGAGTAGACAATTGTTATTCTAAATCTTTCCCACTATATAACGGTATCCGACAGGGTTCGCCGTTATCCGTCATTCTTTTCGTAATAGCTTATAACAAACTATGTTCAGTCATATCCATTCATAAGGAAGTTGATTTCTGTGCCTACGCCGATGACTTTAATTTAATAATCAGATCTGACAGAAGAAAAAATTTTGTTCTCAATTTGGACGATCTCTTCAACGATATTGACGAATGGTGTGACGGTTCTGGTGCTACGCTTTCTTCCACAAAGTGCAAATATCTACACGTTTGCAGATTAAAGAACTGCAATATTAGGATACACACATCAAACATAGCAATAACCCGAGTTGATTCGTTAAGAATACTGGGAATATTGATCAATAAAAAATACAGATGGAATGACCATATAGACTATATTACTTCCTCACTGACACAACGGCTCAACATTATAAAATGCCTGTCCAGTTCTCGATTTAATTGTAACTCCATTTCCCTCATTTCGATATTAAAAACCCTTATACTCTCGAAGATAAATTATGGTTTACCAATTTTTGGATATGCCCATAGTAAACTCGGCAATGAGAACTGCTCTGGGTGAACTTCGTTCTACACCAATCACAAATATGCTTTTCGAAACGAATATCAGGCCCCTTTAAACTCAGAGGGAAATTTCAACCGCAAAACTTTTTAGAATATTTTTATACAACACAAACACATTGCTCATGCATTTAGTGAAAAAGGTGAAACGATCTAAAAAAAATTCCTAAAGTGCCATCGATCATTTACAGGATTATTCAGAATTGTAATGAACTTGACATACCTTTACAAAATAACACTTTTAAAGCGAAACAACTCCCTCCGTGGTCGCTTGAATCAACGTCAATTAATACTACCCTACATGAGAGATCTAAATCCGATACCAATTCATCTCAATACAAACTCATGTTTGCTATGATTAAAGATGAATTGAGAGACTACAAATTCTTATTTACTGATGGATCGAAAACCGACTCCTCAACGTCATATAGCGTGACAACGGAAAACAGTATAATTAAAGTTTCAATCCTTCCTACCCACAGCTCCATATTTTCTGCAGAACTTATAGCTATTCATGAGGCAGTATCGCATGTAAACGGAAAAAGAGGAAAATTTGCAATTTGCAATTGAAGGCAATACAGAACATATTGAACAACGGGTATTACATTTCTTATATTAGGAATGCCCTTACTGTAAAGTTTCCAGACTTAAAACTAGTGTGGGTACCTGGTCACAGTGGAATAAAGGGAAATGATTTTGCAGATTTTTCCGCCAGAAATGCTGCAAAATATCCCCTATGTTCCACAAAAAACTTTTATCGTAAAGGATCTGGATTTGTTAGTGGAAAGTAAGTATTCAGAGGAAGATAGAAACAATATTTACAAATCAATTTCATCATGGTACAGAAGAATTAATGGAGAACATAAAACAGTTTACGACTTTCTGAATGATAGTCAAACGAACGTTAAAAGACTAGATTGTACCAAATTTGAACGACTTCGTCGAGGTCACACTATTGCAACACATGAACCAGTATTCAATCCCAATAGTACTTCACTTTGCAATTGTGATATTTCATATCCAACAAAACCTTCCTACTTTCTCTGTGATTGCCCAGAAACCAGTAACTCCCGATTGAGTATTTTTCAAAACTCAGATCCTATATATACACTGTCCCATCCTTCCATCGAAAACATAAAACTATTAACAAAATTTCTCAAAAAATCAAATCTGTATAATGTAATATAAATAAAACCAACTTTAAAACTGTAATTATAACTCTACCTAAATAATGTAAAGTATATTGAGCTGAAGCCCTACGTTGCTATTGCTCATAAATAGTTTTTATTTTATAATTTGTAACAAAACTCAATTTAAATTCAATTTAAATTCACTTTTTATTTTCGAAATAATATAATTTTTTTTCCAAAAATTTCCAAAAACATCAGGAATAGATTTTTATAATAATTTAACACATAAAAACAAAGTTTTTATTAAAACTCTTTCTTTCCTTATGCACATGAGTTTTGAATCTCTCCGTGACTGTGCGTGACTTTGCGTGACTATTTTAAAATTAATCTTTGGTCACAAGTCTATGGACAAAGTTTCAGATCGATCGGATGAGGGGAAATAGGGTTTAAATCACTACGTGACTGTGCGTGACTATGCGTGACTGTGTCCGACTTTCTTAAAATTAATCTTTGGCCACAACAAATCCATCGACAAAGTTTCAGATCGATCGGATGAGGGGAAATAGGGTTTAAATCACTACGTGACTGTGCGTGACCGTGCGTGACTGTGTGTGACTACCTTAAAATTAATCTTTGGCCACGACAAATCCATCGACAAAGTTTCAGATCGATCGGATGAGGGGAAATAGGGCTTAAATCACTACGTGACTGTGCGTGACTATGCGTGACTGTGTGCGACTTTCTTAAAATTAATGTTTGGCCACAATAAATCCATCGACAAAGTTTCAGATCGATCGGGTGAGGGGAAATAGGGTTTAAATCAGTACGTGACTGTGCGTGACTGTGTGACTACCTTAAAATTAATCTTTTTCCACAACAAATCCATCGACAAAGTTTCAGATTGATCGGATGAGGGGAAATGGGTTTTAAATCACTCCGTGACTGTGCGTGAATATGCGCGACTGTGCGTGACTAGCACAAAATTAATCTACAGTCACAACAAGACTATGGGTCAAGTTTCAGATCAATTGGATGAGGGGGAATGGGGTCGCCCCAGGGCAGACAGACAGACAGAGAGTATGAGTTAAAAGAAAGAGTTTAAAAATATGGCAACATTAGAGGAGAATGAGAACTGAAAAATGAGAATAAAGAACACTAAATTTTCCTTTAATAAAGTGACGCTCTGCGTTCTTTGAGTGTAAACACAATGCTGCGTTCTGAGTTGCGTATTTTCACTGCGGAAAAATATCTTATGTGACGGACGTCGGCGACGGCAATAATTATTATTTTTTTATTTAGATTTTGATTCACTAGTAGTATTTTTTTTTTTTTTTTTTTTTTTTGAAATTTTCGATTGTAAATTTAAAATAAAATTGCGCATTTGACTACCTCGATTATATCTTTGTTTATTTCTTTTTAGTAAAATTTAAAAAAAATAATTAAAGTGAAAACGCAAGGATATAAAAAAAAGTTTTCTTTTCGCAACGCGCTACTAACAAAACGCTGAGATTGTGTTTATACTCCTTAATGTAAGTTTTGTATTAAAAATACCGCAATGGTCTGATTGTGTTTATAATCTATTTTTTTTTTTTTTTTATATAATATTTGGACAATTTTTAAAACCAATTTGAAATGGTGTTGTTGTTGTTTATAACTTGAAGTTAATCATCTATATATAAAACTAGACGTAGCTGAGTTTTTCCATGTTAATTTTATTTTTTTTGTAATAAATTAAATTCTTCCTCAAGAAATAATTCTGTAATCAAATCCATAATAAATTTTGTGTAAACTATTATGTTGAGTGGATATTTATGTTGAAAAGTTTTCTATAGTCATAAATAAAAAAAAAACAAATAAACCATTTTAGTGTCGTTAAATAAATTATAATGATATATGTATTAATTTCATTATGATTTGTCCTTAGTAATAAACATCAGATAAAATAATATTATATTATTTTAGTTATTAGTTTAGCAAATTATATGACAATATTACATTTGAGCTATGTAATTAAATATTTCTTTAAAATGAATTACTACTATGAATTCTTAAATATATTTTAGTTGTTTTTACAGGAAGTTGGAATTTTGGTCATAAAACTTTCACAAAATTTTCATTTATCTTTAATATGTTAAAGCAAATATGTTTTCTTATACATTTAAACCTTAAATACCCACACACTTTATATAAATCAAATGTTTTTATAACATTTTACCTTATGACAATTTTACTTTCCTGACAGAAATAAGTTTACTAAATTTTCTTTAAAATAATAACATTCCTTGGTTTGAAATTGTGCAGATTTAATGTTTTGTCATTTCAATTATTTTAATTAATTGCTCTTCTAAAACAATATCACTTGTTATATTGTTTAGTATGAAATTTTAAAGTTAAACCCTACAGGTATTGGATTTAAGCCCTAATGTGACAGAAACAAAATTATTTCATTTCTTTAAAATGCCCAACTATAAAAAGAATAACAAATAATATAAAAATAATTTGTGGAAAAATAAAATAAATGTAATACTGTCATATTAAAAGCATAGAGAATATTTATATAAAAAATTCAAATACAAATGTCATATTGTAGACAATTTACTTTCATATTTAATATTAAAAAGTTATATACAAAATATTTATAATGGAGATTTACTAGTTGAAAACTAATAAAATATTCATTTCGTTTATAACATTTTTAATAATACCAGTATAATAAAAATATATTTATGTAAATTAAAATTTTCTATTTTTTTCTTTTTTTTTAGTATAGAAAAAGCAAAGTAATTTTGCGTCGTGTTAAGTACAATTTTATCCTCATTTTTTTTATATATAAAAGACAAATATAGTGTTTAGTTTAGAGCCAGCCCCAGCAAGGCGTATGTTTGTAATCTAAAATAAACCATCAGTAATATTTTATAAACATAAATTGTGCAAATTTTAATTTTTTTATAAAAAAATTTTAACTTTTTTTCTGTTTTGTTAACATTTTAGTTAGAGGTGGTTACAACAAAAAATATAACATAAATATATAGTTTAGTTTATAAAATTTCTTCTTTGTTTCAATTTTAACTTTAAAAACCAATTATTTTAGTTTGTTTTTTCAGTTGTTATTTTATTTTATTATATATTATTTTGTTTTTCTTTTGTTAAATTACACAAATATCAAATCAATTCATTGAAATGCAGCAATTCCAATTTTCGTTTTTGTTTTTGTTTTTCTTTACAAAACATAGGTTTTTATTAAGAAATAAAATAAATACAAAACAATTCAAGTTTGTATGAATTTTTTAAGGAAGTGTTACATATTTTTTTAATATAACAGTCAATAAGAACAACTTTACCATAACTGTTTATGAATAAATATGTTTGTTGGTACTCTACAATCTATAAAACAAACCTTCTCATTTGAATATTTTTTACTTCATAAATCATAGATTTGTAAGAAGTTTGAAATTTTTTTATATAAAGGTATTTTTAATAAAATAATTAAAATTTTATAATTATCTTTTATAAATATTTGGTCCTTCTATCACTTCCTTATGATTAAAAAAAATCATGTGAGTCCGATCACAACATCTAGTAATTAAAGATTTGTTATGACACTTTTTTAAATCAAACAGAAAATGTCATCTATAGCATCATCACTTATAGCAAACAACTGCAGGGACTCTGCTAATATAAACATATTTCTTTTAATTTTTATTTGTAATTTTTCGTTTTTAATTTTTAATTTTTAATTATAGTTTGTTTTTTGACCAATTTAACAGACAAAAAAATTATTTTAAATTTATAATAATTTTTTTGTCTGTTAAATTGATCAAAAAACAAACTATAATTATTAAAATAAACAGACGTTAATATATAAACAATAATTTTAATTTTTAATTTTTTAATTTTTAATTTTTAATTTTTAATTATTAATTTTTTATTTTTAATTTTTAATTTTTAATTTTTAATTTTTAATTTTTAATTTTTAATTTTTAATTTCTAATTTCTAATTTTTAATTTTTAATTTTTAATTTCTAATTTTTAATTTTCAATTTTTAATTTTTAATTTTTAATTTTTAATTTTTAATTTTTAATTTTTAATTTTTAATTTTTAATTTTTAATTTTTAATTTTTAATTTTTAATTTTTAATTTTTAATTTTTAATTTTTAATTTTTAATTTTTAATTTTTAATTTTTAATTTTTAATTTTTAATTTTTAATTTTTAATTTTTAATTTTTAATTTTTAATTTTTAATTTTTAATTTTTAATTTTTAATTTTTAATTTTTAATATATAATTTTTAATTTTTAATTTTTAATTTTTAATTTTTAATTTTTAATTTTTAATTTTTAATTTTTAATTTTTAATTTTTAATTTTTAATTTTTAATTTTTAATTTTTAATTTTTAATTTTTAATTTTTAATTTTTAATTTTTAATTTTTAATTTTTAATTTTTAATTTTTAATTTTTAATTTTTAATTTTTAATTTTTAATTTTTAATTTTTAATTTTTAATTTTTAATTTTTAATTTTTAATTTTTAATTTTTAATTTTTAATTTTTAATTTTTAATTTTTAATTTTTAATTTTTAATTTTTAATTTTTAATTTTTAATTTTTAATTTTTAATTTTTAATTTTTAATTTTTAATTTTTAATTTTTAATTTTTAATTTTTAATTTTTAATTTTTAATTTTTAATTTTTAATTTTTAATTTTTAATTTTTAATTTTTAATTTTTAATTTTTTATTTTTAATTTTTAATTTTTAATTTTTAATTTTTAATTTTTAATTTTTAATTTTTAATTTTTAATTTTTAATTTTTAATTTTTAATTTTTAATTTTTAATTTTTAATTTTTAATTTTTAATTTTTAATTTTTAATTTTTAATTTTTAATTTTTAATTTTTAATTTTTAATTTCAATTTTTAATTTTTAATTTTTAATTTTTAATTTTTAATTTTTAATTTTTAATTTTTAATTTTTAATTTTTAATTTTTAATTGTTAATTTTTAATTTTTTATTTTTTATTTTTAATTTTTAATTTTTAATTTTTAATTTTAATTTTTAATTTTTAATTTTTGATTTTTAATTTTTAATTTGTAATTTTTAATTTTTAATTTTTAATTTTTTTATTTTTTTTAAACTGAAAATAAATTTTTTTTAACTGAAAAATTATTTGTTAGATTTGTAGTCATTTTTCAGACATATTGCAATTAATACTGTAATTAATATGCAAATTCTAATTTTGTTTCAATGGAGCGTGGTAAAGAAGAAGAAGAAAGCATATATTTCAAAAATTCATAACTACATTGTATTCTTAATCAGACCGGTTTCTGGCATTTCAGCCTTCATCAGCGATTTATTGAACATTGTGATAATTGTTATGTTATAATTGAATAGATTGTTTCTATATGAAATTTTTCTACTTAGGGCGGACATGAGGTTTGAACCGTGATCCTTCACATACACTCGTACTTGCACTTTTTGGTCTGCGCATTAACACACTCACCTAAAGTCAGGCCCACGAGCAGTGTGGTTAGAATCAGTACCAATATGTCTGAAAAATGACTACAAATCTAACAAACAAAAATTTTCGCTTCAAAAGCATCTTCTAAAATATATTTAAAAAGTGCAATATGTTGTACGTACAAACCGTACATCACATAAGGCAACTCTTGCGAAAATTTAAAATTTTTTTAAATGTGAAAAATTAATTTTTAAAAATTGAATATTTATTTTTTTTTTATTGTAAAATTAGTTTTTTTTTTAAGCTGAAAATTTGTTTTTGCTAAAAAAAAATAATTTAATAATAGAAATTAAAATAAAAATTTTTGAGACAGCAATAATTTAAATATTCTTAATTTCTTTTTAATAAAAATAAATTTTATTAAACTGATAAATTAAATTTTTTTAAATTGATATATTATTATTTTTTTTAACTGAAAAATTAATTTTTACTAAAAATTTATTTAATAAATTAAATTAAATTAAAAAGTTATGAGAGTTTACTAACTATAATCGTTAAACAAAAATTTAATATTTTTAAACTTTTTTTAATCTGAAAAATTGATTTTTGCTCAAAAAAATGATTTAATGAAATAAAATGGTCGTAACTTAAACTGAATTGCTTTAAACTGAATATTTATTTTTTTTTTATTGCAAAATTAGTTTTTTTTAACCAAAAAAAAATTTTCGAACGAAAAATTTTTTAGACACCAAAAGTTTGATTTTTTAAAATTTTTTTGAACTGAAAAATTAATTTTATTAAACTTAAAAATTATTTTTTTTAAACAGAAAAATTAATTTTTGTTAAAAATTTATTTAATAAAATAAATTGAATTAAAAACTTTCGTGCAAAAAGTTTTTGAGACTAAAATTTTAAATATTTTAACTTTTTTAAACTGAAAAATTAAGTTTTTTTTAACTGAAAAATTTATTTTTTTTTTAACTGAAAAATTAAATTTGCTT
This sequence comes from Cordilura impudica, assembly GCA_963682025.1. Taxonomy (NCBI): domain Eukaryota; kingdom Metazoa; phylum Arthropoda; class Insecta; order Diptera; family Scathophagidae; genus Cordilura; species Cordilura impudica. The sequence goes on along the minus strand of OY821519.1, from coordinate 18,820,578 downwards.
AAAAACGATTTAATAAAATAAATTAAAATAATATATTTTCGTACAAAAAATATCTGACACCAAATTTTTAATTTTTTAAATTTTTTTTACTGAAAAAATTATTTTTTTAACTTAAAATTAATTTTTTTTAACAGAAAAATTAGTTTTTTATTGAAAAATAATTAATTGAATAATTAAATTGAAAAATTATATTTTTTAAATGAAAAATAATTTGTTTTTCAATTGAAGAAATTGTTATTTGTTTTAATTGAAAAAAAAAATTTTTTTAATTGAAAAATTATTTTTTTTAACTGAAAATTTTTTTTTTCAAACTGCAAAATTATTTTTTGCTAAAATATTAAAATAAATTAAATTAAAATAAAACGTTTTCATACAAATAATTTTTGAGACACCATAGTTTTTAATTTTTGAAGTAAAAAAATTATATTTTTAATCTGATAAAATTAAGTTTTTTAAACCGAAATAACAATTTTTTTAAAAATAATTTTATAAAATAAATTACAACAAAAAATTATTGTACAAAAAATTTTTGAGACACCAAAAAAAAAAACTTTTTTATTAAAAAAATACAGTTTTATCAAAAAATGTTAATAACAAATTGTTTGCAAACTTTTACAAAAACAAAATATTATCATAAAAAAAATATTAATACAAAAAATTTTGCATTTTTTTTACATACAAAATATTTTGGAATTTGTAATAAATTAACTTCTTAATTTGCAATTTTTTTTACCAAAAAATCTTTTAAACAAAAATTTTTTTTTTCCTTATAATTAATTTTTTCAAATAAAAAATATTCATACAAAAAAAATTATTTTTTAATATTTTGAAAAATAAATACTTTTTACTCTTGAAATAAATTGTTATCAAAAAAGTTGTTATCGTAAAAAATTTAAAAATTTTTCTTCAATTTATTTTTGAATAGTTAAAAAAAATTTTATGTACATTTATTTAGTGTTTTCAAAAAACCAAAATAAATTTCTTCTTATGCTTATATAAAAACAAGCTAAAAAATTTTAAGAAATTTGTTTAACTTTTGTTTTATTGTTTCTTGAAATTTTTAAAACAATTCTTTTTTATATTTTGTAGTTATTTATTTTCTAATGAATAAAATATTGCAAAATTTGCCCAATTCTTTCTTTAATATTTTCACAAAAATATAAATTTTTATAAAATTTTTGTCCTAATCTCAAAGTCCTAAACTAAAAATTGTTCCATTCGAATTTTCATTTAAAAAAAAACTAATTTATAAAAAAAAAATCATTACTATAAGGGTATCTTATGGTCGGTTTGAACCATTTTTTTATGTTATACATTGTTTTTTTATAATAGTCATAACATCAAATTACACAAGTTCGTGACAGTTGATTTGAAAAAATATTACAATTGGTAAAGTATTGAGAATAAAGCAAAAACATATAACTAATGCTGAAAAGTTTTTTTTATTAAAAATACTTGCAAATTCGTTTTGTATTTATTGAATTCTAATGCGAGTTTTCGTTACATAAAGATCCTTATTAATACATACAAAAATACAAAAAATATATATAGTGACGTGATGTTGTCTGAGATTTAATGTAATACAATTTAAAAATTTAATTTAAAAAAAAATCCGATTAACCTAAAATTTCACAAACACGTTTACATAGATGCCGTTTCGGGATGTCGCTCAACCCTTATATCCATATAAATAAATTTCAAACTTAGATTTCTAATAATTTTGCCTAATATTTTTTGTGTCATTACATTTTTTAGTAAAATATAAATATTATAAATAAAACAATAATTTTTTAAATAATTTAATTATTTTTCGCTGAAACCCTGAATTTTGTTTATCCCTTTGGCACACTGCTCCATTTAAGTAATTACTTATTTAGATAAAAAAAACAGTTTCTAATGAAATTTCATTACTTACCACACATCTTTTAAAAGTTATACCTAGAAACCATAATTTCCTATTGAATTGCTAAGTAATTATGTTAAAAAAAAAAGATAACCATTTCATTTTCACGAAATTAAATGTTTAAAAACAACAAAGAAAAATGAACAGCAAAATAAGAAAAGTCAACAATATTTTGTGCAAAAGTTTTAAGGCGCCTTAAGTGTGTCTCAATAGAAAACAAAACTTTATTCTTCGCAAAAGTTTCAGTTGTTCAGAGGGGGTGGGTTTTGAATTATTTTAAAATTCATTGGCAGGTGTTTTCTTTTTATAATTTTACAATAATTTACAGAAATTTTGTACAGAAGATAAAGAAAAAAAGTTTCAAAGTTTCAAAATATAATCAGGGACGTTCGAAACAGAGGGTAATATATATAGTTTATCTGAAGGGAAAGATGTCAGGCTATTAACTTCATTCATTAAATTAAATGAAACGTTAAAATTTTGTATGGCAAATTTTAAAAATTTAATTTTCGTATTATTTTATTTATTTTTTATATTGTATAAACAATAAATGTACTTGCGAATGATCGAATATTTTGGAGAAACTTTGTAGATTACCTTTGCTCCACAAGGAGTTAAACGGACGGAAGAAGAAGAAGAAGAATTTTTTGGGTGTGTAAACATCTATACGCTCAGGGGGATAAAAATTTATTTCACATTACAATCACAAAAACAGAGTAAGACAAAAACGGTGCGAGGTACGATTGTATTGGTGAATAGATTAGGAAGTGTTTGGAGATGAAATGAAAGTACGATTTCATTGGGAAGTGTTTGGAGAAAAAATGAGGGAGCGAATAGCCTTATAAAAACGTTTTGAAAAATTAAAAATTAAAAATTACAAATTAAAAATTAAAAATTAAAAATTAAAAATTAAAAATTAAAAATTAAAAATTAAAAATTAAAAATTAAAAATTAAAAATTAAAAATTAAAAATTAAAAATTAAAAATTAAAAATTAAAAATTAAAAATTAAAAATTAAAAATTAAAAATTAAAAATTAAAAATTAAAAATTAAAAATTAAAAATTAAAAATTAAAAATTAAAAATTAAAAATTAAAAATTAAAAATTAAAAATTAAAAATTAAAAATTAAAAATTAAAAATTAAAAATTAAAAATTAAAAATTAAAAATTAAAAATTAAAAATTAAAAATTAAAAATTAAAAATTAAAAATTAAAAATTAAAAATTAAAAATTAAAAATTAAAAATTAAAAATTAAAAATTAAAAATTAAAAATTAAAAATTAAAAATTAAAAATTAAAAATTAAAAATTAAAAATTAAAAATTAAAAATTAAAAATTAAAAATTAAAAATTAAAAATTAAAAATTAAAAATTAAAAATTAAAAATTAAAAATTAAAAATTAAAAATTAAAAATTAAAAATTAAAAATTAAAAATTAAAAATTAAAAATTAAAAATTAAAAATTAAAAATTAAAAATTAAAAATTAAAAATTAAAAATTAAAAATTAAAAATTAAAAATTAAAAATTAAAAATTAAAAATTAAAAATTAAAAATTAAAAATTAAAAATTAAAAATTAAAAATTAAAAATTAAAAATTAAAAATTAAAAATTAAAAATTAAAAATTAAAAATTAAAAATTAAAAATTAAAAATTAAAAATTAAAAATTAAAAATTAAAAATTAAAAATTAAAAATTAAAAATTAAAAATTAAAAATTAAAAATTAAAAATTAAAAATTAAAAATTAAAAATTAAAAATTAAAAATTAAAAATTAAAAATTAAAAATTAAAAATTAAAAATTAAAAATTAAAAATTAAAAATTAAAAATTAAAAATTAAAAATTAAAAATTAAAAATTAAAAATTAAAAATTAAAAATTAAAAATTAAAAATTAAAAATTAAAAATTAAAAATTAAAAATTAAAAATTAAAAATTAAAAATTAAAAATTAAAAATTAAAAATTAAAAATTAAAAATTAAAAATTAAAAATTAAAAATTAAAAATTAAAAATTAAAAATTAAAAATTAAAAATTAAAAATTAAAAATTAAAAATTAAAAATTAAAAATTAAAAATTAAAAATTAAAAATTAAAAATTAAAAATTAAAAATTAAAAATTAAAAATTAAAAATTAAAAATTAAAAATTAAAAATTAAAAATTAAAAATTAAAAATTAAAAATTAAAAATTAAAAATTAAAAATTAAAAATTAAAAATTAAAAATTAAAAATTAAAAATTAAAAATTAAAAATTAAAAATTAAAAATTAAAAATTAAAAATTAAAAATTAAAAATTAAAAATTAAAAATTAAAAATTAAAAATTAAAAATTAAAAATTAGAAATTAAAAATTAAAAATTAAAAATTCGATCGAATCAGAATCACTTTCTGAGTTGATTTAACAATGTCCGTCCGTCCGTCCGTCCGTCTGTGTGTCCATGTAAACCTTGTAATCAAACTGCAGGTCGCAAATATGAATATATTTTGATGAAATTTGGTATATAAGCTTTTATCGGCCATGGGATGAACGCTATTGAAATTGGTGAGAATAGGTCCATGTTCAGACCTAGCCCCCATACAAATTACCCATATGCATAGTCGAAATAAAAACTAAAAAAATTTATGAAAATTTTTTTTTAAATTTGTATGAAAAAAATTTTGGTTTTCCATAATATTCATTAAATAAATTGGTGAGAATCGGTCCATGTTCAGACCTAGCCCCCATACAAATTACCCATATGAAATCGACATAAATTGCCATAAGATCCAAATTGTCATATAGATCTTACTCAAATTGGGTTTGTATGCGTTCATTACATCCATTAATGAGTAGTCCAAAAATGATCCCTTTGACCCCATACAGAGCTGCTTCCCGATCTTCACTTAAATCTATTAAAAAACAAAAATATTGCACTGATTCTTCTCAAATTTTGTTTGTATATATTTTTGCAAAATACAAGAGACTTTACCAAACATGATCAGGATCGGTCCATTTTTGGACCTAGTCCCTATATAGATATAGCATCCGATATGAACTTTTTCATATCTGCAGCCAAAAAAATTAATAAAAATCCCACTCAAATTTGGTTTTTGCTTATTTTCTATGTCCAGTTAATTGGGCCTAAGAGATAGGGTTTCTAAACGCATGGTATAGGGTATCGTATAGTCGGTCTAGACCGACTATAATTTTCTTACTTGTTTTTTATAATTTTTTTAATTTTACAACAACTTACGAATTCTTTAGTAGGGTAAAATTCAAAATGGGTTTACTTTATGAAATTTGTTTAAAATAGGTATGAAAAATTGCAACAACAAAATTAGTTATTTGTAAATTACAAAACTTTATAAAATGACAGAACAGAACTAAATAAAATAAGAACTTTAGGGAAAATTTTCAAAATTATAAATTTATAATTTTAGATTTATTTTTTTTTTTTTTTTTGTAACAAAAAATATAGATTTTCACTACAATCAAGTACATGCGTAATAGGGGCTAATATTTACAACTCATATATGAATTTCATGGATTTGATTTATAAAACGAAACGTTTTGAAATTGTATAGAAAATAGTGATTTTTAATGAATTTCGTTTGTGGCAACATTTTACTTTTGTAAGAATTTTGTTTCAAACATGTATGAAAAAAGTTTTGATAAATTTTTAATTTGCATAAAGATTAAATTGGCTTATTAAATAAAACGAAAAGCTAAAAAAATTTATGAAAAAAAAATTTTTTTAAATTTGTATTAAAAAATTTTTGGTTTTTATGGAACAAACTTTTTTAAGTTTTTATTTAGCTTAGTTTTTAAATTGGTTTATTAAATAAAACGCAAAGCTAAAAAAAATGTATGAAAAAAATTTTTTTTAAATTTGTATGAAAATTTTTGGTTTTCCACAATATTCATTAAATAAATCGAAAAGTAAAAAATCTTTACGGTATCTTTTTTAAACTTAAGTATGTATGAATTTGGTTTGAATTTTGTATGAATTTTGGTTCAAATTTGTATGGAAAAATTTCGATAATTTTGAATAATGATGGAAGGCTCCATAAGAAAGAAAAGTTAAAAATTTTATGAAAAATTTTTTTAATTGCATGGTTTTGATTTATAAAACGAAACCTTTAAAATTTGTTTAAAAAATATTGATTTTAAATGAATTGCGTTTGTATGACAAATTTGCAAAATTTTAGGGTTTCATTAAATAAAAGGAAAAGGTAATAATTTGTATGGCAAAATTTTAATATTGTAAGATATTTGTTTCAAATGTGTATAAAAAAAAGTTTGATAAATTTTAATTTTGCATAGTCGAAAGAAAAACTAAAAAAATGTATGAAAATTTTTTTTTTTAATTTGTATGAAAAAAAATTTTAGTTTTCCATAATATTCATTAAATAAATCGAAATGTTAAAAATTTTTACGTAATTTTTTAACTTATGTATGAATTGGTTTGAATTTTGTTTCAAATTTGTGTGAAAAAATTTGGATAAGTTTGAATAATGATGGAAGGCTTCATTAGAACGAAAAGTTAAAAATTTTATGAAAACTTTTTGGATGTTATTAGTATGTATTGTTGATCTGTATTGGAATAATTAGTTATTTATTGTTCGGTTTAAGATCATGTATATATTTTTCTAATGAAAGAAAGATAATAAGTTTTGTAATGTAAGAGAAATATTGGAAAAAAAAATTGAAGACAGCGCTAGATGGAGTAGCTACTTTCGAACAAAGCGACTTGTTCATCTTCAGCATCCTTATGCCTATTACTTCAACTCATGCTTAATGAACTATTTAACTCAACATTTGAAAGAAAAGAACATAAGAAATGGTTTTTCTTTTTTATATACGAGAGTTTGTACGAACAAGCTGAGCTTTTCCAATGTTTAGCTTTCTCTATATTAACAGAGCCAGATCAATTACAAGTCTAGTAATGTGAACATTTAAATATTAAAAATTTTTATGGACATTTTTTCAAATTTTATTTTGTATGAATTTGGTTTGAATTTTGTATGAATCTTGTTCAAAATTTTTATGAAAAAAAAATGGAAAAATTTTAATTTTATCATACAAAATTCCAATATTCAAAATTCATTTTGTTTTATCAATTAATTCCAATGAGGTTCTATTTTGATATAATTATATAATTATATAAATCATACAGATTGAGAAGAAGAAATAAATAAAGAATACATAATTAAGATTTAGTTGGCTTAAATAAAATTATGTTACTGCCCAGATAAATCTAAGTTATTAGTTATCAATCTAATCAGCTGATAGAGTATTAGAAATTGAAAGAGTTTTCGTATAGAAATTAATAGTTCGCCATGATAACCAAATAGTTTAGTTTGGCAAGAAATTTTTTGCCTTAACCAAATCTATTGTCCCTCACTACAATTTTCCTTTTTTTGTGGGTCATTTTTTAATTGAATTTAATTTCTCTCTTCTTAGTTTGACAGTTGTTTTTTTTCTAATTTAATTCTTTTATGTTTGACTTGAATAATGACTTGAATGTGTCTGACAAGTCTTATCTTTGTATTGCCATCTATGACTTCAATACAAGAAACATCAAGAATTATTACATCGAATGAAAAAGAAAATTCAAATTGCTCTTTGTGAAGGCTACGCACCTTAATTACAAATGAATTGTTTTGTATTTTATCAAATTACTTAAGCTTTCTTAACAGTTTTGTGTTTGCTACTGACATTTATCCATTTATTATCTGCTTTTATTTTTTCTTCTTCTGTTTTTAGATTTATTTGTTTATTTTCTTGTGTTAAAGTTAGTTTAGAAAAATAATAAGAAATGCTGTCATTTAACTATTGTTGTTGTCCATAATCAATCACACTTTTGTTTTTTTTTTTTTTTTGCTATTTTCTTTACATAAAATCTTTAAACTATTTATACTGTACAACCATCATTAACTAACACATATGTATATTGCAAAAGATAGCAAGTATTATTTTTTTTTAATATATATACATTTTTTGAATTTGTGTGCTATATAGAAATCTACACAAACAACATGCAACATACTAAATATTTTCAACAATTAATTACAATTATCCAAGCATTAAAACTAGTACAATATAGTCATTACACACACACACAGACACACACTCACACCCTTAAAACTAGATGAAATATGAGTTAACTCTCATGCTATGACAGCAATTCTGTCTGCGTATGTATAAGTTTATGTGCAATTAACGTTGCACCTACATATTCTTATGCCTAAACATATTAAGTAATTTAAGTTTACATATTCCATAATAGCCTTAATGGGTAAGTGTGTGTGTCGTATATATACATACACACACACACACACACACACACACACCTGTCTATTAAAAACTTACTTATATGAAGTCAACAGTTAACTCTTATTTCATTTTAACAATTATAAATACAAGTGAGCTTTGATGTGTGTGTGTGTGTGTGTGTGTGATTGTGTTATTCAATTAGCAAAACTTTGATTAATAGTATTAGTGTCATTTTATATACTTAACTCCTTATATGTATGTGTTTATTGGCAACTTTTATCTATTTGTGTATAGAATTTTAATATGTTTTTCTTTTTTCTCCCACTCTCTCTCTCTCTCTTTTTCTCTCTCTCCCTTTGTGTTTGTTCCCTTGCTATTGGTTTGCTTTGTTTTGGCATTCAACTTTAATCAATTATAGTGGATTTGACTAATGGTCAGCTAACGCCAAACAATAATACACCGTTGCTAACTCAGGCTTTATCGGGTAAGTGATCAAAGTAGATATATAACGAAAAGACGATGCGAAATGTATATTTTTTCCCATTATGTAGTCATGGGTGATTTATTAAGCCAAAGTGCAACAATGCAAAGATGAATTGTGATTTTTTTTTTTTTTTGTTTTACCGTCCATCAATACTCAGAAACTGGTGTTGTTTGCTTTGAGAATTTCGTTCTAATATATTTCTTGGTTCGAATAAATTACACATTTAGAGTTGATGAATATTTTGATAACGTCATGCATTTTAGATGGACATTTAGTATGAAGGTTACATTTTGTGTGCAATTGAAACAAAAATGTCGATTTGACTTGGAACCTTTCCCATATTAAATGCCTTAAAAATGTTAATGAATTTATAGAGTTAAATTATTTTCAAAAAGTAAACAAACAAAAAAATGCTTTGCAAATATTTAGTTTAAAACGATGTGATGTGAAATAACTGAGAGGCCTTTTTTTGTTTCTTTCATAATTCTGTGATTTTCTGGAATAACAGCGTGTGTCCATTTTTGTCAGTTTTGAGTTAACGATGCCAAATATATTAATTTTTAACGCTCTTTACATGTGTTAAATTTAAAAAAAATATATATTGACCATTTCTGAGTTTTTTCTTTAAATAACGACGTAACTTAAATGTTTATTTTTCAGTTATAACCACTTCTAAAAACTTGTGTGTTTATTTCTGTTATTTTTTGTCACTATTATTCTTGATACGTTGTCATATTCTCACTCTAAGTTCCGTTAACTTTTTGTTGATGAACGAAAAAATCTATTTTTCAAGCAACCAATTGCACTGGTAGTTTTCTTTTTCAAAGAAAGCGATATTTGTCGACATAAGTTGTTTTATCTGCACACACTTTAAGTGTAATTTACATATTGTTTTTTCGTCCTTCTCTCGGATCTATTCCTCTGATGATTTTTGACTCAATATTTTATATAAAGTATTTATTGCCCATATCTACAGGACTGTTAAATAAAATGCTGTAAAAACTTTATATCGAGCCCATAATTTCAAATATAACGTTTTTTTGGCTCCTCTGAACATTTTGATTTTATGACATACGCGGTTATTCTAGAAAACCACAGAATTATGGGTACATTTCAGAAAGTTTTAAGAAGTTAACATGAAAAATTCCAGTTATTAACAAGTAGATTAACCGAAAATCTCAATTTATGATAAACCCAGTTTTTTGTCCAGGTTAACCGATTTTTTTTATTAATTTTTAGATAGAAGATAATATTTTTTACGTAAATATTAATGATTTTTTGAGTCGGTTAACCGCCATTTTCCCCGCTGAGTTAAGCGAAACTCGACTTTTTTACATTTTTTATGATTAAGGTCGATTAGTCGATTCTGTACTCTCATTTAACCAAAAATTGTTTTTAATAATCAATTTTTCGGCTAAGCGTCGAAACGGTTGTTTTTTACTGATTGTGCAAAATCTTAAGTTTTAGAAAAAACTTTTTTTTTTAAATTTCGGTTGCAGTTTTACATTATAGTTTTTAATGGAAGATATTATTTATTTTAATTCTACCATATCGCGAGTCCATTAACTGGTTTTTCCCCACTAGGCTAACCTAAGTCCCGTTTTTTTTATACTCAGCTAACCAAAAACTCTTTTTCAATAACCAACCTCGAATTTTGAGTAACTTTTACTAACCGATTAACCGAAAAGCTCAATTTATATTAAATCCAGTTTTTGTCTCGGTTAACCGGTTAACCGAAACCCGGGTTTTTAATGTTAATTTCTAAATTTTTTATGTTTAAGGTCGCTTAAGCGATTTTTACACTCAGTAAACGTAAACTGTTTTATAATAATCAATTTATTTAAATGAATGTGTTAAATTTTAGAGAATACATCAAATACCGAGCGGTTGGTTTTTTTAAACTTTTTCTTTTAACTCATACTCTCTGTATGTCTGTCTGCCATGGGGCAACCCCCTCTTCCAATTGATCTGAAACTTGACACATAGTCTTGTTGTGAGTATAGATTAATTTTGGGGTAGTCACTTATAGTCACGCGTAGTCACGCAAAGTCACGGAGTGCTTTAAAACCCATTGCCCCTTACCCGATCGATCTGAAACTTGGTCGATAGACTTGCTGTGAAAAAAGATTAACTTTGACTTAGTCACGCACAGTCACGCATGGTCACGCACAGTCACGGAGTGATTTAAACCCCATTTCCCCTTATCCGATCGATCTGAAACTTTGTCCATAGACTTGTTGTGGCCAAAGATTAATTTTGAGATAGTCACACACAGTCACGCATAGTCACGCACAGTCACAGAGTGATTTAAAACCCATTTCCCTTATCCGATCGGTCTGAAACTTGGTGGATAGACTTGCTGTGAAAAAAAAATTAACTTTGACATAGTCGCGCACAGTCACGCTTAGTCACGCACAGTCGCGGAGAGATTAAAAAAGATTAATTTTAAAATAGTCACGCATGGTCACGCACAGTCACGGAGTGATTTAAACCCCATTTCCTCTTATCCGATCGATCTGAAACTTTGTCCATAGACTTGTTGTGGCCAAAGATTAATTTTGAGATAGTCACACACAGTCACGCATAGTCACGCACAGTCAGAGAGTGATTTAAAACCCATTTCCCTTATCCGATCGGTCTGAAACTTGGTGGATAAACTTGCTGTGAAAAAAAATTAACTTTGACATAGTCGCGCACAGTCACGCTTAGTCACGCACAGTAGCGGAGAGATTAAAAAAGATTAATTTTATAATAGTCACGCAAAGTCTCGCACAGTCACGGAGAGATTCAAAACTCATATGCATAAGGAAAGAAAGAGTTTTAATAAAAACTTTGTTTTTATGGGTTAGATTATTTTTGTTATGAATGTGTTAAACACAATTTTTATTTTGTTACAAACCGTTTAACCGAAAATCTCAAGTTTTTGTCTCAGTTAAATGATATTTTATTTTTTTTTATAGAAAATAATAATTTTTCTTTTAATATTAATGTTTTTGTGAGTCGGTTTATTTACTTGCGGTTTATTTAATTGCAATTTCTTTAATTGGTATGCTTAAAGTCGATTAATACTCACTTATGCGCACTCTGTTTTTAATAATCAAGTTATCGGTTAAGCGTTGAACCGTTTGTTTGTTTTATGAATGTGCTAAATTTAAAGCTTAAAAAAAAATTTTTGATTATGGTCTTTTACAACTGATTAATCGAAAATGAAAAATGAAAACGAAAACCGAAAACCGAAAAATGAAAAATTAAAAATGTAAAATAAAAATTAAAAATAAAAAGTTAAAAACAAAAAATTAAAAATGAAAAATGAAATATTAAAAATAAAAAATTAAAATTGAAAAAATTAAAAATAAAAACTGAGAAAAGAAAAATCAAAAATGAAAAATAAAAAATAAAAAATGAAAAATAAAATATGAAAAATAAAAAATTAAAATTACAAAATGAAAAACGAAAAATAAAAAATAAAAACTAAAAAATAAAAAATAAAAAATAAAAATAAAAAATAAAAAATAAAAAATAAAAAATAAGAACTAAAAAATAAAAAATAAAAAATTAAAAATTAAATATTAAAAATTAAAAATTAAAAATTAAAAATTAAAAATAAAAAATAAAAAATAAAAATAAAAAATAAAAAATGAAAAATGAACAACGAAAACCAAAAAATAAAAAATGAAAACTTAAAAATAAAAAATGATAAATAAAATATGAAAAACGAAAAATAAAAAGTTAAAAATAAAAAATTAGAAATGAAAAAACAAAAAATAAAAAATGAAAAATTTAAAATAAAAAAATTAGAAAAGAGAAATCAAAAATGAAAAATAGAAAAAACTTTAAAAGTGATAAATAAAAATAGAAAAATAAAAATGAAAAATAAAAAATGAAAAATGATAACAAAAACGAAAAATGTAAAATGAAAAATAAATGGAAAATGAAGAAAGAAAAGCGAAAAATGAAAAATAACAAATGAAAAATGAAATATAAAAAATTAAAAATGAAAAACGAAAAATGAGAAAATGAACAAGAAAATTGTAGTCGGTCTAGACCCCTATACCATGCGTTTATAGACCCTATCTCTCAGGCCCAACTAACTGGATACAGAAAATAAGAATAAACCAAAGTTGAGTGGGATTTTTATTAATTTTTTTGGCTGCAGATATGAAAAAGTTCATATTGGATGCTATATCTATATGAGGACTAGGCCCAAAAATGGACCGATCCTGACCATATTGGGTAAAGTCTCTTGTATTTTTCAAAAATATATACAAACAAAATTTGAAAAGAATCCGTTCAATATTTTTGTTTTTTGATAGATTTAAGTGAAGATCGGGAATCAGCTCTAAATGGGGCCTATGATTAAGAGTTGTCCCATAGGGATCATTTTTGGACTACGGATTAGTGGATGTAATGAACAGATTCAAACCCAATTTGACTAAGATTTATATGATAATTTGGATCTAATGGCAATTTATGTTGATTTCATAGGGGTCATTTGTATGGGGACTAGGTCTGAACATGGGCCGATTCTCACCAGTATAGCTTTCATCCTATGGCCGATAGAGGGTTATATACCAAATTCCATCAAAATATATTCATATTTGCGACCTGCAGTTTGATTACAAGCTTTACATGGACACACAGACGGACGGACGGACGGACATCGTTAAATCGAATCAGATGGTGATTCTGATTCTGTAGGTCAAATATTTTTGGTAGTTACAAACAGCAGCACAAAGTCATTATAAAAACAAAAAATGAAACGCGAAACATGAAAAATGAAAAATAAAAAACTAACAATAAATAAAAAATGAATAATAAAAAAAAAAAAAAATAGAAAATGAAAAATAAAAAATAGAAAAATAAAAAATTAAAAATGAAAAACGAAAAATGAAAAATGAGAAAAAAAATTTAAAAAGAAAAATTAAAAATTAAAAAAAAAAAATAAAAAAAAAAATGGAAAGTGAAAAATAAAAAATGAAAAGTGAGAAATAAAAAAGAAAAATGAGAAATGAAAAAATGAGAAATAAAAACTGAAAAATGAAAAACGAAAAATGAAAAGTGAAAGATAAAAAATGAGTTTGAGAAAAAATACTTCTTTGTCGAAATTCCAGCAATTTTTACACACCGATTAACCTAGAAATCAATTTATATTAAACCTAGTTTTTGTCTCGGTTAACCGAAACCCGGGGTTTTAGTGTTAATTTGTAAATTTTTTATGTTTAAGGTCAATTAATCGATTTTTACTCTCAGTAAACGTAAACTGTTTTATAATAATAAATTTTTCGGCTAACCACTGAAACGGCTGTTTTTTTTTTTAAGAATATGTTAAATTTAAAGTGTTGGAGAATACACTTCTTTTACAAAATTTTTGTTCTTTTTACAAAATGATTAACCGGAAATCTGAATTTATGATACACCCAGTTTTGTGTCTCAGTTAAACGTTTTTTTCTTTTTTTTTTGTAGAAAATAATATTGGTTACTTTAATCTCAACGTTTTTGTGGGTCGGTTAACCGATTTTTTGCCCACTCATTAACCAAAACACGGTTTTTTAATTTTAATTTCTTAAATTGTTAGGCTTAACACTCATTGAAGTGAAAACGATTTTCAGTAATTAAATTCTCGGTTAACCGTTGAACCGTTTGTTTTGTTTTAATGAATGTGCTGAATTTAAAGTTTTAGAAAAAATATTTTTTTAATTACGGTTTTTTACAACCAATTAACCGAAAAGCGTAGATTTTTGACTCGTTCTGCGTGAGTCGGTTAGCCAGTTTTCTCCCACTCGGTTAACCGAAACCCGGTTTTTTTAAGATATTTTCTTAATTTTTTTTTACTTAAGGTCGATTAACCGATATTTTACAATCATTTAACTGAAAACTTTAGTTAACCGGCTAACCGTCGAACCGGTTTTTTTTATAAATGTGTGAAATTTTAAGTTGTAGAAAAAAACTTAATAAATAAAGAAACTTAATAATAAATATCAATTTATGCTAAACCCAGTTTTTTGTCTGGGTTAATCTGTTTTTTATTATTTTTACGGTAATATTAACGTTTTTGCGTGTTGGTTAACCGGTTTTTTACCACTCGATTAAACAAAACACGGTTCATTTAAAGGTAATTTTCTAATCTTTATGCTTAAGGTCGATCAACTGATTTGTTACACCCATTTAACCGATAAATGTTTTTAATAATCAATCTTTCAGTTAACCGTCGAACCGGTTATTTTTTTAAACTTAAAGTTTTAGCTTAACCAAAAATCTCAATTTATGACTAACCCAGTTTTTTGTTCCGGTTATCCGGTTTTTTATTTCATTACTTATAGAAGATAATATCGTTTACACCAATTTTAATGTATTTGCGAGTCGGTTAACCGGTTTTTTCCCACTCAGTTAAGCGAAATCCGGGGTTTTAATAGTAATTTCACAATTTTTTTATGTTTAAGGTCGTTTAACCGATTTCTGATACTCATTAAACCTAAAACAGTTTATTGTTTTCTTAATTATTAATATTTTTGTGAGTCGATTAAACGTTTGTTTGCCCACTCATTAACTGAAACACGGTTTATTTAATTTTATTAATAGGCTAGGCAATTTTTTGTTACCGATGTTTTTTTGTTCTACCGTTTTATCCCGATTTTGACCAAACTTATATTATTTGAATTTCTTTTTAGGTGTTCACCAGATTTACAGATTTTTTAAATTTTTTTCCTTTCTTTTGAGTAAATGGCATTTAAAATTGCTACTAACATATATATAAAATTATACATATGCTATGTGTGTGTTTATTAAATTTGTTAATGTGTTTGTTAATGAGTTTGTTATCTTCATTCACAATAATAATAAACCAAGAAAGTGTTGAATCTGGAATCTGCTAGTTTAATTTTAATTTCTTAAATTGTTATGCTTAAGGTCGATTAATACTCATTTAAGTGAAACCTGTTTTCAATAGTCAATTTTTCGGTTAACCATCGAACCGGTTTTTTGAAAGTCGGGTTTCTGGAAGTTCTATGTAAATATCCTATTTTGAAAATCTAGCATATCACGAGGCATAATATCGAATACTTTATTTGTTGTGATCACTCCTTAAGATATACACCATGATGAACCTTTCAAATTTAAACCTTAATGCAAACCGCCATTTAGGTAAAAATTTTATGAAAATGTTAAACTATATAAACGGAACATTTTGTAGCCTTCGTTAGAAATTATTAGAACAAATGCATTCATATTTGTAGGCCTGTGATCATGATTGTATAAGAAAGGTGGATGGAAAGAAGAACAATCCCAACTAGGTGCAGCATTCAATTTTAAATTTAAATGTAGCTGTAAAAAAATACTTAACCAACAAAAAAAATTTCCTCAAAACTTGCAAAATCACCCAGCGCCATAGCTTTAGCTTACTAAGCGCACAATGATTAATTACAATATTTTTTTAATGACATTTTGCTTTTTTTGTTTATCGTTTTTCTTTGTTTTAGTGATGAACAATTATCAGGCCGCTGCAGCAGCCGCTCATAGTTTTGCTGCACCAACGGCATCGCCACATGCCACTACTACACGGCAAGGGTTTCCATCTACCAATTCTCCGGGACCCACCATTGATATGTACAGTTCAGCGGGTGCCGATAATGTGGGCTATGTACAAGCCACTAGTCCTCAACCTTCAGGGTACCCGATTGCCGTGAGTCGAGCTCCACTCAACTATAGTCCGGTGAGTTTAAACTATTTTCTTTTTGCTTTATTTCTTTCCTTTAAATATTTATTTCTTTCCTAAAAATATTTGGCACTTTATTTCACTATTAATGAACTGTTTTCTTTTTTTTTTTTTTTTTTGATACTGGTAGAAGTCGTTAAAAATATAAAACTTATAGAATTATCCCTTTAAAACTAATAGTTCCGATTGTTTTTTTTTTAATGTTCAAGTTTAAATTCCTCCTCATAACAACTTGTCTTTCTTTTGAATGACAATTGTTTGTTTTTAGTTTTTTGTTGGACTTTTTATCTTATTATTAGTCATCTCTATTAAAAGTCCATATAAAATAGAGTAGTAAACAGTTTAACGGTTTCCAATAAAGTTTTTTTATCATCAATTTCAAATCAATAACGAGTGTTTGGCTCTTTGAACTTGTTTCTGTTTTAACTAATTTGCACCATTAGTTTAAGATTTTTCCTTATATATCTCTGTATGTATGTATGTATGTATGTATGTATGTATACTACTTCTTCTTCTATCTACTTCCATTTTGTATAATAATTATGTTTTATAAATATTTTTTTTTTCTCTCGTCTCGTTTCCGTTTAGATCTATTCATTGAACTTTGCGATGGCTAATATATAAGACTGAAATCCTAAAGCAGTTGCACAAGGTAGGATTTTTTTTGTTTAGCATTTCGTGACATTATATTCCATATAATCATTTGTTATAAACAGCTTTGCTAACTAGCATTTTTCAACTACCCAAACTTCAACTTCCATTTAGCGCCTTTTAAAAAAAAAGCGCTGACTTGGAGCTTTTCGTTTTTCTTTTTTAGCAAAATCTTATTTATAAAAATGGAGTTTTGTACGTTTGTTTGTTTATTTGTTTGTGGTTTTTAGGAGGCTACACCACTGGCCCGATCATCTTGAAATTTTTACAGTAGGTAACTGCCCATCCTGAAGGAAAAATAGGCTATATTTTTTTTTTGGGATTTTTAAAGTGGCTCCCATATAAAGTGAATTTTTAACATCTAATTAAAACATATAATATCTGGAGTAATACGATAGCAAGAGGCCTGAAACTACGAGTATGTACATATACATATTAAACAAATTTGAAGGGTCGCTATAAAATGGGCGGTAACGGACCAATGGACGTGACACCCACCAGACAAAGTAAATATTTAATGTCATATAGCTGGAGTAATATAATAGTGAAAGCCTTGGGACTTTGTGTGAATTCATAAGTTATCAACATTAGTACTCTGAAAAAAATGGGCGAGATCGAGTCAGTGGGCGTGGCACTTAACATACAAAGTACTATGATAGAGAAAGCCTGGGCATTTTGTCTGAGTTCATGAGTTATTAATGTGAGTAGTCGGACGAAAAATGGGCGGGATCGTACCAATGGGCGTGGCACCTCCTATACAAAAAAAATATGAAGTACCATGAATATGACAGTCTGGAAACTTTTGACAAGTACGTTGATTACCAATGTAAGTAGTTGTGGAGACTATGGGCGGAATCGCGGAAACAAAAAATCGCGAATAACAAAAATCGTCAAAATCAAAAATCACCAAAATCAAAAATCGCAAGAAGCAAAAATCGGCAAAATCAAAATTAGTAAAAAAAAAAAAAAAATCGCCAAAGTAAAAAATCGCCAATTGTTTTTCGCAATTTTCGATTTGGTGATTTTTGATTATGGTGATTTTCGATTTTAGAGATTTTTGATATTGGCGATTTTTGAAATTCGCAAAAAACAATAATCGTTGAAGCCAAAACTTGGCAAAATCGATAATCAAAAACCGCAAGAAACAAAAATCGCTAAAATCAAAATTAGCAAAAAAAAAAAAAGCAAAAATCGCCAAAGTAAAAAATCGCCAATTGTTTTTCGCGATTTTCGGTTTGGTGATTTTTGATTTTAGAGATTTTTGATATTGGCGATTTTTGAAATTCGCAAAAAACAATAATCGTTGAAGCCAAAACTTGTCAAAATCGAGAAGCTCTAAAATCAAAAATCACCAAAACTGAAAATCGCAATAAAAAAAAATCGACAAAATCAAAATTAGCAAAAAAAAAAAAAACAAAAAACGCCAAATCAAAAATTGCCAATACCGAAAATCGCGAATAGAAAAAATCGGGTGTTATAACAATATTCGGCTATTTTTTGCCTATCTATTGGCCAGTACGTTGGTTCTCCGGTGTTATAACAATATTCGGCTATTTTTTGCCTATCTATTGGCCAGTACGTTGGTTCTCCGCTTGAGACCACATCCATACCCATTTTAGAAATTGTGTTGAATAAAACACGAACCTTCGGGGTAATTAGCCGTGACCCACAGAATGTATGCTTAGCATTAAAATCGCCAGCAACTATGAAACGAGGGCCTAGTGATTACAAAAAAACTTGTATATTGGTTTTCTTGGGGGAGAATATATTGATGAAATCACTACGCTGTTTCCAAGTTCTTCAAAGCAAATAGTAGTAGCTTGAAGGTAGTTTTCACAATGATCACACATTAAATAATGTTTTAATCTGGATTTAATTAATATGGCTGAGCCACCACATGCTCTACCTCTTGGATCCTTAGTATCATACAAGGTGTATCCGAGCAGTGAAAAGAGTCAAGTGAGTTTCAGAGATAAGCAAAATATCAATTTGATAGTCTCTAAGAAAGTGATCAAGTTCGTCTTTATGTTGGCTTAATACGTTTGCGTTCCAGAAACATATTTGGTTTGCTTAGCATAGCTTGTAGATGATATTTAGGATTACAATGTCCAGTCCTTTTTGTCAGGGGGGCCAATATAAAAATTTTAGTTACAAACCGAGTTTGATGAAACATACGTCATTTGAAAGATACTTCTTTTTAGCTGTCCACCATATTTACAGATTTCCACCGCCTCGAACATTTTTTTTGGAGTAATGCTCATTTAAAGTTGCTACTAACACATACATAAAATACATATTGTGTGTGTGTGTATTATAAATACCAAAAGCCGTATGTTGAATTGTGAATTAGCTAAATTGATTAGCATACCTTTAGACTCTTATAAAATCATTTATTAAATGAAAATATAAAATTTCCCAGAATTTGCACTCGAATTTCGGGGGCTGGTATATATTATTGTATAAATATATTTTTAGTGGATTCTGAATGGGTAGTTTTAAATATAAGTTCCTAATTGCTTTTTGTAGACTTTTTAAAAACTGCACTGAGAGAATTTTCTAATAAAATTTACAAGCGAGAAATTCCAAGTCGAAATGAAAGCACTAGGTCGGTAGAGTAAAAACTAAAGGGTTTGGCGTTCGCATTTAAATTTTTTTTATCGCCTTTTATATATATTTTTTTTTCTTGATGTTTACTCAGCAAGATTGTAGCTAAGGTTTAAATAAATAACTGTTATTACTTACCTATGTAAAAAATATAACAAACAATAAAGAGTGTTAAATTAGGCTCTTCCGAATCTTTAATACCCTACACTAATACCCTCACTATTTATAACAAATGTAAACAAAATATTTAATCAAGTAAACAACTTCATAAACTTAATATTAATCTATTGCTACAAACTCACTAAATTTCTAGAGGTGTCTCCCCATTCTAGACCATATGTAGGTACAATAATGCCTGATTTTCCCACTTTTAATACCAACATGCTAGAAATAATGACAAACAATATTATCCTTTTTTATTTTGTAAATGAGCGTGATTTCAGTAGACAGACAGACGGACGGGCAGATGGATATCGTTACATCAATTCGAGTTGTTATAAGGATCAAAAATATTTCACCTTTATAGGGTTGCACATTTCTTTTGAAATGCATTATAAACGTTATACAGTGCTGTGGAAGGTACATAAATACTGATGTCTGTTTGATTTAATATTAAAAACTAACAGATCCCAGCCCTCGAAATTCGAGTGAAAATTCTAGGAAATTTTATTTTTTCATTTAATAAAGACCTTATAGGTATGCTAATCAACTTTAGCCAATTCTCAATTCAACACTTTTTAAATTTCGATAGCGTTATTGGTTAATGGCAAATTAGTTTTCAATATTATTGGTTTATGTCCAAAATTATTTTTCAATTCAACACAATTATTATTGTGAATGAAGAAGACAAACTCACAAACATATTAACTTATTTAATAAACACACACATAGCATTGTATAATTTCATGTATGTGTTAGTAGCAACTTTAAAAGCATTTGACTCCAAGAAAATTTAAAAATTTAAAAAATCTGTAAATCTGGTGAACAGGTAGAAAGAAATACCTCTCAAATAAGATACGTTTGGTCAAAATCGGGAGAAAACTGTGGAACAAATCATCGGTCACAAGAAATCGTAGAAATCGTATATATCTTTTCTGTTCTATTAATAAATATTAATCAAATGCCCTCAATATGTTATGTTATTGGAAAAAATGGGGGAAAATTAAATTTTTGGAAAATTTTATTCGAAAAATTAATTCAACTTGATTTGCTCATGCTATTGCTGCAGAATGAAATGAGAAAAACTAAGCCAACAAACATAAATATAAGTCCCGATTGAACACTGGATAGAGTTATAAATCTCTTAGTTTGTCGTTGACCAGGACTTTTGTCCCAGTCTTCGGCAAATTTTGATTCCCTCCACTCGGGGTTAGAACCTTCAAAAATCAAATTATTATTATTTGACTTGAATCGGTAGTAAGTGCCAACATGTGAAATTTTTTTTACCAAAATTTCGAAAGATACTTAAGACGGAAATCATCGAACCCAGTCGAAATTGTTTTAAACAAAAAATAGTTTTTGTAAAACTTTTACCAGCTTTCGAACAAAAACTTCGAATATGATGAAAATCGGATAAAAACTATTGACATGATCTTGTACTCAGTAGAAGAAATGGAGTTGTGTCCGCTTAAATAAAGAACAGTTTTTAAATTTGAGTAAAATTTTTTTCCATTCTAAAACAACATTTAGCATTAATGCGTTTAAGATACAAATTTGTGTGTTAATTATTAACTTAAAAAAATTTTTTAAATGTACTTAACATCATAAAAATTCTTTTTGTACAAAGAGAAAAGTATTCTTTGTTTACAAGGAGTATTAAGAACTGTAATAACTAGTATGCCCAAAGTTTACATTCCAGTACACAAAAATTTTAAATTATCAGAAATTGTTTCTCTTTTTTTTCCTAGAAATGTACTCCAATAAAAAAAAATCATGTGAGGCCGATCGCAGGGGAGATGTGTAAACATCTAGTAATAAAAGATTTTTTTATAGCACTTTCTTAAAATCAAACAGAAAGCGTATCACTTATAGAAATCAGCTGCAGGGGCTATGTTAATATAAAAATATTTATTATTATTTATTATTTTAACCGCATAATTTTTAATTTTTCGTTTTTTATTTTTTATTTTTAATTATTCGTTTTTCATTTTTCGATTTTCATTTTTCATTTTTATTTTTTTTTTTTTAATTTTTCATTTCAATTTTTTATTTTTAATGTTTAATTTTTTTCTTAATTTTTAATTTTTTTTTCTTCATTTTTCATTTTTAATTTTTTTTTTTAATTTTTAATTTTTCATTTTTTAATTTTAATTTTTCATTTTTTATTTTTCATTTTTTATTTTTTTCTTCATTTTTCATTTTCCAATTTTTATTTTTCTTTTTTCATTTTTTATTTTTCATTTTTATTTTTCATTTTTTTTTTTCATTTTTTATTTTTCATTTATTTATTTAATTTTTTATTTTTCATTTTTAATTTTTTATTTTTAATTTTTTATTTTTCAGTATTCATTTTTAATTTTAGTTTTTAGTTTTTATTTTATTTTTTTTTTAATTTTTCCTTTTTCATTTTTCATTTTTTATTTTTTATTTTTCATTTTTCATTTTTAATTTTTCATTTTTCGTTTTTCATTTTTAATTTTTTATTTTTCATTTTTCGTTTTTCATTTTTCATTTTTTATTTTTCATCTTTCATTTTTTATTTTTCATTTTTCGTTTTTCTTTTTTCATTTTTTATACTTCATTTTTCATTTTTAAATTATTTTTCATTTTTTATTTTTCATTTTTTATTTTTCATTATTCATTTTTAATTTTTCGTTTTTCATTTTTCATTTTTTATTTTTCATTTTTTATTTTTCATGTTTCATTTTTTATTTTTCATTTTTTGTTTGTTATTTTTCATTTTTAATTTTTAATTTTTCATTTTTCAGTTTTTATTTTTAATTTTTAATTCTTCATTTTTAATTTTAATTCTTCATTATTCATTTTTAAATTATTTTTCATTTTTCATTTTTTATTTTTCATTTTCTATTTTTCATTTTTTATTTTTCATTATTCATTTTTAATTTTTCGTTTTTCATTTTACATTTTTTATTTTTCATTTTTCATTTTTTATTTTTTATTTTTTATTTTTTATTTTTTATTTTTTATTTTTTATTTTTTATTTTTTATTTTTTATTTTTTATTTTTTATTTTTTATTTTTTATTTTTTATTTTTATTTTTATTTTTTATTTTTTATTTTTTATTTTTCATTTTTCATTTTTCATTTTTCATTTTTCATTTTTCATTTTTCATTTTTAATTTTTTTTTTCATTTTTCATTTTTCATTTTTAAATTATTTTTCATTTTGCATTTTTAAATTAATTTTCATTTTTCATTTTTATTTTTCATTTTCTATTTTTCATATTTTATTTTTCATTATTCATTTTTAATTTTTCGTTTTTCATTTTTTATACCCTATACCACTATGTGGTTTGGGTATAATGACTTTGTGCTGCTGTTTCTAACAACCAAAAAAATTTGACCTAGACCCATCTTTAATTATACCGATCGAATCAGAATCACTTTCTGAGTTGATTTAACAATGTCCGTCCGTCTGTGTGTCCATGTAAACCTTGTAATCAAACTGCAGGTCGCAAATATGAATATATTTTGATGAAATTTGGTATGTAAGCTTTTATCGGCCATGGGATGAAAGCTATTGAAATTGGTGAGAGTCTGTCCATGTTCAGACCTAGCCCCCATTCAAATTACCCCTATGAAATCGACATAAATTGCCATAAGATCCAAATTGTCATATAGATCTTACTCAAATTGGGTTTGTATGCGTTCATTACATCCACTAATGAGTAGTCCAAAAATGATCCCTTTGGCCCCATATAGAGCTGCTTCCCGATCTTCACTTAAATCTATTAAAAACGAAAATATTGCACTGATTCTTCTCAAATTTTGTTTGTATATATTTTTGCAAAATAAAAGAGACTTTACCAAACATGATCAGGATCGGTCCATTTTTGGACCTAGTCCCCATATAGATATATCATCCGATATGAACTTTTTCATATCTGCAGCCAAAAACAATTAATAAAAATCCCACTCAAATTTGGTTTTTGCTTATTTTCTATGTCCAGTTAGTTGGGCCTAAGAGATAGAGTTTCTAAACGCATGGTATAGGATCGGTCTAGACCGACTATAATTTTCTTACTTGTTATTTTTAATTTTTCGTTTTTTATTTTTCATATTTCATTTTTTATTTTTCATTTTTTGGTTTTTTATTTTCAATTTTTTATTTTTCATATTTAATTTTTCATTTTTAATTTTTTATTTTTAATTTTTCATTTTTTATTTTTCATTTTTCATTTTTTATTTTTCATTTTTCATTTTTCATTTTTTATTTTTCATTTTCTATTTTTCATTTTTTATTTTTCATTGTTCATTTTTAATTTTTCGTTTTTCATTTTTCATTTCTTATTTTTCATGTTTCGTTTTTTATTTTTCATTTTTTGTTTTTCATTTTTCATTTTTCATTTTTAATTTTTAATTTTTAATTTTTAATTTTTTATTTTTTATTTTTTATTTTTTATTTTTTATTTTGCATATTTAATTTTTCATTTTTAATTTTTTATTTTTCATTTTTTATTTTCATTTTTTATTTTTCATTTTTAATTTTTCATTTTTAATTTTTAATTTTTAATTTTTAATTTTTATTTTTCATTTTTTTTTTTCATTTTTTATTTTTCATTTTTAATTTTCAAACAGGTTATCATAATATCATAATTTTGTCACTAATATAATCACATTTTGTCTTACGACTCACTGGTTACGCTGTTTTTGAAATTTACCCCCCTTCGCGTATAGATGTTTACACATCAAAAATTAGTAAAACTTAATACAATATCCAAAATCGATTTTTCATTGGCTAACAACCGTTCCCTTTAATTATATATCTATTTTTTTTTTGTAAAAGAAAACTCTTTAAAGTTAATATAAAATACATAATTAAATATAATATATAAATTATTTAAATGTATATATAATATATATACATATATATATATATATATATATATATATTTAATTAAAGCTAATTCGTTAATCTGTTATCTAATAATTAGTTTCAAAACAATGCAAACTAAAAAACAACATATTCAAATAAATTTCCATTATAAAGGGATTAACATACATAAGTATACAGTGAAAGCTGCCGCTAAACAACGAATGCAAAAACCGCCTAACAACGGATTAACAAACACTGTTTCTCCGCTCTCTGCAGGTTTATTGTAAACATTATCAAATTTAAATTACCAAATCCAAAACAACAACAGCAACAACAGCAACAAAAATAAACGAATTAGCAGCATAATGTAGACTCATAAATATGTATATTAATATCATTTACAAATTCTATAATTTAAATCTTAAAATCACTTTATAATTCAATTAAATATTTTGCACAGTCCTGCACATACAACACACTAACTAATTTAAATATTAAATATATATGTGTGTGTATATGTGTATGTGTCCATGTCAAACTTTATGAATGTTTACAAAGCATATTGCTTTAATAAAATATTTAAAAAAAAAAATTGTTAACAAAATTTTAATTTCGCCAACAATTTATCAGATTGGAATATATTCAGCCCTTTGCCAAAATGAGTTAAAAAGTCGATTTTAGCAAAACAAAAAAAAAAATTGTTTTAATTCTTAAAATTTTCGTTAAATAAAAAAAAATATTTTTAATTTTTCATACAAGTTTAAAATGTTTTATTTTTGAAAATTTTTTGCGTTTCCTTTTAAATTTGTTTTTAACAATAAACGTTTTATAAATCACCTCAATGCACTATGGTCCAGAAATCCATTTTTTTTGGCATTAGACACAAGATATTTCGCTCAAATTTTGCATGATGGCTTGTATTAAAAAAATTCAGAAAAATAAGAAGCTTCATCGAAATCGCCCACGCCCACCACCCACCGCCCATACAACCCAAAATGAAATTTTCATATAAAACTTTTTCCTTTTGTCGGAATGTCTTGACATTTTGCACAGAGCTTACATTTAAAAATAGAAAGACGTCCTGAGAAATTTATAGCAATCAGCCACTCCCACCACCCACCGCCCATACAACCCAAAACGAAATTTTCATATAAAACTTTTTCCTTTCGTCAGAATGTCTTGAAATTTTGTACAGAGCTTACATTTAAAAATAGAAAGACATCGTCAAAAATTTATCAAAATCGGTCACGCCCACCACCCACCGCCCATACAAACCAAAACAAAGTTTTCATAAAAAAAAACTTTTCATATAAAACTTTCCATAACAATAACATTTTAACTCTATTTGGCATTCTGTGACATTTCGAAAGCTTTCCTTTAACGTATTCACAGAAACTTTTAATTTTTACTAGCAGATTCCAGCCCTCGAAAATCGAGCGCAAATTCTAGGAAATTTTATTTTTTCATTAAATAAGGACCCTAAAAGTATGCTAATCAATTATAGCCAATTCACAAATCAACACAAAAAAGAAACTCGTTTTTATTACAAACACATTAACAAATTTAAGCATTGTATAATGCAATTTACTCAAAATAAAGGAAAAAATTTAAAAATCTGTAAATCTGCAAAACAGCTAAAAGGAAATACCTTTCAAATAATAAACGATTGTTCCAAATCGGGATAAAACGGTAGAACAAAACATCAGTCACAAGAAATCGCCTAGCCTATTAATATTATAGATTTTTATTTCTTCTCTTTTTTCCAATGTTAAATCATTACTGCCAATTTTTTCAATAACTCAATCCGAAGAAGATATTATAACCTATCACCTAAGAAAAAAAATTGGAGCATACCGGAGCATACCACCTTACTTTTATTCCAACGAACACAAAAATAAACCATTTTTTATAAAAAAAAAAACATGTTCTATAAAACACCGAATTCTGCAAACATTTTACATAAAACTACACTTATTTTATTCTTAATATTTACATGAATACTTTTTGTATTGTTTTGCATTCCAAACTTCGTAATTAACTTTCTTTAATTACTTTAATTACACGATTTCGCTAACGCAATTTTTACTCAGCTGGTTGCAATGTTATTACAAATTCCAAAACATCAACTTTGACAGCCTATAAAAGGAACAGGGTTACCACCTGATGTTAATTTTTTGGCGATTCTAAATCACTGGGGGTATCTCCTATAATATTATCTACAAATTTTTTAAAAATCCAACCACTTTTTCTTACATTATGCCAAAAAAAATCAGCTTCGAGACCATAGTGCAATGGGAGGGTTTATTTTTTAAAAAGAAACTAATAAAATGTTTCAAATTTGTATGAAAAAATTTAAGTGTACTCGTATATCGAAGGTTTTTAATACAAATTACAAATGTTTTATTAATCTTCGGTACAGCCGAATTTAACACTCTTACTTGTTTTTTTTATCGAATGAATATTGATTATATTTTTTTTCCTGGAAAATGTTACAAATATAATCGGAAATTCGGAGGTACCCCTGATTGATAAGTTAGACAAGAATCCAAGTTTAAAAATAAAAAATAAAAAATAAAAAATAAAAAATGAAAAATGAAAAATAAAAAATGAAAAATGAGAAATGAAAAATGAAAAATGAAAAATAAAAAATTAAAAATTAAATATAAAAAATGAAAAATAAAAAATAAAAAATGAAAAATAAAAAATTACAAATTAAAAATTAAAAATGAAAAATGAAAATTGAAAATTGAAAAATGAAAAATGAAAAATGGAAAATGAAAAATAAAAAATGAAACATAAAAAATGAAAAATGAAAAATGAAAAACGAAAAACGAAAAATGAAAAATTAAAAATTAAAAATTAAAAATTAAAAATTAAAAATTAAAAATTAAAAATTAAAAATTAAAAATTAAAAATTAAAAATTAAAAATTAAAAATTAAAAATTAAAAATTAAAAATTAAAAATTAAAAATGAAAAATGGAAAATGAAAAATAAAAAATGAAACATAAAAAATGAAAAATTAAAAATACAAAATGAAACATAAAAAATGAAAAATGAAAAATTAAAAATGAAAAATGAAAAATTAAAACAGAAAAATTAACCAGTTGAAATAATAATTTATAATAAAAATTTTTATATTAGCAGAGCCCCTGCAGTTGATTGCTATAAGTGATACATATATGGCGCATTCTGTTTGATTTTAAAAAAGTGCCATAAATAATCTTTAATTACTAGATGTTTACACATCTCCTCTGTGACCGGACTCACATGATTTTTGTCTTCGGATATGAAAAAGTTCATATCGGATGCTATTATTTTATGGGGACTAGGTCCAAAAATGGACCGATCCTGACCATATTTGCATGAAAAATGAAAAATGAAAATTGAAAAATGAAAAATTAAAAATGAAAAATGAAAATTGAAAAATAAAAAATGAAAAATAAAAAATTACAAATTAAAAATTAAAAATGAAAAATGAAAATTGAAAAATGAAAAATGAAAAATGAAAAAAGAAAAATGGAAAATGAAAATGAAAATAAAAATAAAAAATGAAACATAAAGAATGAAAAATGAAAAATACAAAATGAAAAATAAAAAATGTAAAATGTAAAATGTAAAATGTAAAATGAAAAACGAAAAATGAAAAATGAAAAAAAAAATTAAAAATGAAAAGTAAAAAATTAAAAATTAAGAATGAGAAATAAAAAATAAAAAACGAAAAATTAAAAATTGACCAGTTCAAATAATAATTTATAATAAAAATTTTTATATTAGCAGAACCCCTGCAGTTGATTGCTATAAGTTATACATATATGACGCTTTCTGTTTGATTTTAAAAAAGTGCCATAAATAATCTTTAATTACTAGATGTTTAAACATCTCCTCTGTGACCGGACTCACATGATTTTTGTCTTCGGATATGAAAAAGTTCATATTGGATGCTATTATTTTATGGGGTCTAGGTCCAAAAATGGACCGATCCTGACCATATTTGCATGAAAAATGAAAATTGAAAAATGAAAAATGAAAAATGAAAATTGAAAAAAAAATGAAAAATAAAAAATTAAAAATGAAAAATGAAAATTGAAAAATGAAAAATGAAAAATGAAAAATGAAAAAAGAAAAATGGAAAATGAAAAAAGAAAAATTGAAAATGAAAATGAAAATAAAAATAAAAAATGAAACATAAAAAATGAAAAATTAAAAATAAAAAATGTAAAATGTAAAATGAAAAACGAAAAATGAAAAACGAAAAATGAAAAATGAAAAATGAAAAATGAAAAATAAAAAATTAAAAATGAAAAGTAAAAAATTAAAAATTAAGAATGAGAAATAAAAAATAAAAAACGAAAAATTAAAAATTGACCAGTTGAAATAATAATTTATAATAAAAATGTTTATATTAGCAGACCCCCTGCAGTTGATTGCTATAAGTGATACATATATGACGCTTTCTGTTTGATTTTAAAAAAGTGCCATAAATAATCTTTAATTACTAGATGTTTAAACATCTCCTCTGTGACCGGACTCACATGATTTTTGTCTTCGGATATGAAAAAGTTCATATCGGATGATATATTTTTATGGGGACTAGGTCCAAAAACGGACAGATCCTGACCACATTTGGTAGTCACTTATTTTTTACAAAAAGAGATAAAAACCAAATTTGAGAAAAATCTGAGCAATAGTTTTGTTTTTTTTTTTATAGATTTAAGTAAAGATCGGGAATTAGCTTCATATGGGGACTATGACTAAGAATTGTCTTATAGGATTTATTTTTGAACTACTGATAAATGGATGTAATAAACATACACAAACCCAATTTGACCGAGATGTATATGATGATTTTGATATTATGGCAATTTAAGTCGATATTATAGGGGTCATTTGTATGGGGACTAGGTCTGAACATAAACCAATTTTCACCTGTTTCAATAAAGTTCGTGCTATGGCCGATAGGAGCTTATATATCAAATTTCATCACAATATGTTCACATTTGCGACCTGTAGTTTGATTACATGGACACACAGACAGACATACGGTCGAACGGACGGACAGATGGACATCGCAAAATCGGCTTATAAAATGATTCTGAGTCGATCGTTATAATAAAAGATGGGTCTATATTAAATATTTTTGGTAGTTACAAACATCAGCACAAAGTCATTATACCCAGACCACATAGTGGTATAGGGTGTAAACACCCTTTACAAATGATATTTAGAGTTCGTCCTTGTGACAATCACAGCTCATAACCAAAATTTCTTCAAACAGCCGAACTTCGACAATAATGTTGTTTAGATAGTGACATGCATCAGCTTTCTTTCAATTTTCGAGAGAAAAAATTTGAAACAAAAACAGGATAATCTGTTCGCTGGGTGGTAATACCTATTAAATATTGAATCACATTAACATTATCCTTGCTAACAATCAAACATTACGATTATTATTATTATGATTATTTATGTATTATGTAATTATTTTAACGAAATTAATATGATAATGTAACACATTATTATGCGATGCCAAAGTACCGTTGTGTGTTTTGTTTGTGTATTCATTATTAAATTATAAACACTTTGTATTTTCAGGGACCACTAATTCCTGCGGCATTTACAAATGGTTACCATTAAGTGGAGGCATCGACCGCAACAAATAAAATCCGTTAGAGCAGAGCGGCAACATCCAACACACATACACAAAAAACAACAACAGCAGTTTTGAAACATATAAATGTTGCAACAAATAAAAAATTGAAAAAAAAACCAAACCAATTACACCAAATACATATTTACATCAACTCTACTAAATATATATATATAAAAAAATACAACAAAAAATATATACATAATTATATATATATATACAAAAATCTATATACTAAAAAACATTTGCATTATATACAGGCAAAAAACCCAAAAAAATTAAAAAAAATCCCCCAAAATAATTATAATTTTTTTTTTTAACAATAAAAGTTTTAACAAAAACATAATAACAACAACATCACCAAGGACATCATCAATAAAAAGAAAATGGAGGTTTAAAAACATAAAGCCGGAGGTGAATATTAACAACCAAGCAAACCAAACCAAACTACAAACGACGTATACAATTTGGAAATATAAAAAACAAATCACTTTATATTCAAATTATAATTATGCATATTATTATTGTTAATTGTATGCTATGATTTTTAATTTTTTGTAATAAATAAGATAAGTCAAAAAATAACAAGGATAAAAGGATGAGGTGAATTTAAATGTAAATGATTCAAAAAAAAATTAAAAAAAAATAAATAAAATACCAAACGAAAAACAACAAAACACTTAATAATTTAAAACCAAAATGGAAAATATAATTAATATAGCAAAATATATTAATAAATATTAAAAACAAAACAAACCCCCAATCCTCTCTATCCCCTTCTAAGTAAGCAAATTATTATTATAAAAAAAAATTAAAAATGAATAATGAAAAATAAGAATAATTTTTTTTTTCTAACCCAACATAATTTGTACTAAAATTTTCAAAACAAAAAGAAACCGAAAATGTTGAGGAAAATATACAAACACATTGTACTTGTTATCTGAACACTTTTAAGATGTGAACAAAAACAACCAAAAAAAAAATAAAAATTCTAACAAAAAAAAAATTTTAAAAAACTATTGAAAAACAAAATCTTTGTATAACACTTTGCTACGAAAAAAAACAAACTAAAAATTATTCTTATGGAGAAAAAAATTGTTTAACGATTTTATATTTGTTTAAAAAACATTTAACAGCTCTTTATAATTTCTTAGAGGATTTTAAATGTAGTTTCTTACTCAATTACGAGTAATGTTTGGAAAACCTTGCTATACACAAAAAAAACTACT
Source organism: Cordilura impudica (assembly GCA_963682025.1). Taxonomy (NCBI): domain Eukaryota; kingdom Metazoa; phylum Arthropoda; class Insecta; order Diptera; family Scathophagidae; genus Cordilura; species Cordilura impudica. The sequence continues at coordinate 18,789,105 of OY821519.1, read as the reverse complement.
TCAAAAGTTTTTTTATTCAAATTCTTGTTAAAATTAAAAGAAACTAATAATATAAAAAAAAAATTTTTTATTTATTAGTTTATTATTTGTTTTTCTTAAATATTTTTATATATTTACTAAAGAATTATTTAATTGAATTAATTGAAAAATAAAATACTATATTAACTTTTGAAGAATTTGTATTTTACACTAAAAAGAAAAATTTAAATTAATCGAATTTAATTACCTTAATTTCAAAATTTCTTAGGTTTTGTTACGTAAATTTTTCAAAAAAATAAAATATATATATTTCTACTAATTTATTTATACCTTTAGTTTAATCGATATATTTCATTGACAAAACTAATGTAAATTTTTTTCTAATTCACTTTACACCACCAATTTTTAGTTATATTTTTTATACCCTGTACCACTATGTGGTGAGGGTGTGGTGAGGGTGTGGTGAGGGTGAGGTTAGGGTGTGGTTAGGGTGTGGTGAGGGTGTGGTTAGGGTGTAGTGAGTTTGTGATGATATTTGTAACTGCCAAATATATTAGACCTGACCCACCTTTCACTATACCGATTGACTCAGAATCACTTTCTCAGTCGATTTCGTCCGTCCGTTGGTTTACCTATCCATCTGTGTTTCTGTGCGTCTGTCCGTCTTTGTATCCATGTAAACCTTCTAATCAAACTACAGGTCGCAAATATGAATATATTTTGATGAAATTTGGTATCTAAGCGTCTATAGGCCATTGGTGAACATCGGTACATGTTCCGACCTAGTTACCATACAAATGACCCCTATGGTTTGTATGTGTTTATTACACCCACTAATCAGTAGTCAAAACATAAACTCTGTAGGACAGTTCTTAATCATAGTCCTATATAAAGCCGCTTCCCGATCATAAAAAAAATAAAAATATTCCATCGATCTTTTTAAAATTTTATTTGTATATTTTTTTACAAAAAGTAAGTGACTTTTACAAATTTGGCCATGATCGGTACAGTTTTCGATTTAATCTCCATATAAATATAGCATCCGATATGAACTTTTCCATATCTGCAGGCCAAAAAATTAATAACAATACCACTAAAATTTGGTTAATGCCAATTTCCTATATCCAATTAGTTGGACCTAAGACCTTTTCTTGATAATTATGTTCATCGTATACGTATACATCGGTTTTGACCAACTATAATTTTGTTACTTGTTCATTTCTATTTTTATTTTTTTGTTTTTTAATATCTTAGTATCTTAAAAATAATTTTTTTTGTCGGCCATAATTTTTTTTTATCGCCGAAAAAATGGATAAGTTTCTTCATTAGACTCTAACATAATGGTGACTACGGAAAATAGATAATTCACCATTACTAAACCAAAGCATTTCAGCTAAAGTAAAACGTTATCTAAGACCAACACCTAAATATATAAAAATTATAGAACATGTAATTTGATTGAAAATATTTCGGTACGAAAGTTTTAAATATCACTTAAAAGAGAAAAAAATCTATTTGTATTTTTGTGGGGTTTCAAGACCATTATCTTAAACTGGCAAATAAAATATGTCAGATGTCAGGCAGTTTGGCAGAAAACATTCCATTGCGTTACTCTAAAAGAAATTGGAATGTGTCTTAGCTAACAAAAATTAAAAAACGGCTTCTTCAGGATCAACACCTAATAACAATAAAATTGGTCGTAAAAAAATTTACCTAGAATTTGACATACAATTTTTGAAGATGAAATTAAATTGGAAAGAAAATTTGCCGGTAACACTCTAGCCCAAATATTTAAAAAAAAATGTATTTATTTATTTTTTTATGTCAAATTTTATATAAGAACATTTTTACTATTCGTATATATATTATATATTGCCATACTGAGCTGGAAAGGATTATTATACTCCCTATAAGAAGTACTCATGTGTCTGCGCTTTTGTGTCTTAGCTAATAAAAATCTCGTTAATTTTTTGACTATTTCTACTAAAATGTCTCTGCTACAAAAAAAGAAGTCTCAGTTTAAAGATACGCGTTATAATTACTTCATAATACAAAGCTTCGATCAAGCTTTTCATCAAACAATCGGAAAATATAAAAGGTTTTTAAAAAATTAGCAGTAAAAGAAATATTTTAATTTACCGTACCGCAAATTTGGTGGGCTATAATTGAAATCCGAGTTGAAATATTAAAGCTTTGAGGTTTGCGTATTTGGATTCTAATCTAGAGCCTAAAACTGATCTTTTTAAATAGAAAATTTGTTATATAATAAAATATATTTATTTTTAATTTTAATACAAATAGAAATGTTTAAGCTAAACAGTTATTATAATTTTTTTTTTTTTTTATTAAATCAAAACTAATTTTTAGATATTCACATTTAGTTTCAGATGTCTGTAGTGGAATCTTTGCTAAAATGAATATTACGTTCACCGATTAGTGCTATTATTTCATTATGAGTCGGCAAGCTCACTAACTGTACTAAATATTTTCTCTATTTATCTAACAAGCAAAATCAGACATTTTCAAAAGTGTCAATGCTAAAATCAAGACTTTTTGTTTATACTAAAGGTGTCCTTACTAAATTTTGAAAGTGTCTTTAATAAAGTAAACAAAGCTAAAGAAATTTAGCTAATTAAGAAAAAACTATTATTTCGTGATTTTCCAATTAAAACAATTATATTTTTATACTCTCAAATTCCAAAACAAAAGAAAATTCTTTACATTTTAAAAAATTCCATCTCTCTTTTAGATCCATTTATAAAGAGCTGTTATAACGATTTAGATATTAAATTGTTTGCTATTTATTTTTCCAAATCATTTTAACTTTCTTTTCAAAAAAGAACAAAAAAAAAATTAAATAAAATTCTTAAATATAAAAATTAAATAAAAATAATTTCAAATAATTTTTAAATTAATTTAAATTACTTATTATTATTAAAATTTTTCGTTTAGCAAATAGTTAGGGAAATATGTTACTATTTATATATTACTTATTAATAAAAATTAAAACAAAGAAATACATATTGAAAAATTAATATAAATATTAAGTAAATAAATAAATCCATAAAAATATTATGTCAATATTGAAAAAAAAGCTAACTTTAAATAAATAACTTAATCAAAATCTTTAAGTATGCAATTGAAAAGAGCAAATATGTTTAAAACAAATAAATTTAAAACTGTTTGAATTGTTTTTCCTTTAATCCTTTTATATTATTATAATTTAGCTCTCTTATAAAGATTATTGCAAATATGGTGTTGAAACACCACTAACGATTAAGTGAATTTATTATTACCAAAAAACAAAATATAAAAAAATGGCCAATTATGTGCAATTGTTAGTTAAACAATAATTAAAAGATATTTAATGTAAAAAACTAAGTAATTTATTTTAAATAACTTATCATACTTTATATTTTTTTTTTTTAATTTCTTAAATGAATTGTTTCAAATTGTTAAAGGTTTGTTTAAATTTATTTAGTTTGGTGAAATGTTATTGATGCTTATATCTCTGTTTCAAAATGTATTGGAGTTTTAAAAGTTAATGTAATAATGGCTTTAAGAAGTTTCTTTTTGCAACTGTTTAATCATTAAAAGCAGTCTCTGAAGAAGTCTCTCAAAAAAAAAACCGAAGCGTCTTTACTTACGCAGAAATATTATTTTAAAAGGTGTCTTAGCTAAATTATGGAGATAGTTAAATTAAATAAATTCATTATCATAAACAAAATGGCCAACTCTAAATGTTATTTTTATATTAATAATGATTTAAAAAAAATAAGTTTTCTATTTCGATCAATTTAACAATATAATCGTAACATTCTTACACCTATGAATTTCTCAAGGTTGAAGTTTAGTAGAAATATGCCACCAGATCTAAGGAAATTAATATAGAATAATACTATTTTAAAACAAATTTTACACTTTTTTACTTTGGTAGCCACTTCTGGCAAATATCTTGGCGCCCGAGCAGATAAATAATTATTTTGCGAAAATCTACCACAAGCTTTGTTCCTGTTAGGAACCACAGAAAATTATATAGTTGTTCTTAGCCTACAACTTCATATAGTATGATTTAGGGAGTTTCATTAAGAAAGTCTATCAAAAAAATATATTTTACGATTTATGGCCTATGGCTGAAGGCTAATAAAAACCTGAATAGAAGAATGGCTTGATTGATTTGATGTCACCATATCCAAGGAAATTAATATTGAATAATATTATTGCAAAATACGTTTTCTATTTCCTTACTTTCATAGATACATCTGCTAAGCATTTTGGCGCCCGAGCAGCTAAATATTTCTGTTGAGAAAATCAACTTTGATAAATATAAATTTCTATTATTTAAAACTTTGTTCCATTAGGAATCACAGGACATTATATATGTGTTCTTAGCCTACAACTTTCTATAGTATAATCTATGGAGTTTCTTCTAGAAAGCTTTTTTCGATAACAAAAAAAAGTGTATAAAAATATATTTTACGATTTTCAGCTTAAGTCTGAAGGCTGACAAAAACCAACCCATTTGTATGCCTGAAAGAAAATTCACTAGATTGATTTGATGCCACCAGATCTAAGGAAATCAATATTGAATAACATTATTGCAAAATATGTTTTCCATTTCTTTACTTTCATAGACACATCTGGCAAGAATTTTGGTGCCCGAGCAGCTAAATATTTCTTTTGAGAAAATCAACCTTGATAAATATAAATTTCTATTATTTTAACCCTTGTCCATAAGGAATCACAGGACATAATATATATGTTCTTAGCCTACAACTTTCTATAGTATAATCTATGGAGTTTCTTTTGGAAAGCTTTTTTAGATAACAAAAAAAATTTATAAAAAAATATAAATTTATATTATTTAAACCTTTGTTCCATTAGGAATCACAGGACATAATATATGTGTTCTTAGCCTACAACTTTCTATAGTATAATCTATGGAGTTTCTTCTAGAAAGCTTTTTTCGATAACAAAAAAAAGTGTATAAAAATACATTTTACGATTTTTAGCTTAAGTCTGAAGGCTGACAAAAACCAACCCATTTGTATGCCTGAACAAAAATTCACTAGATTGATTTGATGCCACCAGATCTAAGGAAATCAATATTGAATAACATTATTGCAAAATATGTTTTCCATTTCTTTACTTTCATAGACACATCTGCCAAACATTTTGGCGCCCGAGCCGCTAAATATTTCTTTTGAGAAAATCAACCTTGATAAATGTAAATTTGTATTATTTTAACCTTTGTTCCATTAGGAATCACAGGGCATAATATATGTGTTCTTAGCCTACAACTCCCTAAAGTGTAATCTAAGGAGTTTCATTTAGAAAGCTTTTTTAGATAACAAAAAAAAATCTGTAAAAAAATATATTTTACAATTTTTAGCCTAACTCTGAGGGCTAATAAAAACCACCCCAATCTTTTGGGAAAATCAACCTTGATAAATATAACTTTTTCCCCGTTCTCGTTAGGAAGTACATATGTGTTCTTAGCCTACAACTTTCTATAGTATAATCTAAGTTTCATTTAGAAAGCTTTTATATCAAATATATATTTTACGAGTTTTAATATGTCTAAATGGAAAAACTAGTTAGATTGCCAACTATACTTCTAACTGTACTCTCCTTCACTAAGGATGACTGTGCTTCATTATAAGTTTTTACACTTTTATGAAATGTGTCTGAGCTTATCAGAACCACTCACCTTTTTTTAAGCATATTCTGACTATTTCACCAAATTTTTTATATGAAAACATAATAATTAAACACAAAATATTATGAATAAAACAATTTCGTTTTGAAACAAATCCTAACAAGCCCCACTATACCACAAAAATCCAACTTGATTCCTGAAATTTTGCCAAATTTTTATTTTTTTTTTACACAGCCGATAATTTTGTTTTTGAAAATAAATATTATAAAACCTAAAGAACCAAAAACAAAACAAAACCAGAACATAACCAAAATGTTAATAATTTGCAAAACACCAATTTATAAAAAATAAACCAATATTTAAATATAAATTCTTTAAAACCAAAAACAAAAACCAAAAAAAACAGAAATCAAATAAATATTAAAAACTAAACAAAATAAAATTAAATAATTATAAAAAAAAAAAATAAACAAAATATAAATATATTTATTGAAAAACAAAGAAGTCTTGTAAAAATTACTAGTTTTAGTTAGTTAAAAGACAACAGCAAATAAACGAAGGCAACAAAAAAAAACATTTGCTAAGGAGCTAAAGCGGTTTAAAAGGGGAAATTAGATAGAAGTTTTCAGTAAAAAAATTTGTTTTCTAATTAAAAAAAAAACAAAGATATGTTTCAATTGAAACGAAACTAATTCTTTTGTTTTTTTTTTTTTTATAAAAAACAAATCTTTTTACAAAAAAAAATTAAAAATTAGTTAGGATTATGGTTAAAAAAAGATACTCAAACAAAAAAAATTTAAAAAAAACCGTGCGTTGGAAACCGTTAATAAATAAATTGAAAATATTTTTTTAAAAACGGTAAGTGTCCAAAAAAGAATAAATGTTTTAAAGAAATTTAGGAAACTGTTACTTTACCAAAAAAAAATATATTTTTTTGTTTAGCTGCTTCAATCATAATTTATTTTGTTAGTATTTTTTTTTTCTTTCAACAAAAAGCTTATATTTGGTAAAGAAATACAAGTTATTATAAAAAAAATAAAAATATATAAGTTAATATATATATATTAAAAAAAAACGGTAATCTAATTTATAAAGAAAAATATTACATATAAAATAAAAAATATAAATAAATATATATATATTTTTAAGACATGTTCAAAAAGCAATAATTAAAAACAACAAAACAACAAAATATTATAAAATAATACTTATTATTAAAATAAAATAAAAAAAATAATTAAATATATAAATAAATAACAACAAAACTATTATACAATTATACAAGAATTATGAAAAATTTAAATATTTATCTACCTACTTGCTGCAAAGCAAAGTTTTCTTGACAAAAGCAACAACAACAAAAACTCTAAACTAACGACTGTCTGTTAAAAAAATATTTATAATATCTCTGATAAAAACGCTTTGAATGTCATTTAATTGGAATTATATTTTATTAGACAAATTTTTTTTTTAATTCATTAATTTTATCAAAATTTTCTTATATTTAAAAGTTCTCTCCTATGACTAACTAGTCATGATTTAGGATCTGTTTCAGGTTCTTTACAATATCACATCAAGAGAAATAAAAATTTTTATATTATATCAAATAATTCTGAACCGTACACAAACTCTCCAAATTCTGGCTTTGGCAAGCATTTAGAGAGAGCGTTTTTAGAGAACATAAGAAACTCTTATGCTTGAGTTCTTTTACTCCATACACTAGTTCTTTTTTAGAAAAAATTTGATTTTTAAAAAGTTTTTTAATTAATTTTTCTATAAATTATAAATTCCTCAGTTTTCCATTTTTTTTTTTTTTTTGTAATACAACAACATAAAAAAATGCGTCCTTTTTATAAAAAAAATGAAAATAAAAACAAGATCAATTTTAGTCAATTAACATCAAAAGAAAAATAAATATTATAAAGCGTTTTTTAAAACTTAAATTAAGTCAAAATCTTTTTCAAAGAAAACAAAAACACAAATATGATTGTATGATAAAAATGATAAGAAAAAAAGCTTTAACTTTTTTGGAAAATAAGAAAAAAATTTATTGTCAAGCTATCATCTAAAATTGGGTAAAAAAAAAAATGAAAACAAAATTTAACACATTAAAATGATGGATGATAAAGGTGATATTAAAAAACCTTCCAAAAAAAAAAAATCAACATATAAACACATTATACATACACCAAGAAAAACAAAACTAAATTTTTTATAAACTAAAAAAAAAACAAAGTAATTTAAAATATTCTTAATAAAAAAGTCAATTTAGACTTAAAAAATATGATTTTTTTTTTAAATTAACAAAAATTAAAAAAGGATTATTTTAATTTAAATATAATTTTTGTTATAATTTATAAAAATCTTTATATTTGCGATTTTTTTTAACACTAATTCACCCCCACCCCTCTCTCTCTCGCGCCTTTTTTCTCTCTCTCTCTCAATCTCTCTCTCTCTCTCTCTCTCTGGACAACATATCATTTCTTTAGAAAAATATTTAAATAAAAATTAAAATAAATATATATTATAAACATATGTATATTAGTAGTGAAAAATATTAAATAAAACTATAATTATTATTAAAACAAATATTTTATATAATTAATTTTATATAATTTTGTTCTCTCAAACAAATTCATTAAACATTTCTATAAATTTCATCTCTCTACGAAAACTCTCCCTCTCTCTCCCAGTGAAAGTGTTAAGAGTGAGAGTTTTATAATTTCTCTCACTCTCACTCTCTCTCTCTCTCTCACACACACACACTCTCACTCACAAACACATTCAGACACCCAAATTTTCCTACTTAGAAAAAGCTTATTTATACCATCTTAAAAAGGCTTTTTCTTTTTAAATAAAATAAAAAATAATATTAAAAAAAAAATAAAATAAAATTTAAAAGCAAATAACACTTTCACTATATTGACAATATCTTTATATTTTACACTATACTTATAATTAAATATATTAAAAAGAAAAGAAAAAAACTAAAGAAGAAACCAAAAAAAAAAAAATCTATTAATTATTAAGTGATGGTATCTTTAAATAAAATAAATATATATTATAAATTAAAAACAAAAAATAAATTGTATTTACACTTAAAGATTAACAAAACAAAAAGAAAAACAAAAAAAAAACAAACAGAAATCATACTATAAACAATTAAATGTTAAGATATTATACAAAACAAAAATAAATAAAATTAACAATTAAATAATTATAAAGAAAACTACTTTTTGATGAAGAAAATTAAATATATAAAATATGATGTTATGATCTAAGCTATATACATATAGTTTTCTATAATATTGAAAAGAAAAACAGAAAATTATTATACATAATGTATTGTTTAAAAAAAAAAAAGAAAAACTAAGAATCACAAACCTATTAAAATATTATTAAGTATAAGATAAAAAAACAAACAAAAAATTAATTCAATAAAAAAACCTTACCAAAAAAATTATTCATAAAATGTATTCACAAACTTTTTTCATTGAAAACAATTCTTATAATTTTAATAATATTCTCGAATTAATTCTAATTTATTAAAACATTTCATTTCACTCTTCTTGGGGTTAAATAATTTTTTTATTAATCCATTTCCTCCCACTTATACTGCAAAATCTAAAAAAGATCTTGAAATTCAGTGATTGATTTAAATTTTCAAAGAAAAATTCTTTTCTTTAATCCGTCAAAAATCATCAATGATATCCCAGCAAAAAATAGCATCCAAATAAGTAAAAGAAAAATACTAAAATACTGGTTAACCTGATGTGGTAAAACTTGGATCATCACTAATGAATTTGCCAAAAGGACGGTTCATAGAACAGAAGTATTTCTAACTACTTCTGAATGTATATTTTTTAGAACCATTTTTTTTAAATAAATTTTTCTTTTACCAATATAAACATTTTATAACTCAATATTAGTTTTATATGTTTTAATAATTGACGTTGTTAATTATGATGTATTTTAATTTTTTGATTTCTCAATTAATTAATTTGTAATTCTAAATATTAGTCGGATATTCTCAATTTAAATTTGATATTGTAAAGATTTGAAAGTGTAATTTGTGCTGATACTTGTAACTACCAAAAACATTAAACCTACATTTTATTATACCGATCGACTCAGAATCACTTTGTGTCGACTTAGCGATGTCAGAGCGTCCGTCTGTATGTCTGTCCATCCGTCCGTCTAATGTCAATGTCAATGTAAATATGAATAAATTTTGATGAAATTTAGTATATAAGCTTTTATCGATCAACGCTATTAGAATTGGTGAAAATCGGTGCATGTTAAGACCTAGCCCCCCATACAATTAACCCCTATCAGACAGACTAAAGTAGTCGTAAGATTAAGATTATCATACCGATCAAATATAATGTATGTGAGCCTATTATAATCACTAATCAGTACTACAAAAATAAACCCTGTACAGCCATTTTTAGTCATAGGCCTCATTTGAGACCGATTCCGGTCTTCATTTAAATCTATAAAAAAAAACAATACAATTTCGTAGATTTTTTTCAAATTTGTTTTATATATGTTTTTGAGAAAAGTAAGCAACCTTACTAAATATGACCATGATCGGTTATTTTTTTTTTTTTTTTTGCCTAGTCCTTATATAGAAATGACATCAGATATGAACTCTTACACATCTTCACACTACAAATTAATAAAAATATCACTAAATTTCCTTAGTTAATTTGTTTCCGAGATCCTCTCTCGAAACGCATGGTATAGGATATGACCGACTTTAATTTTCTTACTTTTTTAATCTATAATATTAATAGGCTAGGCGATTTCTTGTGACTGATGTTTTGTTCTACCTTTTTATCCCGATTTTGACCAAACGTATATTATTTGAAAAGTAATTCTTTTTAGCCGTTTTGCAGATTTACAGCTTTTTAAATTTTTTCCCTTATTTTGAGTAAATTGTATCTAAAATTGCTACTACTAACCCATACATAAAATTATACAATGCAATGTGTGTGTTTATTAAATTTGTTTATGTGTTTGTTTGTTTTTTATGTGGATTTGTGAATTGGCTTTCTTGTAGGGTCTTTATTTAATGAAAAAATAAAATTTCCTAGAATTTGCGCTCGAATTTCGAGGAATAGAATCTGCTAGTTATAACTATATTCTGGCATTTTGGCAGTTGTTAAGAATACTTCTTTTACTTTAAAAGGACTGAGAAAGTTAATGGGATATTAGTCGCGATTCACATTATGAAATTTTTCTTTCTGAAAGACTGAGTTTATAAGTGAAAGGGGAGAGAAGAATGACATGGGTGGAGTACTGCTTTCATGTACTCGAAAATTCTCTTGCGTTTTTGATGTGTAAACATCTATACGCGCAGGGGGGTAAATTTCAAAAACAGCGTAACATGTAAGCGTAACATGTGAGTCGTAAGACAAAATGTGATTGTATTGGTGAAACAATTATGATATTATGATAACCTGTTTGAAATTTATAAATGAAAAATAAAAAATGAAAAAAAACGAAAAATAAAAAATGAAAGATTAAAAACGAAAAATTAAAAATTAAAAATGAAAAACGAAAAATGAAAAATAAAAAATTCAAAATGAAAAATCAAAAATTAAAAATTAAAAATTAAAAATTAAAAATTAAAAATTAAAAATTAAAAATTAAAAATTAAAAATTAAAAATTAAAAATTAAAAATTAGAAATTAAAAATTAAAGATTAAAAATTAAAAATTAAAAATTAAAAATTAAAAATTTAAAATTTAAAATTAAAAATTAAAAATTAAAAATTAAAAATTAAAAATTAAAAATTAAAAATTAAAAATTAAAAATTAAAAATTAAAAATTAAAAATTAAAAATTAAAAATTAAAAATTAAAAATAAAAAATTAAAAATTAAAAATTAAAAATTAAAAATTAAAAATTAAAAATTAAAAATTAAAAATATAAAATTAAAAATTAAAAATTAAAAATTAAAAAATAAAAATTAAAAATTAAAAATTAAAAATTAAAAATTAAAAATTAAAAATTAAAAATTAAAAATTAAAAATTAAAAATTAAAAATTAAAAATTAAAAATTAAAAATTAAAAATTAAAAATTAAAAATTAAAAATTAAAAATTAAAAATTAAAAATTAAAAATTAAAAATTAAAAATTAAAAATTAAAAATTAAAAATTAAAAATTAAAAATTAAAAATTAAAAATTAAAAATTAAAAATTAAAAATTAAAAATTAAAAATTAAAAATTAAAAATTAAAAATTAAAAATTAAAAATTAAAAATTAAAAATTAAAAATTAAAAATTAAAAATTAAAAATTAAAAATTAAAAATTAAAAATTAAAATATAAAAATTAAAAATTATAAATTAAAAATTAAAAATTAAAAATTAAAAATTTAAAATTAAAAATTCAAAATTAAAAATTTAAAATTAAAAATTAAAAATTAAGAATTAAAAATTAAAAATTAAAAATTAAAAATTATAAATTAAAAATTAAAAATTAAAAATTAAAAATTAAAAATTAAAAATTAAAAATTAAAAATTTAAAATTAAAAATTAAAAATTAAAAATTAAAAATTAAAAATTAAAAATTAAAAATTAAAAATTAAAAATTAAAAATTAAAAATTAAAAATTAAAAATTAAAAATTAAAAATTAAAAATTAAAAATTAAAAATTAAAAATTAAAAATTAAAAATTAAAAATTAAAAATTAAAAATTAAAAATTAAAAATTAAAAATTAAAAATTAAAAATTAAAAATTAAAAATTAAAAATTAAAAATTAAAAATTAAAAATTAAAAATTAAAAATTAAAAATTAAAAATTAAAAATTAAAAATTAAAAATTAAAAATTAAAAATTAAAAATTAAAAATTAAAAATTAAAAATTAAAAATTAAAAATTAAAAATTAAAAATTAAAAATTAAAAATTAAAAATTAAAAATTAAAAATTAAAAATTAAAAATTAAAAATTAAAAATTAAAAATTAAAAATTAAAAATTAAAAATTAAAAATTAAAAATTAAAAATTAAAAATAAAAAATGAAAAACGAAAAATTAAAATGAATAATGAAAAATGAAAAATAAAAAATAAAAAATGAAAAATAAAAAATGAAAAATAAAAAAAATTAAAAATTGAGAATAAAAATGAAAAATAAAAAATGAAAAATAAAAAATGAAAAATGAAAAATAAAAAATTAAAAAAAAAATAAACAGGAAAAATGAATAATAAAAAATTAAAACTAAAAAATTAAAAATAAAAAATTAAAAATACAAAATGAAACATGAAAAATAAGAAATGAAAAATGAAAAACTAAAATTAAAAATAAAAAATGAAAAATAAAAAATTAAACATGAAAAATAAGAAATGAAAAATGAAAAACTAAAATTAAAACTAAAAAATTAAAAATAAAAAATGAAAAATAAAAAATTAGACATGAAAAATAAGAAATGAAAAATGAAAAACTAAAATTAAAACTAAAAAATTAAAAATAAAAAATGAAAAATAAAAAATTAAACATGAAAAATAAGAAATGAAAAATGAAAAACTAAAATTAAAACTAAAAAATTAAAAATAAAAAATGAAAAATAAAAAATTAAACATGAAAAATAAGAAATGAAAAATTAAAAACTAAAATAAAAAATGAAAAATAATAAATAAAAAATAAAAATAAAAAATAAAAAATGAAAAATGAAAAATAAAAAATAAAAAATTAAATATAAAAAAGGAAAATAAAAAATAAAAAATTTAAATTAAACAATAAAAAATGCAAAATAAAAAATGAAAAAAGAAAAAGAAAAATTTGAAAATGAAAAATGAAGAAAAAAATAAAAAATGAAAAATAAGAAATGAAAAATTAAAAATGAAAAATGAAAAATTAAAAACGAAAAACTAAAAATAAAAAATCAAAAACGAAAAATTAAAAATTAACAGGTTAAAATAATAATAACTATTTTTATATTAACAGAGCCCCTGCAGTTGATTGCTATAAGTGATACGCTTTCTGTTTGATTTTAAGAAAGTTCTATAAAAAAATCTTTAATTACTAGATGTTTACAAATCTCCCCTGCGATCGGACTCATATGATTTATTTTAATTCCAAATTGAATGCAAAAATTTCTGTTAAAAAAGATAATAAATTGAAATAAATTACAGTTAATCTTATACATACATATATTAAAAGAATTTATATATAAACTTTGCATTCAAGATTTTTTTCAATATTTTTCTTATCTCAAACCTCTATAACTAGAGTTCTAATTAACGTAGGCTGTTGACATAGGTCTAAGAACACTCAGTGGATCAAGCTCCTTCTTTTGAGCTATTAACTGCTTAAATTCGTTGGGTATGAGGAAAGTTTTGCGTGGAGAATCAACTTCACTTTTACTGTACGTTAACTTATCTTGGCATATTTTGGCATTACTGTACGTTAACTTCTCCTGGCAAATTCGTTGGGTTTGAGGAAAGTTATGCGTGGACAATCAACTTTACTTTTACTGTACGTTAACTTCTCTTGGCATATTTTGGTATTACTGTACGTTAACTTCTCTTGGCAAATTTTGGTATTATATTATATAAATTAAGGGAGCAGCAAGGGTCCTCCAGTTTGAATTAAATAAAACTTTAAAAATTAAAAATTTAAAAAGAAAAAACAAAATCAATCAACAAAAGCATTTTAAATTAAAAATAAATGAAAAGTTTTTCTTCTGGAAATGTAAACAAGAAAAATAATGTTAAAGTAAACACGAAAAAATCTTGAATTTCATTACAAAATTTTCAGTGAATGTTTAGAAGAGAAATAAAAACAGTTTCAGAAAGAAAAATTTCATGAGCCGGGATATTTCTTATATACAACAAGAAAGAAAATTATAGTCGGTCCAGACCGACTATACGATACCCTATACCCTATCTCTTAGGTCCAACTATTTGGATATATACATTGTTATTAATTTTTTGGCTGCAGATATGAAAAAGTTCACATTGGATGCTATATTTGTATAGGGACTAGGTTGAAAAATGGATCGATCCTGACCATATTTGGTAAGGTCATTTATTTTTTGCAAAAACATATACAAACCAAATTTGAGAAAAATCTGTGCAACATTTTTATCTTTTGATAGATTTAAGTGAAGATCGGGAATCAACTTTATATGGGGTCTATGACTAAAAATTGTCCTATAGGGTTTTTATTTTTGGACTACTGATAAATGGATGTAATGAACATACACAAACCCAATTTGACCGATATATATAACTAATTTGGATTTTATGACATTTTAAGTATTCATAGGGGTTGTTTGTATGGGGTCTAGGTCTGAACATGCACCGATTTTTACCAATTTCATATAATTCATTAATTCTGTGGCCGGTTTTAAGCTTATATACTAAATTTCATCAAAATATATTCGTATTTGCGACCTGTAGTTTTATTACAAGGTTTACATGGACACGCAGACGGAAGGACGGACGGACATCGCTAAAACGACTCAGAAAGTGATTCTAAGTCGATCGGTATACTAAAAGATGGGCCTAAGTCAAATATTTTTGGTAGTTACAAACATCAGCACAAAGTCATTAGACACAGACCACACAGTAGTATAATAAAATGCCGAATCCAAACCTAAATAAAAAGTAAATTTTAAAAAAATGTATGAATTTTGCATTTAAGGTTGGGACGAACTTTCCTTATATTTTGGATAATTTATGGACTTTGATAATTAACATATATATCTATTCAAAAAAACATCAACAATACTTCAGTAAACAAAAAACATTTTTTGTCTAAATACAACAATAAAGTCAAATTATTTTTTATTACAATCGTTAAGAGTTTAAATTTGAATTTTTTTTACATAAAATTTTATTTTGTTAATTTTTTAAATTTACCTAAGTTCTCTTTTTTATACATATTATTCATAAAGATTTTAGGAGTTTAGACGAATAAAAATGTGTGTATTGACTAATTTCTCTACGTTGAGTTGAATGACATAAATTTCCCTTTTTCTGTGGGTGGGGTCAAATTGTTGAAATTAACTTTTGCGAATAATTTCAATAATATATTTTTGATCAAGATATGTTAACATACTAGTAACACAAAAGCTCATGCAAAAGCTCATGAAAAAGCTGTTCTTGCTATATGCCATATAATCAGAGATGGGAATTAATAAAAACATTTAGAAGAAAAGAAATTTTATTTGTTTTATTTTTACAAATATAAAAACATAAAAATCCTATTTTTGGTATATATGTAATTGTTAACTGGTTCAAAGAATTTTTGTTTCAACTATAAATTGTTAAAATTTTAAATTTTCTTTATATTGAAAATTTTTGTGTACTTAATCATGAACCAATATTATTCTCGAAATTTAATATTGGGATTTGATTTAATTTAAAAAGATTAGCCAAAAAAAATTTATTTAATATTATTTACTAAATTTAATATAAATTCAATGAAAAACTTGAAATATTGCGTGAATTCAAAATAATTTAAAAAATATTTATTTTATTTTGTATATTTTTTTTTTTTTTTATAAAAAAAAACAAAGAAAAATAAACTATTAACTACAGATACAACAGACATACAAGGAAAAAACAATTTAAGAAAATAAAATAATTTTAATTCAAAATAAGAAATTCTATTATAAATTAAAAAAAAAAAAGAAAACAAAAACAAAAAAGAAAAGAATCCAAGAATTTAAATTATAAAAATAAAAAACAAAATTTTGTAAACAATATCATCAAAAACTTAAACGAATAAATTATAAATAAAATTTTTATTATGAATTACTAAATATATTAAAAATCCCCCCAAAAACAAAATTCATCAAGAAAAAAACACAATTTTGACTACCACAATAATTAAAAAAAAAAATAATAAAAGTAAAATATTTGTATAAACAAATTGCAGCAAATAAAACAAAAAACAAAAGTAAGATAAAATTATTGATAAAAAAAATTATATATTATTATTAAATAAATTTAATTTAAGTATGCATGACAAAAATCATCATTAAATTAAATTTAAACTCAAAATAAAAACAAAACAAAAGCAATTATATATGAGAAATTTACTTGTAAACTTTGAATATGAAAAAAACACCATACATTTATTAAAACAACAAAAAAACTGTTAAATATTATATTTCTGTTTTCAAATATATATTTTTTTTCTCTTTTTTCTTTCATACAAAAAGTGGGAAAATCATAATCTCAACTTGGGGTTAAAATTTTCAATTTTCGTACTCATTACTGGGAAAATGGACAATTTCTTTGTGAAGGAGGCATTTAATTTTTTATATAATTTTCACCAGCCTCTCTACTTTTTCCAACTGTTAGTTAAACAGAAAAGACATCCATTTAAAAAATATTATTATGACATTATTTATATGAGAAAATAATAAACAAATAAGTTATATAAATACCACAAAACAAAATCAAATAATATTAAGATAAAAAAACATGAGACGATTTTAAACATAAAAAAAACAAGTTATTTGAAAATAAAATACTTAAGATTAAGAAAAAAAAACAAAATCTTTGATGCAAATAAAAAGAATAAAATATGAACATTGTTCAAAACAAAAACAAAATTGAGAGTTTTCATTTCAATTGGTAAACAGTTTTGGAAATAAGTATGTCTAACAACATTTTAAAAAGGTTTGGGTAAGTACATATATTTTCAAAAAGATTGTAAATATAATCTTGCCCACATTTGATGAGAATAAATCTAAATAAATAAATCGATTTTCACAATGAAGTCATAATGATCCCAAGAGTATGTACTTCAGTAGTAAAATCAGATTTTAATTTCAGAATATTATTTTTTGGAACTATTAAAATATTTTGAACAAGTCTTATCAAATTCCTTTCAGAAATACATATTTATAATTACAATTTGTTTTTAAACAAGTAAGAGTGTTATATTCGGCTGTGCCGAAAGAAATGTCTAGATTTTTTACAATGAACTTTAAAATTAATAAGATATTTAACAAAAACTTAAGTGTTTTGTGCTTTTTTTAATTGAAAGCAATTATTAAATGCAATCAGCATAAATTTAAATATATACTTTAACCAAGATGGCTGTATAACCATGTACTGTATAAGATGTACTGTAAAGAGAGTAAGAGTATAACCACTCGTGTTTTTTGATTGAAAGCAATAATTACATTTACACACAGCGTTGCCACTTTTGGTCTTTTCCGACCAAATTTGGGAGATTTTTTTTTTTTGGCCGGCTGGTCGGCAGGGTACCATTTCGGTAGGATTTGAACATTCAGATAAATTTAATTTTTAATTACAAAAATTTGTTTATTTTTCAAACTTTATCTTTGCGTTTAAACTTTTACCAATCTTATCTGAATAAATTAGAGAAGAAAACTGAAAAGCAAATGCCAAAAACGCGCGCATTTGCTATAATAGGCTTTTCACACTTACTACGTTTCAGCGAAACCCCAGAAATTCGCGCTCTTGAGATGGTTTCGAAATCATAGTGTTCACATTATGTTTTTGTTTTTTACTGCGGTTTCATTTGACATTTCTCATTTCTGCAGCAAGTTTGTTTTGATTGTAAACAACACAAGCGCTTAAATAAACAACTATAAAAAAAAATCAGAATTTAATTTTAATTGTATTTTTATATTATACTAGCTGAGTCCGGTCCGCGTTGCTGGCCCGAAGAAAACATCTGGATTATATATTGCATCTAAATTTTAATACCGAGTGTCGGGCAAAAGTAAAGCACGAACTCCCTCGAAAATCCTTAAATACATTGCATTTAATAATATTATGAATATGACTGAAAAAAAATATACGTTTTCTTGAATATTTTAAACCCAGCGCCACCTACAGGTGAAAAACTTTGTCAGCAACTTTAGTTTTATGTACATAATATATGTTGCGAATTTGAGCTAAATTGAACCGTAAATAAATTTTTTGGGAAAATCTCGACCCCAGCGCCACCTATCGGGTACAAAAAAAGTTATGCAAATCGGAGAACCAAAGGAACATATGGTATGAATACGAAGTCGCTAGCATTAGTTGTTCAACAGTTATTAGAGTACCAACATACGCACCAACGTTTTTATATATTAAGATTATTTCCTGTTACCGCGGAGCTGCAGAATCTTGTCTTCCCACAGCTCAAGCAGAATTTGCTCTGCCGTGTCCGTTCATTGGCTTCGCTTTTTGTACTTTATTTGGTTTCTATTTAAATAAAATGAAATTTTTATAATGAAAAGTCAATATAAAATTAAGATACTCACAATATATCACTTATTGGCTCCATTTTTCCTTCTGTAATTAGTTAAAATTAAATGTTTTGCATTAATAACTAAATAAATAAATAATAAATAAGTACTTACCAGCACAAAGCAATCACGAAATATAAACAAACACATTTTTTTCATTATTTTTCTGACATAAGCAATGCAAATTTTTTCATTTTAATGCTTTTTTTAACTACTATTGGAGAGCAACACTGTTCTTTCTCTTGTGTTTACTGTGATTTCAAACAAATCACAGTAAAATGAGCAAAATGTCTGCGTTTTTTTTATATGGAATTATGTGTGATTTATAGTGTGATTTAGCATGAATATCATGAAAGAGAGCAAAACGATGGCGTTTCCTGAAACCGCAGTAAGTGTGAAAAGCCTATAAGATACAAACAAATTATTTTGAGAGAAATATAATATTTAGAAATTTTTATACATTAATAATCGATGGACAAGTAAGTACACTTATAAATAAGGGTACAAAGTTGGGCATTTAATGCTTTATTATTAGGTTTATCTCCAAAAACCCAAAACAGTCCAATGATGATGCTTGCAGCAAAAGTGCGCTGCCGTTTGAAAATTTCTGTTAGAAAGACAACAAAAATGATGATTTTTTCAGGTATAAGAGACAATTTTGTTTTTAAATATCAGTCGTATTAATTTATTTTTAAAGTGATGCAAATAACAAGCAAAATGCAAAGTGAAAGTTCCCATCTGAATGGATGAAAATCTTCGACTGGTTGCAAAAAAAAAAACTGATGCATTTTGTTCCGCCAGCTCAAAGCAGCTAATAAGCCACTGTCATCTGAAGGCACATGAAAAGTGCGTGGCCCATGTCCAAAGGTATTAGTCATAAAAGAAACTATTTACCATGGAGATATTTTTAAATACCAAGCAGTTGAAAAGTCAGCAGAAAGTTAAAAACGCCGTGTTTGATATCGTTGTTTTGCATTACGCATAACCTTCCGTTATTATTATTGGATTACCTACCAGCTTTATTGGTGGAATGCTACCAGCTTCATCAAAAGCATATATGACAGAATGAAATGGATGCAGGTAATTGATTATATGGCTAAGCAAGCAAGTCAAAAAGTAATATCAGCTTTAAGAAATATGAAATTCTCTTCAATTGTTGACGAAACGACGGAGGTTTCGATTGTAAAAAGCTTGCTATTAGTTGCTCGATATGTCGATAGTATACACCAAATTGGACGCAAGTTCTATTTTTAATGAAATAAAAGATTTTTTTTGCTACGAATGAGATTCCGCTAAAAAAAACTTAATTGCTTTGGCCACCGATGGAGCCAATGTTATGGCGGGCGGAGATTTAGAAGGGCTCAAAGCCTTCCTAAGTGCAGAAATAGATTTATTTTATGTAAAATGCACATCCCATTTTATATCTTTGCGCAAGCTACGCTTGTGAAAATTTGCCGAAAAACATTGAGACACTGTACCGCAATATTTATAGTTTTTTACCCACAGCCCGAAAAGAATATGTGAACTGAAATACTTCCAGGACTACTGTTCGCTAAAGCTGCATAAAATCTTGAGAATATGCCAAACTGGAAGGCTTTCATTAGAAGGCGTTGTTTTAAGAGTTGTTGAAACCTTAGTTTATTTCCTGCTTTTACGAAGTAAAGGGTCCGCCATCTAACGTTTTTTTTTTCAACTAGTGCTTATTTCGTGAATGGTAACACTTAGCTCATGTCTGATTTGACAGATAATTAGTTTTATCCTTCCGCTGAACGAATATGATTGTGTATACGCTTGAACAACGCTGGGAAGTATTGCGACATTACTTTGAAAATCATGATAATGTTGCAGAATGTGTGCGAAAATTGCGTACGGATTTTGGAAGAAGAGAAGCACCTTCATCTCCGTATGTTCGTTATCTTGTGAAAAAAGTGAAAGAAACTGGCATCCTCATCGATAAACCAAAGCGTGAAAAGCCAAGAACAGTGCGTACACCCGAGAATATTGCTGCTGTGGCAGAAAGTGTGCGTGAAGCGCCATCAACATCAATTCACCGTCGTTCTCAAGAACTGAACATTTCGGAGGCATCATTTGAACGAATTTTGCATAAAGACCTTGGTATGACGCCATACAAAGTCCAATTGGTTCAGGAGTTGAAGCCAACTGACCATCCAATGCGTTTTCGCTTCGCTAAGTGGGCCTGCGATCGACTTACAGAAGATGCCGATTTTGCCAAAAAAAATCATCTTTTCAGATGAAGCTCATTTTGATCTTGGCGGGTATGTAAACAAGCAAAATTGTCGCATTTGGGGCACAGATAACCCGCACGCATACATTGAAAAGCCGATACACTTCGAAAATGAGCAAGGAGTGGCCGTTACAATCAATAGCGATCGTTATCGGGCCATGCTGAACGAATTTTTGTTCACATAAATAGAAGAGGAGGATATTGGCAACATTTGGTTTCAACAGGACGGCGCTACGTGCCAGACAGCCGAAGCTACACTTGATGTTTTGCACCCTGTTTTTGAAGATCGCATTACCAGCCGCAGAGCTGATGTCGTTTGGCCACCTCGGAGCTGCGATTTGACCATGTTGGACTATTATTTGTGGGGTGCCTTCAAAGATAAGTGTTACGCCAACAAGCCAGAGACAATTGACGCTTTAAAGGACAATATTCATGAAGCCATTGGTGAAACACAGCTGCACATAATCGATAATGTGCTTAAAAATTGGACCGATCGTGTAGGCTACTGCATGGCCAGCCGAGGCAGCCATTTGAATTAAATTATTTTCCATTATTAACCGGAAGGATTGTACTTTCAAATAAAAAAAGAAATTTGAGATAATATTCAGTAGTTTTTTTTATAGCATTTTCAAAAAAAAAAAAGTCATTTGGCGGACCCCTTATATTAATAGCAAAAGTTGATAACTTCAAAAATGGATTTTTATTCACTGAATTTTCGAAGTTATGTACTTCAATCCAAAATAAATCAGTTCTACCTCTTTTTTTCCATTCAACAAACTTCAAATTGTTAAGACAGTTTTATATTTCTTCTATATCCTTTTTATCATTTACAAATTCTTTTATAAATGTAATGACATCTTCGGTGTTGTTTGTAAAAATATTTTCGACACTAAATAACGATATTTTTTTAACATTCTAAAATTAGAAGGCATTTTTGCTCTTATTTCCAAAATAAGAGCTCTGGTAAATTGCATAAGATTTTGCTTAATTAATTCCTTTTGAATTTCTTCAATATTGTTACCAAAGCAGGATTTTTCAAAACTGTAGCCAAGATAATAATATTCATTAAGTAAAGAATCAATATCACCTTCTAAATAATCAAATCCATCAGTTGATATAATAAATCTATTTGTTAACACTTGTAGTAGTCGATATATGTAAATCATTAAAAAGTTTGGTGTGGTCTGCATTTTGAGCTTCAAAAGCCAGATTTACCTTTTGGACTTCAGCCAAAATTGTGGCTAAGTACGTTACGTTATATGAGGGGGTTAATGCCAAAGTGGGCCATCCCACATTTTTGAAAAAAACGGGTTAACACGTGTTTCGGAAACACTGTGTCCACCTTTTAAATCCCATATTAGTCTTCGATTAGTTTATACAATTTGCAAGAGATGGCAGCACAAAGAAATTTTGGGCCAGATCATTTCAGATGTGAAGTGCTGTTGCCAGACTGGACCATGTGTCATAGACCACTTTGGCAACCATAATAACCTGTAACATCACTTTGCTTTCTGCAGCTGTGTGTGATAGTTGTTTAAAATTTTTGCAAAAGTACAAATTTACAAAAAGTGTAATCCATCTAATTGTTTCACAGTGTGTATAATTACATTAATGTTTATTAAAAAGACGTTATATGGATAATATGGCTGGTGATGAGAAAATGTTATGGAATGGTAAGTAAACAAAGTTTGTTAATTCAGTTCCATATTTTATTTTGTATATTCGACCTTTCCGGTTTAAGGTCATTGTTGTTCCTTTTGCTGGAATCAGCGATTTACAGAAAGCAACAAGTTCCATTGATTCGGTTTGGTTGCAGGCATACTGGACTAGTGTTTCAAGGCCACGAAACGGAATCAATATTTTTAAATTTAAATTTTATTCCTTGTCTTATAAATCGTTGATTCCATCAAAGGCCAATGACCTTGATCAATGACTTTGACCAATTACCTTGAGTCTGAATAATACAAATTCTTGATATTTTTGACTCCATTATTTAATAGACTTGAGTGAGTCTGACTTTTCTGCATCATTTTCTGAGTATGAACCAAATGTAAGTTCAGAAATAGAATCAAGTGATGACGGTGTTCGGGAGTGTGAAATTATAACGGGAGTTGCTTCCGTCCAAGGTGTTGATGACAATAATTTATCTGAAGTCGACAATTCCGAAGTAAGCGAAAATCAATCGGAAGCAAATCAAAGAAAGAGAAAACGGGAGCGAAAACCAGAAAATTGGAAAAAAAATATTCGCAAGAGAAATAGAATTCAAGAAAAGTCATATAGAAATTGTAGAGAGATACTTGTGCCTGAAAAACTATTCTGCTACGAACAATCATGCTGCAGTAAAAACTGTTTTGGAAAATTCAATGAGGACGAACAACGAAAATTGTTTGAAAATTTTCATTCAATGGAAAATTTTAATGAACAAAATGCTTTCATATTTTCTCAAGTTAAAGTAAGTATGTTATCAAAAAGTTTTGGTATTTTGCTTAAAAATTTTGCATTTAAGGTAAGTGCTGTTCAACGTCGGTATGCTTCTTCTTCAACTAGCGGTATGACAAAGATGAATTCGAGAACTTACCAATTACCTGTGCAAGGCCGTGATACAAAGTTGTGCAAGAAGCTATTTTTGAAAGTTCTTAGGATCTCTAATGAGAGGTTGGATCGAGTGCTGAAAAAAAATTGATTGCAAATAAAACTCCCACAACAAAAGTAGATGAAGTTTGCTCTTTCATTCAGACATTTCCTCAATACGAGTCTCATTATACAAGAAACACGAACACCAGAAAATATTTGGCTCCTGACATAAATATAAAAATAATGTATAATGAATATAAAAACAAACATACCGATGCTGTATCAGAGCCTATTTTTCGGAAGATTTTTTGTACAAGGTAGTTTCATATAACATATTCTTTATCTGGCTCCAGAATTGTGAAAGGTTTTGGCTTTCGTACGCTTTTATTCCAATAATATTATGTACGTTTGTGCTATATTTTATAGGTTCAATTTGCACTTTCATCAACCAATCACAGATTCTTGTAAAAGATGTGATTCTTTAACTGTTCAAAGCAAACATGAGATTGATGACGTAAAGAAAAATCTTCTGATGACTACGTTGGAGCGCCACCAACAGGAAGCCCAAACGGCTCGAAATCAAATGAAAATGGATGCGGAAGCGAAAGAGGATGACACAACAGTTTTTGCATTTGATCTAATGAAGACGTTGCCCACACCAGTGCTGTTCACTGGAATAACATACTATAAGAGACAGCTATGGACGTATTGCTTGGGTACGTAGAAAGGGTGCAACCGTTAATAAAATGGTAGCATTACTTGCTCGGTGCTTGAATATTTTAACCGTCTCTTTCTTTTCAGGCGTTCACAACTTGAGAACTGGAGCAGCTGTTATGTACATTTGGGATGAGTCCAAGGCGTCTAGAGGTCCCGAAGAAATAGGATCCTGTCTTTTGCATTATTTCAAAAAATATGTTGCCACCAAAAATGTTATAATGTACTCTGACGCATGTGGCGCACAGAATAGAAATATTAAAATGGCACTGTTTAGTCAATACGTGGTCCAGTCAGAACACTTCGACATAACTAGAATCAGACATAATTTCTTGGTTAGCGGACATTCGTTCCTACCTTGTGATTCTGATTTTGGAGTTATTGAGAAAAACAAACGATATAACCCCAATATTTTTGTCCCTAGTGATTGGATAGGTGTCATAAGAACGGCAAAAAAAAGAAAACCTTTCGTTGTAGAGGATATGACATCAGAAAATTTGTTTTCTATCAAAGATTTTATGAAATAATATGTGACGAATAGAAGAGTGAACACATCGAACAACAAAGTTGAATGGCTTAAAATACTTTGCTTAAACCGTGATATAGATCAGCCGTTTGTTCTTCAGTACTCATATGTTTATAACGACGATGTTAACACTTTTGAGTCGGTGGATATCGGAAGAAGAAGTAAGACCTCATCCATTCCTGACAAGCTACCGATTCTATATAAACATGGCCACGAAATTAGTATGGAAAAGAAAAACGATTTAATAACATTGAAGGAGTTTATCCCTCCAATTTTTCATACTTTTTATACTTCACTAAAGTGTTCTATGAGAGGAAGTAATACTATTTATATCGCAGAAGACGATCAGGAGGGCACAGATTAAGCTTCATTTTTTTATTTGTACTTTAGTTTTATTTGTAATAAAAAATTAAAAAATAAACTTTTTTTAAAAAATAAATACAGTTCTAAACTGGGCCATTTACATTTTACAGCTTTTTTATTAAAAACCAAAATGGGCCAAGCCAAAAAAAAAAAAACAAAATCACACGAAGTAAAGCAAAAAAACATGTTTGTTTCAAACTAAAGATATTATGTAACTCTGTGAAGCAAAAAACAGTTAAATTACTCAAACACTTTGTGAATTACAAACTACTATTGGTGTTGTTTAAACTAAAAACCACATTATCTTAATTCAATCGTAATGTGGGATGGCCCACTTTGGCATTAACCACCTCATATAAACACAATTTTTTGGGTCATTGTACATATCCTTCAAAAGCTACGTTTCATAGGACTTGTCACTTACAACATTAAAATGTATTTTTAATTCCAGCCACATTTCCAAAATTGCTTTTATAGCTCGTTCAATCGAGAGCCATCTGGTTAGTGCTACCATGGGAATTTTTTTTTTTGGCATAATAGAATCATTGTTTATTAATTTGTAAATTTTGTTGTATAATATTTGTCTGACAGACGAATTTGAAAACAAATTGTGTGCCTCTTTCACCAAAAAATTTATATTCGGTGGAAAATTTTTCTCAGCGGCCGCACTAACCGCAAGTTGGACTGAGTGGCAAACACATTTGGTTGTTTAAGTCATATTTTCATTTAATTTTTTTTTAAGAGGCCGTTGTTTACACCGATCATTACCGCAGCATTATCTGTGGCCATAGCCAGAAGTTTTTTAAAATCAAAACTATACAAATTCATAAGTCGCTCCAAACCATTTAAAATGTCGTCTGCTCTTCCTCCATTTAAATCTATTAGGCATAAAAAGGTCGTTATAAATTCAGCTTCAGATTCAAAGTGTTACGAAGTGAGGCGCTAAAACGTTGTTAATTATATTGGTGCACTTTGTGCGATGAAGACTAAAATTTGAAGCCTTACTATCTGAAAATACAGTACAGCACACTGTACTAAGATGGTCCATAGAAGAAAAAGGACTATGAATAGCAAGCGTGGCCTGGCTGTTTTGTTTTTCAGTTGCAGTTATTGTAAAAGAAAGTTTAGTTCGTGTAAGATCAATATCATTGAAAGGCTTAATCGCTTTTATGTGCTTCGCTGAATGAGTGTGCCGCATTACAATAAACACTCTATGCTTTTTTTAATGGTCCGATCCACTTTTTTTAAAGACGGGTCGGATTCCCAAGCTTTTCTATATTTTTGTACATATCGTTCCATCTAAAATTAGTTCGTATTAATTTAATACCAAAGAATAAAGTTTTTATTACGTTTACAAATTACTTCCACAAGAAAAAAATCGTTAAGACTTTTTCCATTGAAAAACTTTAAAAGAGCAGTTGCAAAAAATGTTGTAATAGAAGTAAATACGATTTTCTTTAAAATGAACAGTTGTTTTAAAAAGGCCCTAAAAGCGCTAAATATAGCGCGAAATACGCTAAATTGGCATCGCTGTTTACACATCTTGTTATTCTCTCACTCTCATCGATAAACCATTCGTTTACATCAGAGTTGCCAGTTTAGAGGATTTTCCACTAGGTTTAGGGGTTTTTTTTCGTTTGGGGGAAATTTTGGGGGGCCAAAAAATATATACACATAGCCCATTAAGTCTGCGTTCACCTTACAATGTATTGTAAGTGATATAAAAACACATCATAAACATTTAATTCAAATTAATTTTTATTTATGTATTTTTTTTTACATTATCTAGTTCAAAAAGCAACAAAAAAAAATTCAGGTACCTCACTTCATTTCTGATATAACGGGGTTTAAGTATCACAACAAGTAAAAATAGCAACCAAAAAGTCTGCGTTCAGTCGTAAAACAAATTACAAAAAGTTTAGAAATAATGAAGATAAATTAAAATTAATATTTTGTGGGATAGCCACGCTGTTTTAAGACTTCACTTAGTCTGTTTGGCATTGAATTGACCAACTTTTCTGTTTCCTCAGATGTTATTTTCGCCCATTCTGTCTGCATAACACTTCGCAAAGTCTATTTACTTGTTATTACATGCTGACGTATTTTTTTCTCCATTAGATCCCAAAGATGCTCAATAGGATTGAGATCGGGCGATTGGGGGGGTGTTTTAAGCTGTCTTGGAGCATTGTATAAGAGCCAAAGTCTAACGATCTCCGACGTGTGTTTTGGATCATTATCTTGTTGGAACCAAAACGTCGTTGATAAGTTCAAATTTTCTGCACTTTGTTTCAAATTTTTCTTTAGAATACTCAAATATCCCCATTTATCCATTGTGGACTCAATAAATTCCAGCTGACCGACAACACCAGCCGCCATACAACCCCACACCATAATTCCGCCACCACCGTGTTTGACGGTACCAACAAGATTTTGTTTCTCAAGCGCAGTTCCAGATTTACGCCACACAATTTGACGGCCTTTTATGCCAAATATACAAAACTTGCTTTCGTCTGAAAATATAACTTGTTTCCAAAACTCCGGAGGCTTATTTATGTACTTATGTGCAAATTCAATGCGCTTTCGTCTGTTCACAAGTGAAATGTACGGCTTTCGTCTAGCGATTCTGCCATGATATCCAGCTTTGCGTAAAATTTTTCTAGCAGTTTCGGCACAAATACTTTTTTTAAACATTTCATTTATATTTCCCACAATTTTTGAAGAAGTAATTCAGGATTTACCTTTGCCATATTGATTACGGTACGCTCTTTCCGAACTGTTAATATTTTTGGACGTCCAGACCGTGGCTTAGATGTTAAAATTCCGGTTTCTTTGAAATTTTTTATTACTCGTTGGACAGAAGAATATGTTCTCCCAATAGTTTGGCCAATTTTTCGGAAGCTTTTTCCTTCTTTCCACAATTTTATAATTATTTTTCTCTCTGATACACTAATTTCTTTATTTTTGGTTTCCATTTTTTTTTTAAATTATTATCACTTTTAAATAAATTGACCACCAGTTTGTTAAACGATCAATTATAATAATAAGTAATAGAAAGTGAGCAAAAAGTAGACAAAATAACTGAAAAAGTAACGGTATTATCACAACAAACAAACTGAACGCAGACTTTTTGGTGGCTATATTTACTTGTTGTGGTACTAATATACCGTTATTTCAAAAAGGAAGAGAGGAATCTGGAGTTTCTTTTTTGATTTTTGAAATAAAACATGTGAAGAAAAAATACATGAAAAAAAATTGATTTGGATTAAATATTTATGTTGTGTTTTTATAACACTTATAAATTTTTTAATGGTGAACGCAGATTTTATGGGCTATGTGTATAAGGTATTTGGGGTAGTTTTGAACAGTTGTTTTTTTAGAAAAATATCTTCTTACTCCTTTAATATACAACCAATCAATTTTGAAAATAATGTTATGAAAAATAAAAATAACATAGTTCACTTTGAAAAAAAAAATTTACATTTAAAGAAAAGTTTTTGTGTAACGTACTAATTTCTAATGTGCTAAAATGGCAAAAAAAAAAAAGGTAAAAAAATATAATCAAAAATATAAAAATTAATGGGAATTAGGTGATAATTTTAAACGTAATATATAAAGGAGTAAAGTCAACGAAAATATAATCTAGTATTATTTAAATTTTAGATTGGCTTCAGTTCAGGGAGATGCACATAAAGCGTTTTGTAGTTATTGCAAAAGCATAATATTTGCACACAAAAAAGATCTTATTATGCATAAGAATTCAAAAAAACAGGAAAGTTTTGTTTCCCAAAATGGTGAATTGCTCATACCAGTTACAAATTTTTTTAAACCCACTTTAACAAATGCATGAAAAATTGCAGAGCTAAGAATTGCCGCATTTGTATCCGAACATTGTTCGATCAACAGTACTGACCATCTAGCCGATTTAATAAAACAATTAGGAGAAGAATCAAAAAGTCTAAAGGAATTCGAATCCACAGAACTAAATGTACTGCTTTGATAAAATTGTTATGGCGGCAGCTTTTCTACAAAAACTTTTGGAAGATTTAGGAGACAGTTATTACTCTTTAATAATTGATGAAAGTGCATCCGCCGACAACAAGATTATCTTTGTATTATGATTAAATATTTCAATATGATGAAAGTACATCCACCGACAACAGGAAAATACTTTGTATTATGGTAAAATATTTCAATATGCGCAAAAAGCTTCCATAATAAAAACACTGTATAAATTGATGGGGATTGAAAGTGGAACATCTGAAGCTATTACTAATTCTTTACAAAATATGCTGGAATCAGACGGAATTGATATAATGAGATTACTGTTTTTTTAATTTCAGAAGAAGGTGATTTTTTTTTTGTTTTTTATCAAAAATAAATGGTTACTTCTCGCAAGCTATCATCGATAATGACCTGCGGTCTTTTTTATAATGTTGGTAGGATTATAGTCTATTTAATATTAGGGGCGATAGAAATATTTATGAAACTACTATATTTTTCTAATATTTCAACTTTAGTGGAATAGAACTTCTAGGGAACAAGAAACGTATACCACCCGGAGAAAGGTGAAAGTGTCCTCTTTTACCCTATATACAAT
The DNA here is from genome assembly GCA_963682025.1 of Cordilura impudica. NCBI lineage: Eukaryota > Metazoa > Arthropoda > Insecta > Diptera > Scathophagidae > Cordilura > Cordilura impudica. The sequence continues at coordinate 18,759,222 of OY821519.1, read as the reverse complement.
TTTTTTTTTTAAGTTTTTTTTTGTCTGACATCAATGTCGATATGCGTGTGTATCAACCGATATTTGAGCATGTGAAATCCGTTCGTGTTAATCATTTTTATTAAACGGCGCAAATTTTACGGCGGTTTAAAGTTAAAAATTAAAAAAATATATTAAAATTACAGTTTTTGTTACAATTGAAAAAGGATAACGGTTGTGGATAATACCCCTTAAGGGCTTTCTTAGCATACTAAAATATTTGTAAAAGCTTCAATACTTTTTAAAAAAACACTGAAAAAAAATAAACAAAATTTTTTTTTTTGATCGTGTATGCATATAAAAATTTATTTAAAATTGTTAAAGATTTTACAAAATTACGGCTAGTATGAGACATAATTTGCAATATTTTGGGTAAAAACTATTTGCTTATCGCTAATGGTTTAAGAGATATAGCCATTTAAACCTTACCACTCATGATTTTTTTTACCAAATTATATATTAAGATCAGTAATACCTTTAAAATTGTTAGTTTTTTCTGAGTTTAGTATAGTATTAATATATTTTTCAATACTTACTGAGATATTTATTCTTATCCCATAACATTTTTTTTAATGTTTCGAACAAAATAAAATACCAAAAAGACTATTTCAATTATTATTTATTAATTTTTTTTATTTAAAATAGTAAATGTGTTACAAATTAAGATATAGCATCAAGATCTATCAAATACTGCAGTTTTTAATATGAAGAGTAATAATTATATAATTAAAAATATTTCAACATAAAAGGTAAAAAATCATAAAAGTACATACTTAATTAGTAACTAAATAATATGCAACGTAAGTTAATTAATTAAGTAACAGATAGTAACTATTTTTTTCGTTGTCTTTTAATTTTTATTTCGGCAATTGGATTATAATTATCAGGGCTTAGATTGTAATGATAACAAGGTGGTTCTTTATAACATATATTGCATGACAAGTAGTTAATAAATAATTTATTACTTTGGTTATTGCACCAAATGACTTGATGGATCTTCATTGAGTTCGGTGCAGGCTTTATGTCAATTTTTAAAAGTTCATCATAGTATATTATATCATTTTCGTGTACTAAGTAGCCATTCACGTTCGATTTGGTTATTAAATCGAAAATATCTTGTGCAGAGATAATATCTCTTCCGTGTAATACAGCTCGATCACATAATCCTTTCACGGTGCCTCCTATACCATCTGCAATACTTTTACCATGGCCCGAAGTTGAAAAATTCCATGTTGCCTCTTGAAGTTTTAAAATTGTGCAATGATGAAATAAGAGATAAAAATTATATTTATTTTTATATTGGGTTGCAGGGCCATCGCTTTGAAAATGAATTATTTTGACACGAGGTACATGCTCTTTAATAAGATTTAGCACTGGTTTTATATGGGCCCAAATGGATGCTGCATCGTGGCGTAGGCACTCAGAAACAGTACAAAAAGAAACACACTTTATAGTGTTTTCTAAAGGTTCGCGGAAAAAAAATGCACCGGTATGTAAAGATACTTGTTTTTTTGACGCTCCGAAGTGTACGCTCTGAATTTCGGTTGCATATTTACACAAGTAATTCTCCGAAAAATCGACGACTACAAGAACTTCACCTTCCTTTAAAGTGTTTTTTAAATTTTGGACGAATTTCAATTGGTGGTCTGTATCATGAACATGCTTTAAATAAAAAGGTGTTTGGGTATTTAGTAACACAACTAACTCGTTAACATTGCATTTTATAGCTTCTTTTGACGTGACTTTTACGTGGTATATTAAGCCTTTAGCACCCTTTCGGTCAATTGTTTTCTGACACCACTTATAGTAAAAAGTCTCTTCTAGACCAATTTCAGCCTCCGGAATTGCTTTTTTATTGCAAACTTTGCATTCTCTATACATACAAGATTTCGAATCTTAGTTACATGCTACCATTGAAATAAAGTTATGTGAGCTAGATGAAGATAAAACCTTTAATCGGTACAACTTTTGCAGCATTAAATCAAAGTTAGTGTGTGTTTTACACAAACATGTATTTCGAGCAGACATCTTACTTTTAATTATCCAAAAGGGCTTGTATTTAGCAAAAGTATTAAAGGATATTTTGAGTTTAGTTTCTTTGCAAAACTTTTGGTGCAGATTAGTAAGAGTATCTTGAAGAAATCGTTTTCGAAATACTTTACCATTTTTCCTTATAATATCCCTTTTTCCTGGACATATACCAGAGATTTGATCTTTTTGTAAAAACTGTTCAATTAAATGTTTTATTGTGTTCTTCTTACAACCTCTATTTTCTTGGAGAGATTTAAAATTTATATTTTTATTTTGTTGATAACGATTAACTATGTGATATAAAATTTTACGGCTTTTATATTTCTTTAACACTTTTCCAGAAATGATTTTGGAGTACATAGATTTTTCTTTATGAGTTACTATATTTTGTTTATTTTTAACCAATTGTTTTTCTAAAACCTCACAAAACATTAGTCGCTTTTTCACCGCACTGTGTCCTTGTTTCATAATTTTTTTTACATTTTTTTCGGGAGTGGTTTCAATTGGTTTTGATATTCTCTTAAATTTTTGTTTCCAATACCTTACGCGAGTTTTATTATCCTCAATAGTTTTTCTCATCTGTTCAATTTTTCTTCTTAATGCAGATTCCCGAGCTAGCGAACGTTTAAGCGCTTTTCGAACCCGGTTTGTTACCTTCAAACATTCAAAAGATTTTCCACATTCTTTGCAATTAAAATTGTTCTGCAAATTAGAAGCTGCAACTGACGCTTCTTTAGTTAAATCTTGGCCTTCAGTGATAGATTCTAATCCTTTTTCAATTTTTTTTAATCCGCAATTTTTTGTTTTGATGGCATTGTTTTTATTATTATTATTATTATTGTTATTTAAAACCGAATACCTAATTGACTTTCTTACACCAGTTTGCGATTTGTTTGCTGTTTTTTTTTTTTTTGCTTTTTATTTTTTCAGATTGGCGATATTCGCGTCTTTTATCGGTTAATTTGTTTCGCTTCTCAGTTTTCTTTTTACGAATTTCACGTTTTTTTAATGTGTAATCTGAAACCATTTTACTAATTTTTATTCACAACTGTTCACGCACATAAATAAAATAAACTGAATTGAAACTCAAATATTAATTCTTTGAAGCATTCAGCAAAGGCTACTGTGATCATAGAGTTTTTATAATAAAGCAAGTGCTTTAAGATGTCATTGCATCGGTGGTAATTTGACGGTTTTCGCGGTAGTATATTTCAATTGTTTTGTTGAAATTTGTTAAGGTGGCCCTGGTGAATATTGTTTAAAAATATAGTCTCACTTTCTAGGGTTTAAAAAAACGCGTTTTTTTTGCAAATATTAATATTGGAACGATTATAAAATACTTGTTGGGATTCTGGGTTACTTATTAACCCGAATTCAAAAATAATTCTTTTAAATGTTCAAAATCAAATATTTCATACTAGGATGCTTTTTGAGGTTAGCAACATTTTGTTTCCGCCATAAAATTTTAAATCCTTAAAATTTTTTGGTGCGTTTTCGATTTTAGTATCAAGCTCAGTAAAGTCTTCCATTCTATGTACGTTTGAGCAGAATTGATACAGCGCTTTAGTTGTCACAAAGCGAAATGTGTTTGGAAAAAACTGTCGCTGCACGCGCCAGGATTGTAAAAAAAATTATTTTTTTTGCACTTTATCGGTTTAGTCCGTCGCGAAGAATCTATTTAGATATCTAATCATGTTCCTATTCCATGTTTTTATATAAAAAAAAGTTTAAAAAAAATTGTTTTTTTGCAAAAATTTTCAAAAGTTCATAAAATTTTTGCGTTTAAAAATTTTAAAGTGCGTTTTCGCCTCGGAGGTGCACTTTAGGAAGTTACTCACATCACGCAATACACTAGTCAACTTAAAAAACAATTCAGATTGTCAGACGCAAAAAAGATACATTTTCAAAAAATTTACGCTAATTTCTTTTAAGTTTGTGATGTCCGTGATACGTTATTTGTGCACTGACACCAACTTGATATACCTCAAACTTTACAAAATTACGCCGTTATTTCAATTCTGCACTTAAAGCTCATTTTTATTAAACGGCGCAAAAACCCTATGTAAAATCTTCAAAAAGTTTAAGATTCCGAAAATTTTGGTTTCACTTGTAAACCACCATGCAAATTTTCACTCAGCAGCGATATCAAAAAAATTTTTTTAATGGATATATCCTCCAAGTTTAGTGACTATATTTTGTATTGGTTTGGATCTGAAAGCTAAAAACTGTTACAAAGAAAACGGGATGAATGAAAAAACTCTTGCAAGTTTCAAGTCGTTTTTTTAATTTTTCGAATTTTAATTGACCAAAAATTCTTAAGGTGAAGACTTTTCAACGTAAAACTTTGCACGTCATATTCTTCAAGTATAGTCATCCAAACCCTGTACAACGTTTTATTCAATTCATAAAACTTAACGAAATAAGAGGCATAGTATGTCGGTTTCAGCAGGTGCTCAAAAAATTTGAAATAACTCATATACTTTTGCACCCGTAACGACCCGTGGGTAGAACACTTTTTTCATTTTAATGAAATTACTCTAAAAAAAAATTCAAATTACGATAATTTAAACAGACCTATAAATACTCGTATACAATGGTGTATTAAATTTGTGCTTTAGGTATTTTGTAGCTTATAATAGTCATTATATGTTCTATTACCATAATGTATTTGTAAGTAAGAATGGCAATATACAGAGGATGTAAGTCATTAGTAACCTGAGGTTTTTTATTATCATACCTTTTTTATACCTTTTTATTTTACCTAACAATGCACTAATACAAGTAGTAAAGAAAACACACACAGGTAATTCATTTGTATAGTGGGGTTTTTATGTATTATTTTAGGTAGTAATGCACTAATGCCATTTTCTTACCTTTTTATTTTACCTAAAAACATATTATGATGGCTTATGGGAAGGCTTATAAGAAAGTGACAGGGAATAGAAACTCAATTGCTCTAATAACAGTCGCAAATAAAAATATGCAGAAAAATATGGAGAGCTTCAGTTATAAAGAACTGGCCGAAGTGTATTTTAGAAACAAAAACCAGGAAGTTGTTCTTAGTTACGTTAAGATATAATTAAACTTAAATTCGCGTAGCACCGCAATACAAGAGCAATTATCTAATTTCGTCAAAGCACTAAAAAAACGCTACAAACAAAATTTTTATATTAAAAGTGCATACTGGATGAAGGGTCTGCTGTGGCAGAAAGTGTGCGTGAAGCGCCATCAACATCAATTCACCGTCGTTCTCAAGAATTGAACATTTCGGAGGCATCATTGAGACGAATTTTGCATAAAGACCTTGGTATGACGCCATACAAAGTCCAATTGGTTCAGGTGTTGAAGCCAACTGACCATCCAATGCGTTTTCGCTTCGCTAAGGGGCCTGCGATCGACTTACAGAAGATGCCGATTTTGCCAAAAAAAAATCATCTTTTCAGATGAAGCTCATTTTGATCTTGGCGGGTATGTAAACAAGCAAAATTGTCGCATTTGGGGCACAGAAAACCCGCACGCATACATTGAAAAGCCGATACACCCAAAACGAAAATGAGCAAGGAGTGGCCGTTGCAGTCAATGGCGATCGTTATCGGGCCATGTTGAACGAATTTTTGTTCACAAAAATTGAAGAGGAGGATATTGGCAACATTTGGTTTCAACAGGAAGGCGCCACGTGCCACAGAGCCGAAGTTACACTCGATGTTTTGCGCCCTGTTTTTGAAGATCGCATTATCAGCCGCAGAGCTGATGTCATTTGGCCACCTCGGAGCTGCGATTTGACACCGTTGGACTATTATTTGTGGGGTGCCCTCAAAGATAAGTGTTACGCCAACAAGCCAGAGACAATTGACGCTTTAAAGGACAATATTCGTGAAGCCATTGGTGAAATACAGCTGCACACAATCGATAATGTGCTTAAAAATTGGATCGATCGTGTAGGCTACTGCATGGCCAGCCGAGGCAGCCATTTGAATGAAATTATTTTCCATTATTAACCGGAAGGATTGTACTTTCAAATAAAAAAAGAAATTTGAGATAATATTCAGCAGTTTTTTTTTATAGCATTTTCAAAAAAAAAAAGTTATTGGAACAAGTCTCGTTTAGGTGCACCACCCCGATTTTTTTGTTTTCTTTTTGGAAATAGGGGTATTTGAGGTGATTTAGGAAAAAAAAATTTTTTTTTTTGTCGGAAACCCATTTTTTCAAGTTATGGACCTCCAAAGTTTTGTCATTGATTTCGATATAACTTAAACATTTCTTATCGGATTTGAGCAATATATGTATCATTTGAAAGCTTATTTGCCTTTATTTCAAAATAAAAAAGTTCGAAATCCTTTAACCCATTGTGAAACTATTCAAGATTGTGCATTTTTGATAAAGAGTTTTTGTGAAAAGCTGTAATTATCAGACGAAATTACGTATATATGGTAAGTATTTGCACATTTACAATAAAAGTAGGGGTCACAAGCTATTTTTTGGTGTTTATTATGACTTTTTGACTCTTAAAGTGCTGGATATATTAGGAGTTAAAGTTGGATATTATTTTTTTTCGCGATTTACTCGTTTCAGTAAAACTATATGGCAACATTGTGTACTTATTTTCTTATAACCGCGATTTACTCTGCAAATAATTTGAGTACAACAGTAGGCTAAATAATTCAAATTTCTTTACGCTAAATATGGCAACATTATTAAACTATTTTAATAACCGTTTTATCGCGATCTTGAAATTTTGTTTTGGTGTGAAAATAAAAATAATAATGGAAATCAACCAACTAATTAAGCTTTATTCCGAATTTGGGTGGCAGGAAGAAGGTAGGCTGACCGTTTTAATGATAAAACATTTGGTGGATTGGGGATTGATCCCAAAAGAGGGTCAATACAAATGTCCGAATGAACATGTATTGAAGTTGACGGAATATGATAACAGTGATGGGTGGTTGTGGAGGTAAATTAAATTAATTCTTATTTTTCTTCTTAATGATAAATTTATACTTCTTAGGTGTTTTGGACTTCACTCTGAGAATAAGAAAAAACCCAAAAAATTTGGATTCAGAGTTAGTTTGCGTACTGGTACGTTTTTTTCTCGATCTCACCTTTCATTGTATAAGGTGTTGGCGTTTGCCTATTTATTTACATCGGAAAGCTCATTAGGATTTATGGAAAAAGAACTTGGAATCGGTCACCAAGCGGCCGTCGATTGGAACTCCTTCTGCCACGAAGTAGTAGCATATGGATCGTTTCAGACGAATTTAGTAATAGGTGGTCTTGGAGTGATTGTAGAGATAGACGAATCCAAGTTAGGAAAAAGAAAGTACAATCGGGGGCACATTGTAAAACGGACGTGGGTTTTTGGAGGCGTAGAAAGAATATCAGGGAAATGCTTCACCGTTCCGGTTGAGAACCGAAGCCGCGAGGAACTTATTCCGATAATAAAAAAACATATACTGCCAGGAACAATAATCGTTTTAGATTTTTGGAAGGTAATTTATTTGTCAATATTTATATGTATATATTTTATGTTATTGTGTAACTTTAAAATTTGCAGGCATACGACAGTCTTCGGGAAGAAGGTTATGAGCACATTAAAATTAACCATTCCCTTCATTTTAAGGACCCCGCCACTGGACAACATACCAATACAATAGAAGGGTTGTGGCGCCTTTTAAAAGTATCTGTACCTGCCTTTAATAGAAGAGAACATTTTTTCAATGGATATGTTCAAAAATTTATTTTTTGAGGTGGTGTAAGGCGAATAACACCCACGCTTTCACACAATTTTTAAAGTTTGCCGGAAAATTGTACGATCCGATGAATCCCTCAATTGCCGAAGAAATGCAGAGTTTAGCTGAGGAAGATATTGAATCTGAGGGCGATTTATCTTTGTTGTCGGTCGATGATGAGGATGAAGATCCTCTTTCATAATTTTTATACCCTATACCACTATGTGGTTTGGGTATAATGACTTTGTGCTGCTGTTTGTAACAACCAAAAATATTTGACCTACACCCATCTTTAATTATACCGATCGAATCAGAATCACTTTCTGATTCGATTTAACGATGTCCGTCCGTCCGTCCGTCCGTCCGTCCGTCTGTGTGCCCATGTAAAGCTTGTAATCAAACTGCAGGTCGCAAATATGGATATATTTTGATGAAATTTGGTATGTAAGCTTTTATCAGCCATGGGATGAACGCTATTGAAATTGGTGAGAATCGGTCCATGTTCAGACCTAGCTATAAGACCTTGCCATAAGATCCAAATTGTCATATAGATCTTACTCAAATTGGGTTTGTATGCGTTCATTACATCCATTAATGAGTAGTCCAAAAATGATCCCTTTGGCCCCATATAGAGCTGCTTCCCAATCTTCATTTAAATCTATTAAAAAACAAAAATATTGCACTGATTCTTCTCAAATTTTGTTTGTATATATTTTTGCAAAATAAAAGAGACTTTGCCAAACATGATCAGGATCGGTCCATTTTTGGACCTAGTCCCCATATAGATATATCATCCGATATGAACTTTTTCATATCTGCAGCCCAAAAAAATTAATAAAAATCCCACTCAAATTTGGTTTTTGCTTATTTTCTATGTCCAGTTAGTTGGGCCTAAGAGATAGAGTTTCTAAACGCATGGTATAGGGTATCGTATAGTCGGTCTAGACCGACTATAATTTTCTTACTTGTTTTTATTGTTGTTGTTTTTTTATTAGTAGTTATTTATAATTGGTGTTGTTTTTTTAGTTTGTGTTGTTTTAGTGTTATGGGTTTTTGTTATTTGTGGAATAAAAAAAAACAAGTTGAAATTTTTTTTTTATTGTTGTTGTTTTTTGGAAGTGTTAATATTGATTTGGGGGTTATGAAAATCGCGTGATTTTTAAAACAAAATTTTCATAAAATTTTCATACTAAAGTTTTTCTGCGTGGCGGCCTGCGGCCGCGCTTAAGGATTTTCTCCTCCAGTAGGACACGGCAGGTGGCTTCGCTGAATAAAGTTTTCCTGCGTACGTCACAAGCGAATTTCCCAACAAAATTTTCATTATAGGACGGAGAAGAAATGAGGGGATGCTTTAATACCATATGAGATAAGGCCATGATGGCTTTATCTTGTCTTATGTCTTCCCGGAGACACTAAAGTTAAGTATTGAAATCTGGCTTCGCATACTAAAGTTTTTCTGCGTGGCGGCCTGCGGCCACGCTTAAGGATTTTCTCTTCCAGTATGACACGGCAGGTGGCTTCGCTTAATAAAGTTTTCCTGCGTACGTCACAAGCGAATTTCCCAACAAAATTTTCATAATAGTCTCATTAAAAGTCAATAATATCTCCGGTCCTGGAAGGGTTAAGAAGACAAAATATATATGTAGCTAGTGGACCCAGCTTTCATTCAGTTGCTGTAAATACAAAAATTTTATAGATCATTTTATGAGATAATGCCACGTTTGCGAAAAAAAACTTTCCCAAATATACTGGAAATTTTTTTAAAAAAATTTCCATTTCTAGTTAGAATTGTTAAGTCGAATTTTTTAAGAAAGTGTTGTTTTTAGTGTTATGCGTTTTTGTTATTTGTGCAATAAAAAAAAACAAAGTTGTACCCCTAATATCTCCGTATTACAAAGGGTTAAAAGGTCAAACTATATCTTAAATAAAAGCTGTTAATCCTATGAATGTACTAATTAACATATATTTTGTTGTTGTAATAGTGTTTTATTGAAATAAAATTAATTATTTACAAAAGACAGCATCTTAAAAAGAAAGAAAATTATTTTGGTCCATAATGGGTTAATGGATTTCGAACTTTTTTATATCAAATTAAAGGTACTTTAATAAGCTTTCATATGATATATATATTGCTAAAGTCCGATTAGAATTGTTCAAGTTATATCGAAATCAATGTCAAAACTTTTGAGGTCTATAACTCGGGAAATATGGGCTTCCGACAAAAAAAAATATTTTGCTGGAATCGCATTAAAAAGTGGAATGAGTGGTGAAAATTTGGAACGGAGACTTAAGCCGAAGAAATTGACTCTAGAAAATTTGGAGATTATGCTAAGGAAACTGCAAAAATATATACAACCAACTACCCATGGAGAAATATGTCTGCAACAATTCACAAAATCCTTTATAATGGAGAAGATGTCATTAAATCTCATTTGGTGCCACTTGGAGATCTATCAGAGGAGGCTCAGGAAAAAAGGAATAAGGATTACAGATTTTATAGAGAGCACAATACTAGAAAAATTTCACGAAATTCCACAAATGAAGATCTATTTAATATATTATTGGCAACGTCAGATCCGTTCATCTCCAGTATTCGAAATCAATGGAAAGTGGAACATCGGGATTTAGATGAAGAATTCAAAAAACTACTAAAGAACAGAAATAACACAGAACAAAATATGGAATATTTGCAATTAATAATTGAATCAAATGAATAATAATTATCATTGCCTTTCACTGTTATTTAAGTACGAAAAACATAGTATTAGTAAAAAATAATAATAAACAGAACCTACCATTGTTACAAATGCAGTTAAAATCTATTGCAGTTTTTATTTTTAAAATGTTTTTTAAAATTATCAAATTTGACAGCAAAAAATAATAAATTTTTCTGTAGTAATAGCAAGATTTTTAGATAATATTATTAACGTTTTTCTTTAAGTGTAAATATTCTTTGAGTGTAAACAAATTTGCAAATTTGACAACAAAAAATTTTTCAGTAATAATAGCAAAATCTCTAGTTGATTTTACTATTCTTTTTTAGTGTAAAAATTTCCATCCCATAAAATGTTAATAATTATTATTAAAATCCAAATATTAAATTTTTTAATAAATAAAAAAAATAATAAACACATATTTCACTCTAAAAGTTAAAAAAAAATCAAAAGTTCAACTTTGACCTAGAATTGCTTAAAAAGTCCTCAATCAATTTTAATTTATTTAAAACTGAGCCAAGCTGAACTAAATATCTATCCATTAAAATAAAAATTACTTAAATATTTTGATCGTTTCAAAAGTTATAGAATTTTGGCCACTGAAAAACGATTTTCAGCAACTGTGCAGCGGATAATATGCTAACCTATTGCGGCGTTAAGTGATAAAATGAAGGAAATAAGGCTGCATTTGGCGAAGAGAAAGAACTGTTTCATCAAGACAATGCATCACTTCACACATCTACTATTGCGATGTCCAAAATTCATAAATTAAAGTTCGAATTGCTTCCTCACGCATCTTATTCACCAGATTTAGCTCCCTCGGGTTATCCGGTAGTAAAAGATTTGTCTAAAATGAAGAGGTGGAGTCTACGGTTGATGGCTATTTAAGGAGCTAGATATTACTATGAATAGGTTGTCGAAGCTATTGAATACTGCTGGGAGATTATGATGACAAATAAAGAAAAATTTTCCAAAATTTTTGATTTTTTATTTGTCATTTCGGGTTTTTTTTTAGGGAACGCCCTCGAACACACTCATGAAGCAAATGCTACAAACAGAACGACCACAACAATAATTACAGCAACCACAAACAACTTACAAAATTTAGAATAACAGCAATAACAACAACAACAACATATTATATTTTTCTGCAGTTTTTTTTACATTTTAATGGAAATCCCGGGACCCATTGATCCGATTTTTATGAATTTAAATAAAAATGTGCTCAGGATATCAGTGAATCGTTTTTTACTAAACTTGAGCAACCCAACTAAACTATGTATTGAAGGCGTGATTGTAATTTCCACAGACAGACGGACAGATGGGCATCGCTATATCAACTCCACTTGTTATAAAGATCAAGATTATTTTTCTAATTACTGCAAAAGGATTGATAAACTCATATACATATATGCTTTGCACACTGGTGAAGAGGATATAAAAATAGTATATTACAAAACAATGGAAGTATGCACTTATTAAATATTTTAATATATACTAGAGGACCCCTGCTGCTCCGCAGCATTATATTATATTATATTATATTATATTAATTTTTATAATATAGTACCAAAATTTGCCAAGAGAAGTTAACGTACAGTAATGCCAAAATATGCCAAGAGAAGTTAACGTACAGTAAAAGTAAAGTTGATTGCGCACGAATAACTTTCCTCAAACCCAACGAATTTGCCAAGAGAAGTTAACGTACAGTAATTCCAAAATATGCCAAGATAAGTTAACGTACAGTAAAAGTAAAGTTGATTCTCCGCGCATAACTTTCCTCAAACCCAACGAATTTAAGCAGTTAATAGCTCAAAAGAAGGAGCTTGATCCACTGAGTGTTCTTAGACCTATGTCAACAGCCTACGTTAATTAGAACTCTAGATATAGAGGTTTGAGAGAAGAAAAATATTGAAAAAAATCTTGAATGCAAAGTTTATTCATAAATTCTTTTAATATATAAGATAGCTTCAAATTTCTTCACAAACTTACCCGTTTATTTTACAGCTTTCATATATTTATTTTACTTATATTTATTTTATTTTATTATAAATATTTATATTTCAATTATAAACACTTGGAATGAGAATTTTCGCGTGTTGAATATCTTAATATAACTTTGTATCACATTTAATTTGCAAGTGATTTGTAATGATTCCCTCTGAAATTTTTAGTGAAACTAAATTACTGCTCATATATTTTTGACATTTTGAATTACCACATATTGAAAAATAAAATTAAACACTTTCTACATATTGAAAAACAATATTAAACACATTTTTATTTAATTTTTTTATCACAAAACATAAATATTTAATTTTCAAGTGATTTGTAATGATTCCCGCTGAAATTTTTAGTAAAACTATATTATTGCTTTTAAATTTTTCCCATTTCGAATTTCCACATATTGAAAAACAATATTAAACACATGTTTTATTTATTTTTTTATCACAAAACATAAACATTTAATTTTCAAGTGATTTGTAATGATTCCCGCTGAAATTTTTAGTAAAACTAAATTATTTCTCGTATAATTTTGACATTTAGAATTTCCACATATTTAAAAGCAAAATTAAACACTTTCCACATATTGAAAAACAATATTAAACACTTTTTTAATTAATTTTTTTTATCACAAAACATAAACATTTAATTTTCAAGTGATTTGACATGATTCCCGCTGAAATTTTTAGTAAAACTAAATTATTGCTAATATATTTTTGACATTTTGAATTTCCACATATTAAAAAACAAAATTAAACACTTTCCACATATTGAATAACAATATTTAACACTTTTTTAATTAATTTTTTTATCACAAAAAATAAACATTTAATTTTCAAGTGATTTATAATGACTCCCGCTGAAATTTTTAGTAAAACTAAATTATTGCTTAAAGGTTTTTGACATTTCTCTAATCTCTCCTTTCTTATCAGAGTTGTAAAAAAGTGTAGGACAAACAGATATGAAAAGTGAACACAAAGTCTGGTTTATAGTTTAAAGCAAGTTATCTAGCCGGAAGTTAACCTAACCTCTGCCCTTAACCTCAAGTTAACATATATCTTAACATAAGGTAGAAGGTAACTATCTTTCGTATAGTATTATTGTGAATAATATTTTAGAGCAAAATATCGGATTTAACTGCAAGATTATTTTAAAATATTTTGGAAATTTTCAAAAAAAAATTATTTTTATTAAATTAAAAAAATTATTCTCCAACTTAGTTATTCCTGATGATATTTTATGATTAAATTAACCTAAAAGTTTGACAATAAAAACTGGGATTTAGAGCTAAACCAAACATCGTGTTAAAGTTTTGTATGTTCAATTTAAGTGTTTAGGTTAGTGTTAACCTAAGTTTAAGTGTTTTTTTTTTTTTTGATAACAGGCCTAATTAACATATTTAAAATCGAATTTTAATTATAATTATTATAATACAATTTTTTTTTTCATTTTATTTACAACAAAATTTCAGCATTACAAAAACACAGACACCAACAAATTTTTGGTTATTATTTAAACCTATTGCACCTAGTTAACTATTAAACATTTTAATTACTTTTATTTTTTAAAGCAGTTTTCGATAAATTCTCTTCCCACCATTTTGCATACCAATTGGCACTCTTTTGCAGAGATGTTTCCACTTCTATCACAGGTACATAATCCATGTGAATGGCAGCTCTTAATCGGTTAAACATTAATACCGAGGCAGTAAATGAACTTATAGCGCGAAGAGAGAAATTCCAGGTGATCTTTTTGACAGGTGTCAAAAGTTTGGCAAATAATTCCATTAACACGGCCATGAAGAAGAACAGAAAATGTGGCAAATACCACGACGAATGGCGAACTTTGAATTTTTGTCCTAATAAACCCATTTTTTGAATGAATCGTGAAACGTCATTAATGGGCGTGTCATCGGTAACGAAGATTGGTAAACCGGCAATCGACTTGGGCGATGATTTTAAAGTTTTATAAGCGCAAATGTGACCCCAAGCTACATTACCTGGAATTGATAAATAGTATAAATATTAATCCAATCATATAACGTATGAACTTACCTGCATATGATACCTGTTGCTTACCGCCCGGTCCTGCTATTCTGGGATAAGTATATGAATGTTTATGTAAATACGCTAAGACATTTGGCATAAAATGTTGATCGGCTTCACCATAGGTGAGTGGCGGCCTTATAGCTGCTGTTATCAAATAGTCCTTTCGATCGCTCAACAAGGTGTTATTGGAATTCAATACTATAGATTCAGCCCTTAGTTTAGAGGATGAGTAGCCGGGTATTAAAAAGTTTTTATCAAAATTATCGGGACTTTGTGCATCATATTTGGGTGTGGGAGCTTTCGATTCTGTTTGATTTATAACCAGAGCAAATGTACTGTGTCCTTTGAATGGTACCATACATACCGAAGCACAGCTGGTGTAAATTAAATGTTTAATATTGTGTTCCACACAAAGTTCAACAACAGCACGAGTTCCTGTTGCATCAAAAAATTAAGTAAAATTTTTATTATTTATTATATGAATTTAAAAAAAACCTTTGTAAATGATAAATGTCGATGCTTTTTAGTTTCATATTTCATAAAATTGAGTTCGATAGCTAAATACTCACTATAAAAATTTAGTTTTTTTTTTTTAAATTTCATTCTAAAATTTTATTTAATTCGATAGCTAAATTTTGAGAACAATTTGTCGTTAATTAAATTAATAGATCAGTAAATTTCTATTTTGAAGAAAAAAAATTTATTTTAGTTATCGATAACTTATTTTTCATATTTTTTATATTAGTACCAGAAAACTTGTGGGCTTTTTTATCGAAATCCTTATATCATTATATCATTTTAAAAAGTAGTTTTATCGATAACATAATTTATTTACTTGAATTGTTATCGATAAATAACTTTTAACATAATTTTATAATTAAAATCTGAATGTTATTAATTGTTATTAATTATTAATTATTAATTACTAATTACTAATTATTAATTATTAATTATTAATTATTAATTATTAATTATTAATTATTAATTATTAATTATTAATTATTAATTATTATTTATTAATTATTAATTATTAATTATTAATTATTAATTATTAATTATTAATTATTAATTATTAATTATTAATTATTAATTATTAATTATTAATTATTAATTATTAATTATTAATTATTAATTATTAATTATTAATTATTAATTATTAATTATTAATTATTAATTATTAATTATTAATTATTAATTATTAATTATTAATTATTAATTATTAATTATTAATTATTAATTATTAATTATTAATTATTAATTATTAATTATTAATTATTAATTATTAATTATTAATTATTAATTATTAATTATTAATTATTAATTATTAATTATTAATTATTAATTATTAATTATTAATTATTAATTATTAATTATTAATTATTAATTATTAATTATTAATTATTAATTATTAATTATTAATTATTAATTATTAATTATTAATTGTTAATTATTAATTATTAATTATTAATTATTAATTATTAATTATTAATTATTAATTATTAATTATTAATTATTAATTATTAATTATTAATTATTAATTATTAATTATTAATTATTAATTATTAATTATTAATTATTAATTATTAATTATTAATTATTAATTATTAATTATTAATTATTAATTATTAATTATTAATTATTAATTATTAATTATTAATTATTAATTATTAATTATTAATTATTAATTATTAATTATTAATTATTAATTATTAATTATTAATTATTAATTATTAATTATTAATTATTAATTATTAATTATTAATTATTAATTATTAATTATTAATTATTAATTATTAATTATTAATTATTAATTATTAATTATTAATTATTAATTATTAATTATTAATTATTAATTATTAATTATTAATTATTAATTATTAATTATTAATTATTAATTATTAATTATTAATTATTAATTATTAATTATTAATTATTGTTATTAATTAAACTTATATTTTTTTTAAACTAAATTTCAAAAAATGGCGTAGTCAGAGCAGTGGACGTGGCACCGCCTATAGAAAAGTAAATATATAATATTATATAATTGTAGTACTACAAAAGGGAAAGCTTTGACACTGTACATCTCCATCAGATATTAATGTGAATAGTCAGAAAGAAATGGGTGGAAGGGGATTATTGGGGTTGGCACCTCCTATACGAGAAAATATGAAGTATTATGAAAGCGACAGTCTTACAAATTTTGACAAGTACATTAGTTACCAATGTGAACAGTCGTGGAAAATATTGGTTCGTGGTTTTTTTGGTTCAAAAATCGCCAAAATCAAAAAACGCCAAAAACAAACATCGTCAAAAACAAAAGTCTTAATTAAAATCGGCAAAATCAAAAATCACCAAAATAAAAAATTGCAAAAAAAAAAAACAAGTAAAAAATTATAGTCGGTCTAGACCGACTATATGATACGTTATACCATGGTTTAGAGACCCTATCTCTTCGGTAGCACAATGGATATAAAAAATAAGCATAAACCAAATTAGGGTGACATTGTTATTAATTTTTTTGCCTGCTTATATGAAAAAGTTCATATCGGGTGCTAAATTTATATGGGGACTAGGTCGAAAAATGTATCGATCTTGATCATATTTGGTAAGGTCACTTATTTTTTTCAAATACATATATAAACCAAATATGAAAAACATCTGTGCAATATTTTTGTTTTTGATAGATTTAAGTGACGATCGGGAAACAGCGCAGGGGCTTATGACTAAGAATTGTCCTATACGCACAATATAAGATCTATATAATAATTTGGAACTTATGGAAATTTATGTCGATTTCATAGGGGTCATTTGTATGGGGACTAGGTCTGAACATGGATCCAATTTCACCAATTTCAACAGCGTTCATCCTATGGCCGGTAAAAGCTTATATACCAAATTTCATCAAAATATATTCATATTTGCGATCTGTAGTTTGATTACAAGGTTTACATGGACAGACAGACGGACGGACGGACGGACATCGCTAAAACGACTCAGAAAGTGATTCTGAGTCGATCGGTATAATAAAAGATGGATCTATGTCAAATATTTTTGGTAGTTACAAACAGTAGCACAAAGTCATTATACCCAAACCACATAGTGGTATAGGGTATAAAAAAAAATATAAAATAAATTATTTTAATTGTACAATACACACTTCGTAGAAAAAATTATCATGAAAACATACATATCAATAAGTCTCGGTAAGTCGTAGCCAAGCACGATAACTGTCAACTTTTTTTAGCGGCATATTACATAAAACTGAGTTCAATAGCTAAATATTCAATATAAAAATTTCGTTTCTTTTTTACAAAAATTATAAATTGGAATTTCAATCAGTAGCTAAATATTAAGGACAATTTATCGATAACAAAATAAATTTTGCAAATCAGTAAATAAATTTCTGAAGATTATTTTTATCTTTTTTTATAACATAATTTATTTAATATGTTTTGCTATCGATAACTAATTTTTGATTTTATAATTAAAATATAAAAAAAAAACTGTGGGGTTTCTTTATTGAAGTCCATTTAATACTGGTAAACGTTTACTAAGGTCGATAACATTTTTTATTTAATTAAATCTAAAAGTTGTAGGATTTTTTATCGAAAGCTTTTCTACAACAACTAGTTATAGAACAAATTTTCTATAATTTATCAATAACTACAAATTTATATAACTGTAGCTATTGTAAACGATAAAATATATTTCTATTTAATTTCTATCGGTAATTAAGTTAATTTTTTAATCTGAAAACTGGCGGGCTCCTTGTATAGAAAAAAAAAATTTACAAAAAAATTTTTTATTTTCTATAATTTATCGAAATTTGTTTTGCATTTTATAATATATATAATTGCTATCGAAAACTTATTTGGTTTATAATGTGGAAACTTGTGAGTTTTTTTTTATCGAAATCCATTAAAAAGTGTTATATCGAGGCAGGGGTTTATATTAGAAGGGCGTATCGACAATTGTTTCCCCTTAACGATACAATACGCCTATTTAGCATGATGGACAATATCGTGCCATTGATAACAGAATTTTTTATCGATAACTTAATTTTCTTTATAACTATCGATAACTATTTTATTTTATGATTTTCTTAATGAGATCTGAAAACTTTTCAGTTTTTCTTTATTTTCTTAAAACTAAGAATATTTTGCTATCGATAACAAACTTTTTTTTATACATTTTTATTAACTTTGATCACTTACCATCAACATTCACACGATCTAATTCCTTATAATTGGGTGGATATTGTAAACTAACCAAGGCAGCACAATGGAAAACCGTATCAACATCTTTAAAAGCATCTGCTACAGAATCTGGCTGGCAAATGTCACCCACAAATGTACGAATATTCTGTTTATCATCTGAGAAAATATAAAACGAACAATTTAAAGTATATAACGATTGTTGAGAAAATAAGTTTTCTACAAAAAAAAAATGCTTACCATCTATTTTATTTTTATAGGCCACTAAATCCACAGTCCTAATTTCTTTAATATTTAATTCTAGTTGATCTTTGAGTAGTTGTTTTATAATGTGTTGACCTATGAAACCGCTGCCACCAGTTACCAGCACAATATCACCGCTTTCAGAAACCATAATCGCTCAAATTTTGTAAGAAACTGTTAAAAAAAATAAAATAAAAATATTTATTAATTGCGAAAGTTTGTCTAAAACACACATATAATTTTTGTATTTTTCTTAACTACACGAAAAATTATGTTAATTGTCTTTACCTAACAATACAAATAAATAACTAGCATACAGTTTCAAAGAATGAATTCTTTAACGAATGCAAATTTTTCATTAATGCTTTAAATATTTATTTTGTAATTGATTTGTTTGACATATCTGTTTTGTCCGTGACCTAATTATATCAGACTTTTACCTACTTTTTGTAAAAAAATAAATTTGATTGTTTTTTTTTTTTGCAAAAAAAATAAATTATATATATTTGTATCGTATATTTGAGATCATTTAGTATTTAATGTAATGTTTAAAGTGTATAGCAATAAAATAAAAGTGTATAGCAATAATATAAAAATTAATTACATTAAAACGTTTCATATAAAATCATGTTTTAATATAAAACTAGCACAGCCCAGCCCTCGAACTTCGAGTGCAAATTCTAGGAAATTTTATTTTTTCATTCATAAATAATTTTATAATGCTAAATTCAATTTTTGCCAATTCAAAATTCAACACAAATTTAATATACACACACACAGCATTGTATGGTTTTTTATTTGAAGCTTAAGTGTATGTGTTAGTAGTAACTTTAAATGAATTTTACTCAAAAAAAAATGTACCAGATGGTACACATCTGTAAATATGGTGAACAGCTGAAAAGAAATTCATTTCAAATGGTATATTTTTTTTGTCAAAATGAGTTGGTAATTGAAGGTATAAAATATGTCACAAGTAATCAACTTGCCTCTTAATATTATAGATTTTTGTTATTTTTTTTTTAATATTGTATTTTATTATTAATAAAACAGACATTTTTAATCTTTACTCCATATTTAATATGTATAAAAAATTCCTTATTTTATTTTTATATAATCGATCTGCAGTCTGATTACAAGCTTTACATAGACACACAGACGGACGGACGGACGGACATCGTTAAATCGAATCAGATAGTGAATTAATTATTGCGGTTGATTTGGTCGTTTTGTTTGTAGCCTTTGCTTAAGCGGGGGGTAAGGTTTTAAAACCCGATTCTTTTAAAATTTTATTCACTATATCTACACATAAATCAACAGGTAATCACGAAGAGTTTTTTTTACCATTTTTCCCGATTTTTTAACAACAAATTCACCGAAATATTATGGCAAAAATCGTGTTTCTCACTGCCAAAAAAAAATTAAAATAACTCTTCGTGATTACCTCGGGAAACATATCACCTATTAAGCACATTTAGATTTTTTTTATTTCATATGATCCAATAACGAGTTATGATGTTCAATGTAAAATTTTCGAGGTGGCTCTGGAGATTCGCTGTCACGGACTTATTTATTAAAATTTTTATTTGAAAATTTTTCCAAAGATACTTCAAATGTTATGCTATACCGTGTATATAAAACAAATAATCCAACATTATTCATATCTTAAAAAAATGATGAAAATACGCCTTTTTTAGCCTTTAAAACCGTAACCCACCCTTCATAACCAGTGACAAAAAATTAATAATAATGCCACTCAAATTTGGTTTATGCTTACTTTCAATATCTAATTAGTTGGATCTAAGAGATACGGTCTCTAAACGCATGGTATAGGGTATTGTACAGACGCTCCAGACCTATTATAACTTTCTTACTTGTTTTAATTGTAGTGAGGTTTAGCCGTTTCTTTTGTCGTTTACGCATGACCCAGCAATGGAAAGCCTACTCTAATAAGAGAAAAATTATGCAATTTTTCAGATTGAAACTAATTCTATCAGTGGAAAAAACCATCATTGTCTTATAAATAAAACAAGACAAAGAAATTATAATAAAAGCTGGTGAAAGAAGAAAAATAATCAACAATAAATTTAAATTGTATTAGATCTATATTGAAATGATTATAATCTCTATATATATGAATACGTGAAGGTAAATTTTTAGTTCCCTTTTTAAGCAATATGCGGGCACGGAGGAGTGTGAAAATTGGCACAGTTATAGCTCATATGGAGGAGAAGCTGAGAATGATAAAATTAATGTTTAATCTGTCTTATAAATATATTAAATTACATAAAATAAAATAAAATAAAATAAAATAAAATATTTATAATAACTAGCAGATTCCAGCCCTCGAAATTTGAGTGCAAATTCTAAGAAATTTTATTTTTTTTATTAAATAAAGACCCTAAAAGTATGCTAATCAATTATAGTCAATTCACAAATCAACACAAAAAAGGAACTTATTTTTATTACAAACACATTAACAAATTTAATAAACACACGCATAGCATATGTATAATTTTACGTATGTGTTAGTAGCAACTTTAAATGCAATTTACTTAAAATAAAGTCAAAAATTTTAAAATCTGTAAATCTGCAAAACGGCTAAAAAGAAATACCTTTCAAATAATATACGTTTGGTCAAAATCGGGATAAAACGGTAGAACAAAACATCAGTCGCAATAAATCGCCTAGCCTATTAATATTATAGATTCCTTACACCCTGTTAATGCGAATGATTTAAATTATATATCAAACGCTCTGTGCTGAATTGTGAATTGCTAAAATTGATTAACATACCTTTAGGCTCATTTAAATATTCCAAAATTTTTTATATACATATTTAGATTTAAAAAAATTGCAAGACAAAAATTTAATGAAAAAATAATATTTCCTAGAATTTGCACTCGAATTTCGAGTGCTGGGTTATACAAGTATTGAGTTTAATTCACAGCCGATTTTAATACTCTTACTTGTATAATATAAATTGTAATGTAAGTTTCCGTATTTTACAGTATAAAGCCAAAACTGTGATTCGTCGTGTTAGAAAAATTTTTACTGCGATATCTTTAATTTTTTTAATTTGCAATTATTATACCACTATGTGCTATGTGGTTTATACCACTATGTGGTTTGGGTATAATGACTTTGTGATGTTGTTTGTAACTACCGAAAATATTTCACGTAGAC
This sequence comes from Cordilura impudica, assembly GCA_963682025.1. Taxonomy (NCBI): domain Eukaryota; kingdom Metazoa; phylum Arthropoda; class Insecta; order Diptera; family Scathophagidae; genus Cordilura; species Cordilura impudica. The sequence goes on along the minus strand of OY821519.1, from coordinate 18,737,041 downwards.
CCATCTTTTATTATACCGATCGACTGAGAATAACTTTCTGAGTCGATTTAGCGATGTCCGTCCGTCCGTCTGTCCGTCCGTCCGTCTGTGTGTCCATGTAAACTTTGTAATCTAACAACAGGTTGCAAATAAGAATATATTTTGATGAAATTTGGTATATAAGCTTTTATCGGCCATAGGATGATTATTGAAATTGGTGAAATTCGGTCCAGGTTGAGACCTAGTTCCCATACAAATGACCCCTATGAAATCGACACGAATTGCCATAAGATCCAAATTTCCATATAGATCTCAGTCAAATTGGGTTTGTATGTGTTTATTATATCCATTAATCAGTAGTCCAAAAATAATCCCTAAAGGCCAATTCTATGACTAACCCCATATAGAGCTGCTTCCCGATCCTCACTTAAATCTATGAAAAAACAAAAATAATGCACAAATTTTTCTCAAATTTGGTTTGTCTATATATTTTTTCAAGCTGACTTTACCATATATGATCAGGGTCGGTCCATGTTGCGATCTAGTCCCCATATAAATATAGCATCCGATATGAACTTTTTCATATCTGTAGCCAAAAAAATTAAGAATAATGCCACTCAAATTTGGTCTATGCTTATTTTCTATATCGAATTAGTTGGACCGAAGAGATAGGGTCTCTAAACCATGGAATAGGGTATCTTACTATAAATCTATAATATTAATAGGCTAGGCGATTTCTTGTGACCGATGTTTTCTTCTACCGTTTTGTACCGATTTCGACCAAACGTATATTATTTGAAAGGTATTTCTTTTTAGCCATTTTGCAGATTTACAGATTTTAAAATTTTTTCCTATATTTTGTGTAAATTGAATTTAAAATTGCTACTAACACATACATAAAATTATACAATGCTATGTGTGTGTTTATTAAATTTGTTGATGTGTTTGTAATAAAAATGAGTTTGTTTTTTGTGTTGATTTGTGAATTGGCTATTATTGATTAGCATATTTAATTAAAAAATAAAATTTTCTAGAATTTGCACTCGAATTTCGAGGGCTGGAATCTGCTAGTTAAATTATATATGTGTTTTATGTCGTGTTATATGTTGTGTAAAACCATTATTATTTTTGAAATTAAGTGTAAAATTTGACGAAAAATTATTTATTTAATAAAATATAATCCCTGAAGAGGCTAGAAAAAATACCCGCGAAACGTTGGATGAAAAAAATTAAATAAATGTTTTTATTTAAAATTGAAAAGTACATGACCTTAGAAGCCTAATTAGAGAACTTTAAAATACGGAAACGTATATGTATATAAAAAATTATTGAACATAAATTTTAATAGTTTTACTTTTTTCTTACTTTTTTATTTATTTTTTTGTTATTTTTTTATGTTTAATCGTTTATTACAGTAATCTTGCGCCATTATTTATTACTTTTGTTAAAATGTATTAATTATTTTTATATTTACATTTTATTATTTTTGAAAACCAATTGTTAAAATTTCTATTTCTTTTCTAATTTAATTATAAGATTGTAAGCATGTTGTATGGAAAATCGAATAAATAAATCAATAAATAATGGACTGATATAAACTAATTATTCATTGATTTAAAAAAAAATTTTTTTTTTAATTTTAATTATAAAATTTGATTCGATTTGTGATGAAAAAATTTTTAGGTTATACATATTTTGAACCGATTTTTTTATCACTCGTACTTCAATTTTGGGATCTTTATGCTATATATTAAATCTTTATTTTAAAAATGGAATGACAATGGCTCATACACAGTATAAAATAACTCTTTCGTTGTTCTGAAAACGCAAAGATTTTGGGCAATGCAAAAAAAACAATGGTCATACAATATTATAAATATTTGAAGTATTGAAGTATTTGATGGTACGAGTAATTGAAGTATTTGAACTATTTGATGGTACGAGTAATTGAAGTATTTGTGTAATTTGTTAATTATGTCTGTCTTATTGGTTTTGCAGACTATCGAAATGTGAGTGTGAATGTTCTTTTTTTTTGGATTTAAATATTCATTTCAACCTTTTAATTTAAAAATAAAAACAAGTTGGTTTTAATAATATTTTTTGGGGTCTTCTTAGATTTGTTTCTTTTTTTATTTTAATAATTTTGGCCATGGTCAGTTAATGCTGCATTTGACAATGGTTTAACGTAATAACAATAAAAATTGTTTATAGCGTTAAAAACAAACGTCTTCTGTACCATATTCATGCAGTAATTTGCCCTACAAAAATCAAAAAATTGTAAACTAAAATTATAAAACCGGTTTTTAGTTGTTTATACGCTACCGTACACACAGTTGATTAATAATATTTCCGTAATTGAAAGTATTTTAATTATGTTTATATCATTTTTAAACCAAAAAACACAAATTTGCACTTTATTAAAATATTTTTATAAAACCAAATAGATCTTACCTTTGTAAATAGGAAATATAAAACAATTAACTTTTTTAAAAATCACAAGTGTTAAAAAAAACTTCAACTGTTTCCTTTGACATCAGTTAGATGAATGAGTTTTAAAGCCAATATTATGATCTTTAACACTTCAAGTTTGTCTTAGAAATAAAAGCTTTAATAAAACTAAATAAATAAAAATAAACAAATAGGAAAATGTTAAGAGAAATAAAAAAAAACAGCTGCTCTTAAAACTTAAACACATAAGAGTGTTAATAATTTACTTTAAGAATTAGAGCCAGCGATGCCAACTTTTTCTAAGCTTAAAGCTCAAAACAGTACTACAAAAACCGCTAAAATGCTCCAAATTAGCTTGGAATGAAAAGCGCCACTATTTTAATGGTAGTTTTGAAGTGTATATCAATAAAACAAAATATATAAAGTTTTAAAATAAAATTTTTATTTTCGAATTAAGAACTAATAGAATTTTAAAATATTAATTTCACTGAACACTACTCTGACTTCAGAGTTTGAGTTTAGAAATTTCAATACTGTAAAAATTCTAGAAAATTCTGAATTGTCTATTTTGTTTTTTAACAATTTCGAGTTAAGTGTTAAAATTCTGTATTTTTTTTTTTTGCAAAATCACTTTTTGTCTGTTCTTTGTCGAAAAATAACAAATTTGTTACAAAAAATAAATTTAAAAAAAAATAAACGAAAATAAGTATTTTTTTTTGGTGATGCCAAAACAAAGGAAACTCTTAAACTTCGGTACCAGAGTTGACTAAAACAATATAAATAGAAGACGGTATCAAAGAAAATGTGTAAACGCTTAATCGCCCTTGAAATATTTATTGTTTCTGGTGTTTATTTTTTAAACTATTTTATAAACACAGTTGTATTTTTCAATGTTTTAATCATACAATTAATTATTATAAAATAATGCAAGAATATAGATTTGTGAAGAGTTAAAAATCAGAATAATATATTATTTTACTGCTGGCCTTAAACAAAAGAAAATTTATGAGAAGTATTCTAGCAATAAATCCATAATTTCAAAAATTATCAAGAAATATCGTGAAAAAGTACGGCAACGGCTCAACATTTAGGCGCCAATCATAGACAGAACAATTCAATAGCAATAGAGTCTTAAATATGCACAAAAATGCTACTTAAAGGGTTCATTAACAAATTTAGAACTAACGAGTAAGAGTGTTAAATTCGGCTGGACCGAATCTTTGGTACCCTCCACCTTTTTCATTTTCAATTTTCATTTTTAATTTATCATTTTTATTTTTCACTTTTCAATTTTCATCCTTCGTTTTTCATTTTTAGTTTTTAATTTTTAATTTCTCGTTTTCCATTTTTCATTTTCCATTTTCCATTTTCCATTTTCCACTATTCATTTTTCATTTTCCATTTTTAATTTTTAATTTTTCATTTTCCATTTTTCATTTTTAATTTTTAGTTTTTAGTTTTTAATTTTTAATTTTTAATATTTAATTTTCCATTTTTCATTTTTCATTTTTCATTTTTAAATTTTAGTTTTTAATATTTAATTTTTAATTTTTTAATTTTTAATTTTTAACTTTTAATTTTTAATTTTTAATTTTTAATTTTTAATTTTTAATTTTTAATTTTTAATTTTTAGTTTTTAATTTTTAATTTTTAATTTTTAATTTTTAATTTTTAATTTTTAATTTTTAATTTTTAATTTATAATTTATAATTTATAATTTATAATTTTTAATTTTTAATTTTTAATTTTTAATTTTTAATTTTTAATTTTTAATTTTTAATTTTTAATTTTTAATTTTTAATTTTTAATTTTTAATTTTTAATTTTTAATTTTTAATTTTTAATTTTTAATTTTTAATTTTTAATTTTTAATTTTTAATTTTTAATTTTTAATTTTTAATTTTTAATTTTTAATTTTTAATTTTTAATTTTTAATTTTTAATTTTTAATTTTTAATTTTTAATTTTTAATTTTTAATTTTTAATTTTTAATTTTTAATTTTTAATTTTTAATTTTTAATTTTTAATTTTTAATTTTTAATTTTTAATTTTTAATTTTTAATTTTTAATTTTTAATTTTTAATTTTTAATTTTTAATTTTTAATTTTTAATTTTTAATTTTTAATTTTTAATTTTTAATTTTTAATTTTTAATTTTTAATTTTTAATTTTTAATTTTTAATTTTTAATTTTTAATTTTTAATTTTTAATTTTTAATTTATAATTTTTAATTTTTAATTTTTAATTTTTAATTTTTAATTTTTAATTTTTAATTTTTAATTTTTAATTTTTAATTTTTAATTTTTAATTTTTAATTTTTAATTTTTAATTTTTAATTTTTAATTTTTAATTTTTAATTTTTAATTTTTAATTTTAAATTTTTAATTTTTAATTTTTAATTTTTAATTTTTAATTCTTAATTTTTAATTTTTAATTTTTAATTTTTAATTTTAAATTTTTAATTTTTAATTTTTAATTTTTAATTTTTAATTTTTAATTTCTAATTTTTAATTTTTAATTTTTAATTTTTAATTTTTAATTTTTATTTTTTAATTTTTAATTTTTAATTTTTAATTTTTAATTTTTAATTTTTAATTTTTAATTTTTAATTTTTAATTTTTAATTTTTAATTTTTAATTTTAAATTTTTAATTTTTCATTTTCCATTTTCCATTTTTCATTTTTAATTTTTAATTTTTAATTTTTAATTTTTAATTTTTAATTTTTAATTTTTAATTTTTAATTTTTAATTTTTAATTTTTAATTTTTAATTTTTAATTTTTAATTTTTAATTTTTAATTTTAAATTTTTAATTTTTAATTTTTAATTTTTAATTTTTAATTTCTAATTTTTAATTTTTAATTTTTAATTTTTAATTTTTCATTTTCCATTTTCCATTTTTCATTTTTAATTTTTATATTCCACTTTCCATTTTTCATTTTTAATTTTTCATTTTCCATTTGCCATTTTTAATTTAAAATTTTTCATGTTCCATTTCTCATTATCCATTTTTAATTTTTCATTTTCCATTTTCAATTTTTCATTTTTCATTTTTCATTTTTCATTTTCCATTTTTCAATTTTCATTTTTTTCCATTTTCCATTTTTAATTTTTCGTTTTCCATTTTCCATTTTTCATTTTTCATTTTCCATTTATCATTTTCCATTTTTCAATTTTAATTTTTCATTTTCCATTTTTCATTTTTCATTTTTAATTTTCTATTTTTAATTTTTCTTTTTCCGTTATCCACTTTCCATTTTCCATTTTTCAATTTTAATATTTCATTTTCCATTTTTCAATTTTAATTTTTCATGTTCTATTTCTCATTATCCATTTTTAATTTTTCAGTTTCCATTCTCTATTTTTAAATTTTTCGTTTTCCATTTTCATTTTCATTTTCCACTTTTCATTTTCCATTTTTCATTTTTCATTTTCCATATTCCATTTTTTATTTTCCATTTTTCATTTTTCATTTTCCATTTTGCATTTTTCATTTTTCATTTTCTATTTTCCATTTTTAATTTTAATTTTTCATGTTCTCATTATCCATATTTAATTTTTCATTTTCCATTTTCCATTTTTAATTATTCATTTTCCATTTTCATTTTCCACTTTTCATTTTCCATTTTTCATTTTCCATTTTCCATTTTTCATTTTTAATTTTTCATTTCTCATTTTCCATTTTCCATTTTTTATTTTCCGTTTCCGATTTTCAATTTTTCATTTTAATTTTTCATTTTCCATTTTTCATTTTTTATTTTCCATTTTTCATTTTTAGTTTTTCAATTTTCAATTTTCATTTTCCATTTTTCAATTTTCATTTTCCATTTTTCATTTTGCATTTTCCATTTTCATTTTCCACTTTTTATCTTTATTAATTTTTAATTTTTAATATTTAATTTTAATGATAAAATATGTGGTAAAACTTGCTTAGGCCAATGTGACACGTGCGGTATTAATATACACACAATTGTAATGACTTCAACAATACGAAGAATTACAACATATACAACAAAAATATCTTAAGAAAAACAACAAACACACTGAAAAATTTTATTTTTTTCAAGAGTTTTTTCAAAGTTTCATTCATAGCTCGTGAACCCTTTGACCATAGCTCCCAACTCCTTTGGGATGTTAATAAACGATTTTATACAAAAACAAACGGTCTAGCTTAGATATTGACGGCGTGATTGTGATTTCCACAGACAGACGGTCATCGCTAAATCAACTTCCCTTGTTATAAGGATTAAGAAAATATATTTTTTTGGGGTCTCAGGAATTTATTTCGATGCGTTACAAACGGAATGACAAACCTATATATACCCTCTGCCACTGAGGAGTGGAGGGTATAAAAACATGTGCTCGAACTGTTTCCCAAAGAGTAATTGAGGCTGATCTTGGTTGTTACCGTTCTGTGAAGAAACCACCGATATCAGAGAAAAACGTCTGGCTCGCATAAATTTTGCTAAAGAACACATGAACTGGGGGGGTTTAAGGGGTTTGTAGGGCAAGGAATTAAAATAACGGGCACTTTTGTAAGAATTGTTTATTAAAATTCAATGGAAACGTGGATTAATAATTAAACTTTAAGTAGTTTAATTAAAGCAGTTTAATAATCATAAAAAACTTTTTGGTTGCTCTAATAGTTATTCATAACCAAAAAAAAAAATTTCTCACTTCAATTGGTTACGATAACCAAAATACTATCGGCTGTATTTATAATGAACTAACAGATTCCAGCACTCGAAATTCAAGTGCAAATTCTAGGAAATTTTAGTTTTTCAATTAATAAAGACCCTAAAGGTATGCTTCACAATTCAACTCATTTTAAATGAAGAAAACAAACTCAACACATTAACACAAACACATTAACAAATTTATTAAACACACACATAGCATTTTATAATTTTATGTATGTGTTAGAAGCAACTTTAAACGATCATAACTCCAAAAAAAATATTCCAGACGATGAAAATCTGTAAATCTGGGTAACAGCTAAAAAGAAATACCTTTCAAATGATAAATTTTTTGTCAAAATCGGGGTAAAACTGTGAAACTTACATCGGTCACAAGAAATCGCCTTGCCTATTAATATTATAGATACTTATGCAGTAGCTAGCATGAGTATTATTTATAATGCACTTGCTGCTGTGTTTGCTAAACTCAGATCAACAATCTTTCAAACAATGACTAAAGCTCCGTTCGTTAACATGATAATTTGTAACAATTTGTACAAATTATCACAAAATTTAGTGGATCCTGTTCGTTTACTTCAAAAACCCAGTAAAAGAGAGCAAATGAGAGCGTTAAATAACAGTTCATTTTTTGAAAACTTGCTAGTTTTTACTAGATATATTTTTGCCAGTAAGAATTAGCAAGCAAGAAAAAACATGTTTTTGATATGATTGAGTTTTGTGGTAAATATAGCAAAAATACTACAATTCTATTTTTGTGCAAAAATTTAAAATAATAATTCTGGGGAAATTAACGATAGAAAAAGTAATATTCATATAACCAGGTTTAATCAATTTTAATCTTTTAAAACCGGTTCCTGCCAAAATATGTGTATCTGCCTATTTCTTTCATAATAAATGTTTATTTTCAAAAGCAATGGGTAATGATATTACTTTCAATGAATATTTTTACATGTGAAATCAAATATATTCTTCTAATTAAGGTATATTTCTTTTTTTAATATAGAGTTTCACTTCTTCTTCACTTTCAAATGTGTTTACAATCAACTGTTTCAATGAACTTGCAAGTTCTTACAAATTTCTGTTCGTTTACTATTTTGGATATTTATGTTTTTGCGAACTAATTTTTCTTACTTTCTGAAATTTCGGTTTTTACTGGTTTTTGCTGGAAAGTATTGGAATTGATCAAAGCTTTCAACAAATTAATCTTTAATTATTTTTATAACTGTGCTGAAGTAATTCGTGTCAAAAGTTGTACTGGTTTTATCGCGATATTGCTTTAGAAATTGAAAATTAAGTAATTTAGCGCTCTGATTATCTTCTGCAAAAAGAATTCATTTTTCTTCAAAACAAACCAATTCTTCTATCAAAACATAGGCTGGGCTTCTCTTTCCTTGCAGTTTTGCATTCCACCATAAAGTAAAATTTTTGCAACCATTTGTCGTTCTCTAATTCAGGGTGATTAATGCCTTTTTCATTTAGAAATGTGTTTCATTCAAGCACAAAGCAAAACGTTCCAACACCTTACCTTTGGAAAGCCATCACACTTTATTGTGAAGAAGGAGGTCCAAGTACTGAGTCTCCATTCCGTTTAAGAATTCTATAATTAGACGATGGTAGAGTGCTTTTGATAAATACTTTGACAGTTAAATAAACACTCGATCTAACGATGATTTGATATCATGATCCAAATTGTATAAGGTTGTCCTATTTTTGTAATTTTGCTTATGTATATATAAAGGATTCTCACGCTTTGATTTGAATAATAATAAGGCAAAAAAAAGTGTTCATCACCCTCGTATGTTTGGATCGAGCATAATCTGATGGATAAGATAGTTGAAATTTGATTTTAGTGGGATTTTATTTATTTATTGTGAGAAATCTTTCAAACTATTATTTTTTATGAATTCCAAATTAACCCAATTTTTTAAAATAATCAATCTAATAAAATTTCAAAAGTATTTCGATCACAAACGAACAAATATAGTTTGATCAAAAAAGACTGAGAATATTATTGGCGCGAAATGCGTTTTATGATCTGAATTAGAGGCAATAATTCCTTAATCGTGGTAGATTTGTTCGGCATAACCAAAACTCGCGATAAAGTACCTTCGGTGGTTAAACTTCCTATATTCTGATCATAAAATGGTGGAAGGTATAATAAAAACAGAACGCCGTTTATATAGATATATAGAATTATCTAAAATAGTTATTAATAAAATACCAAAACTTTTCGATATTAATTTTAAACATTTACAAATGTATAATAATTTATTATATAAATATAATTAAAAATAAAAATTAATAAAAATATACAATTCCTTTTCTTTGTTTTTTTTTTTTTTTTTACATGAATGTTAATAATAAAAAGCATTGCAATGACAAAAATTGTAAATAATTAAAAAAAATATATGATTATGAAATTTTCTATACACTATTTATATGTATAATGTGCTTAAGGCAGCATGGTGTCTTTTTTGTAAGATGAATTATATTATTTTGTTTAAGTACTGTTATGGTAAAACACATTTATATTAGAAGGCAATTTGTTTTTAATTGGAAACCTGAAGCTTTGAGTAAATTTTTATCTTAATAACAATAACAGAGAAAATAGTTAAGCATTTTATGCAAAAATTAACAAATATTCGATAATTTAAATACCGATGTTTTAGTTTATAAATAATATACAACCTAAGTCTTTTTTTAAAAGCTCAATATCCTCTTTAAAAGGTCAATAGGATAAGGCCGATGACGAACGAGATCCCACTTTAAAATCTTTATAAAGAGAAAAAACCGAGATCTGGAAAAAGAGATGAACAGTTAATAAAAATGTAAAATAAATGAAAAAAAATACATTTTAAAATTTAAAAGCTTATTAAAATAAGCTTTTTGTGGTATTTTATATTACTTACTTTATCTTTTAATTGCTGGCATAATTGTAAACCTGCTGATAACATTATTAAAACCTCACTTAGCCAATTAACTGAAGCCTCCGCTTGACGGGTATCAAATCTCATAACACCTTGTATATTGGTCAACTGATAAACGGCAATAATCAGTTTGTGCGATTGTAAATAAAAGCTTACCGCTAAATCCTCCGATAAATTTGGTGTAAGTGATTTCTTTAAATAAAATATTAAATTAAGATTACGATTTTAAATGAATTTACCATGAGTTTGAATGACTTACCATATTACGTCCCTTTATCAACTCATCGATGGGCTTTTTTTTTGGTATTACTAATGATAAGCGTCCTCTTTGTAGAGCTTCAAGAATATTGCCTACAACATGTAATACTTCATCGGAGGTTCTGGTTTTTTTTTTAGAGGCGTAAACAAAGGGAGGGAAAAATTTACATTAAAATGATAAGAACTTATTCCGCATATTTCAATTCATATGAAGTGTACATAAAAACGAGTTTAAAAAATTTAATTATAGTAGAATAACCACTAATTAAAAACGACACAACAAAGACTTTAATAAAAATGTAAATTGATCTTTGCCATGAACTAATTATATTTTTAAATACAGATTTTATGCTATTAAAAAATAAATTGGAATGTATGTCTGTTTTAATCATGATCACGCTCAAAATTTTTCTGATATTCATCAGTACTGAAAAAGATAAATATCAAGTTAGGGAAGGGTATAAGTGAACAAATCCAAATAATTTTTTTTTATTTTGTAATTTTTTAGGGCACTAAAAAGTTTTTACTAAAAAATTATTAATTTTATACTAAACTAAATTTTTTTATAAAAAAAAATATTTGTTTTAATATATCTTAAAAAATTTTCTATATTTTATATATACACAGTAGGTGACAATACATTGGAAACTTCTACAAAATTCTGAATCTGCCAATTTCGCGTTAAGTTCTAAAATATTAATTTATTATAAAAAAGAATTTTTTTATTGATGAAAAACAATGGAAACTTGTAAACTTCTTTAAAAAAGTTGATTTAAACAATGAAAATAGAAGATAGTATAAAATAAAATATGTAAAATCTTTAGTTATTTTTTGTATTGAAGATTTAAATAAAACAATACCAAATTCTCCATTTATAAGGATCGAGAATATATATAGTTCATGGGGTCTGCGGGATTTATTTCGATAGTTACAAACGGATTGACAAACTGATATAAAAACCGATGGAAAATTATGAAAATACTTTTTTAAGAAAAGTCGTTTTTTGTAAGAAAATTATTTTTTTTTTTTTGAAAAAGTTACTTTCCAAGGTAATGCAATTTTTCAAGAAAAGGCTGTTTTTTAAGAAAAGAAGAAAATTATTTTTTTTAGAAAAGGTACTTTTTTAAAAGAAAGAATTTTTAAAAAAATCTTTTCTACTTTTTAGGAAAAGGAAATTTTAAAACAAAAGAAACTTTTTTAAGAAAATGTACTTTTTTAAAAACGACAATTTTTTTAAGAAAAGAAGCATTTTTTCGAAAAGGTTAAAATTTCATAAAGGTTAAATAAAATATCACTTATTTTTTATTTATAATTTATATCTTTTTTAAATCTTAATTGTTTAGTTTTTAATTTGAATTTAAATTTAATTTAATTTAACATCAATTTTCATTATTTTTTTAAACTCTTTCTTTTAACTCATACTCTCTGTCTGTCTGTCTATCGGGGGGTCAACCCCATTCCCCCTTATCCAATTGATCTGAAACTTGGCCCATAGTCTTGTTGTGACTAGAGATTAATTTTAGGGTAGTCACGTACAGTCACCCATAGTCACGCATAGTCACGCACAGTCACGGAGAGATTAAAAGCTCATATGCTTAAGGAAAGAAAGAGTTTTAATAAAATCTTTGTTTTTATGGGTTAGAATATTTATTTTGGAATTTAAATTATTTACTTTTATTCTTTTCAATTCTTAATTTTAAAATTTAAAATTTTAATTTTAATATTCAAAATTTTAATTTTAATTTTTAAATTTTTAACTTTTAATTTTTAATTTTTAACTTTTAATTTTTAATTTTTAATTTTTAATTTTAAATTTTTAAATTTTAATTTTAAATTTTTAACTTTTAATTTTTAATTTTTAATTTTTAATTTTTAATTTTTAATTTTTAATTTTTAATTTTTAATTTTTAATTTTTAATTTTTAATTTTTAATTTTTAATTTTTAATTTTTAATTTTTAATTTTTAATTTTTAATTTTTAATTTTTAATTTTTAATTTTTAATTTTTAATTTTTAATTTTTAATTTTTAATTTTTAATTTTTAATTTTTAATTTTTAATTTTTAATTTTTAATTTTTAATTTTTAATTTTTAATTTTTAATTTTTAATTTTTAATTTTTAATTTTTAATTTTTAATTTTTAATTTTTAATTTTTAATTTTTAATTTTTAATTTTTAATTTTTAATTTTTAATTTTTAATTTTTAATTTTTAATTTTTAATTTTTAATTTTTAATTTTTTATTTTTAATTTTTAATTTTTAATTTTTAATTTTTAATTTTTAATTTTTAATTTTTAATTTTTAATTTTTAATTTTTAATTTTTAATTTTTAATTTTTAATTGTTAATTTTTAATTTTTAATTTTTAATTTTTAATTTTTCATTTTAAATTTTTAATTTTTAATTTTTAAATTTTAATTTTTAATTTTTAATTTTTAATTTTTGATTTTTAATTTTTAATTTTTAATTTATTTTTTAATTTTAAATTTTAAATTATTAATTTTTAATTTTTAATTTTTGATTTTTAAATTTTAATTTTTAATTTTTAATAATTAATTTTTAATTTTTAAATTTTCAGTTTTAATTTTTAATTTTTGATTTTTAATTTTTAATTTTTAATTTTTAATTTTTAATTTTTAATTTTTAATTTTTACAGTTTAATTTATCATTTATCACTTATTATTATTCTTTATTTATTTTTCTCTTTTTTAAGGGATTACATTTTTTTCTTTCATATTGGCGATTTTTTTATTATATCGTGATAACGATAAAACAAATATGTGGCAGTACTACTAACATAGCTATATAGCATATAACATATGTTGTTGAACAACAATTCTGTTCAACCACTAAAATATCACAAGAAACACACTGGGATTTTTTAGAGGTATCTACAAATTTTAGATCATATCTCAGCACAATGACGCCCGATTTACCCCATTTTAAATACCAATATGCTGCAGATAATGGCAAATAATATTATCGTAAGTTTATCCAGGTAAATGTTTTATTTTGTGAATAAGCGTGTTTTCAACAGACAGACAGACAGACGGACATCGCTATATCGACTCGAGCTGTTATAAGGACCAAGAATATATAGTTTATGATGGGGTCTCCGGAATTTATTTCCATGAGTTACAAACGAATTGGCAAACTGACATATGTTTTTTATGTTTTACTCAATATATTTTATCCACGTAAATAAATCCTCAATATTTTCTATAAAAACACAATAAATAGATTTTAAAGAAGTTCCTTATATTTCTGAATAAATTACAAATAAACCTCTTAATCTTAAATATTTTCTATATATCAAAAATAAATAGTCAAAGGGAATTAAAGCAAGATTTTTATATATTCAGATTTAAGATTTTTGTTCGAAAAACAATTGACAAAGTAATCTTCGTGTTAAATGGTCTATTATACTTTTCAAAATAAAAGTACGAAAGTGCTGAAAAAGGATCAGGTCAATGCATAATTAGTACTCAAGCACTAAACTGCAATTAATTATTTATAAAATGTACTAGTATAGCAAAAAAAACTAATTCTATGCCTGATTTCTAGGAAACTACAATATTTTAGTTGGCAATAAATTTACTAATTTTAATAACCGTGTTTCCATGCTCAAAATAATTGATTTCTATATGCATTTAAATTCCAAGGCAGATTTTTTTGGCAAATCACCAAAAATTGTAAAAAATTATTTCTCAGTATTTACTATCTTTTCAATTTCCTGTATTGTACATGAAAATGTAACGTGCTAATAGAATTTTAACAACAATTCCTATCTTTTTTGTTATCAATTTCCTACATGATTTACCATTAACATGAATGAATGAAATAATTTCCATACCTTGGCATGGACTTTCAAATTTAAAAAAAAAAATGAACTACTTACTTAAAATGATACGAATCATCAACGTCATCAATATGATTAATGGCCTGTTGTAAATGATTAGCAGCATCTTGAACTTGTTGTAACTTCCAGGGTGAATCTTGGGTTATCGAGGCACGTTGTATTTGGTGAGGTGGTTTAGATAACTTAAAGCTAATATCCTAAAGAAAACGATAGCAAAAACAATGACTATTTCGAAATTACTCCCAATATTCATAAATAACACATACCGCCTGTGTAATAGTGTCTCCCGTTAATGTTAATATAGCTTTCAGTTGATCAGACGGTTGAACAGAGAGTATAAATTTTTCAGTCTTTTTTCCTTCGTTTTCATATAAAGGAACAGGAAATCGATGGGCACATTCCTTACAAAGTCACAAAAGAACAAAAAAACAGTGATTAAATATATGTTTAGAGGGGGGTGTGGGGCGAACATAACTCTTGATAAAAATAAAACACTTACAATTAGAACAATTTTTAATTTTTTCAATAAATGATGAACCTCCTCCTTCAAAACCCATTCAAATTCCATTTGCTGTAAATTATAGAATGTTGTTTATTGACTTTCTTACAAAATTTTCTCTGTAATTCAATATAAATTACCAAATTTTTGGCCTCTTGTTTTTCTGCTTCCATTTTTCTTACACTACTGTTTTTATTGTAATCATAGTCTTCTTCAGGGTTGCCCGACGTTCGTATTTCTTCCCATTTTTGGGATTTTATTTTATATATAGAAGTGTCAGAATATCTGTGAAATAGAATAATGAAAACATTGTCTTATATGTTTAGAATGAAATTACAAATGCAACAAGCAAATACCTTTCATTTTCAGGTACTGCCGATAGATGTCGCATATTTTTACGGTTTGTGTATGGGCTAAAAGACCAATTTCCAATACTTTAGAAGAGAAAAAAATAAACAAAACAAAGAAAAAAAACAGTGATGGTTAAGTTTGTGTAAAACATTTATGAAATTTTATCAATTCGCAAAGTATCTTGAAATGTACTTTTATTGCTAATAAAATTTTTTTTTACATATTCAAATTAAAATTATTTTTTTATTTATTAAGATTCGTTTTTAAATTCTTTTTTAGAATGTAATAGTTAGAGAAAATTTTAAATTTTATTATTCTGAAATACCATTTAGTACATATGTATGTATATATTCATTTGATATATTATTTATTGTCTGATTCGACAGAACTTTCCCCATGCGTATACATATAAATGTTTCTCACTAAGGGTTGGCAATAAAAATAGAAGATGGTATGAACTAAAATGTACAAAAATCTTAATCGTTATTTAAATAGCTGTGGTCACAAGTGATAACCGCCTAAGTACACTTAAGAACGATTTAAGTTACGTATCCTATAATATTTTACTATGCTATAGTTTTCTCCAGCACAGCTTTTTTTAAAAAGTTATTAATGAAAACATTCGGACCTAAGTCGTAATGAAGCCCCAATAGATTTATATAAAAAGGTATTTTTTCTCGAAAGCATGATATTCGACGATATGAGTTATGTATGCTATTATATTGTACTAAAGAAACTATATTTATGGAAATTCAAATCAGCTAAGCAATTTTCGGCCAATTTCAATGTTACCCATTTTTTCTAAAATTGTTGAACATTTGATGAGGGATCAGATGATGAGTTATATTAGTCGTAATAATTTGCTTCATTCGAACCAATCGGGTTTTAGCAAAATCATAGTACTACAACTCTTCTTATTGGGCTTACATATTCTGTAAGGCGAAAGTTGAATGAAAGGAAAAACAGAAAACTTTTAATAAAGTTCTGCACACTAGATTAATAACTAAATTATGTAATATGTTTAATTTTTCTAAGTCTGCCTGTAAATTGACATACTCTTATCTGTCGGAAAGGTCGCAATTTGTCGCAATGGAAGGTAGAAACTCGCGGACTTTGCAGGTTAAAAGTGGTGTCCCTCAGGGATCTGTTGTTGGTTCCCATATTATTTACGATTTATTTAAATGACTTTTTTAATGTAATGGATGGTAACTTAGCAGAAACGTATGTATATTCGGATGACGTACAGATTTTATTCTCGGCGGAGAAACAGTTTTTAGATGTTTTAGAGGTAAATATTGAATTTTACCTTAACCAAACTAGTCGGTGGATGAGTGAAAATGGGTTGGACATTAATTCAAACAAAACGAAGGCAATTTGTTTTGGGTTTGATTGTCTTAATTTGAATACATCTGCGGATAGTATTAGACTTAAGTTCGTTTCGGAGATGAAATGTCGAGGTATTTTCCTTGATGATCAATTAAGATTTTCGAAGCATATTGATTATGTTTGTGCGCGGGTAAATACTACCATTAGACGACTGTGGTCGCTTGACTTATGTTTGCCTCTGAATATGAGAAAACGTGTTGCTAGTGCTCTTTTGATGTCGCATTTGCTTTATGCTATGGAAGTGTTTACAGGAACTAGTGTCAGTTTATTGAGGCGTAT
Source organism: Cordilura impudica (assembly GCA_963682025.1). NCBI lineage: Eukaryota > Metazoa > Arthropoda > Insecta > Diptera > Scathophagidae > Cordilura > Cordilura impudica. Next base: position 18,720,365 of record OY821519.1, on the reverse strand, counting down.
CAATCTCACTTTTAATCGGATTGTTAGATACGTTTTCAAGTTGAGGGCTAGGGCTCATGTCTCTAACTATGTGATGGATTTTCTTGGTTTTTCTTTTGAAAACTTTATTAAATTGAGAATTTTATTATTGTTTTATAAAGTAATTAGGAATAACTGTCCGGAATACATTGTATCGAGGTTTGAATTTTCCAGATCAAGGAGGAACCCACAGATAATCTGCCACCCTATATCTTTGTCTGTATATGAAAAGTCTTTTCATGTTAGATTAACGAGAGTGCGGAATGCTTTTCCAGATCACTTAAAACTTTTTGGGATTTCTAATGCCACTTTTAAGCGTAGGTTAGGGCAGCACTTCGATTAATAGTCCTTATAATAGCTTTGATATTGTTTAAAATAAACTTGCGAAAATTTCCCGATATGGTATTTAGTTTTTCTTTTATTTGGTTTCTTATATTTTATAATTTATAATTTTTATATAGCAATATTACTATATATATATATATATATATGTATATATATATATTTTTTACTGTATATTTAGTAAGCAGTATTAAAACCATATTTGGCCATAAGGGCTTGGTTTTGGAATTTGTAAATAAAATAAAAAATCCCCATATCTGTAACACTGTTTTTTGTTTACGTGAAATCCCCATTTCTCCAACACTGTTTTTTAAAAAGAAATTAATAAAAATATACCGACCTAAGTCGTAATGAAGCCAGATAACATTTACATAAAAAGCTATTTTTCTTGAAAACATGATATTTATAGTGTCAGACGATTGCTGTCATTTGTTTTTTCAATGTTTTAATCATATAATTAATTATTATAAAATAATAACAATAATACATTTTGTGAAGAGTTAAAAACCAGAATAATATATATTATTACTGCTGGTCTTAAGTAAAAGAAAAAAAGAATCAAGAGAATTGAGAAAAATATTTGGCTAAAAAGTCACCGTCTAAATTGGAATGATATCTTTAGGTATTTGAATAGCTCTGTTATTAAATCAATAAAACGGAGATGTTTTTAATTAAAATTACAATAGAGGCGGGAAGAAAATGTGAAACATTTGCTATAAACAAATTAAGCAGTGTTATTTTTATTAGATATATCCCTAAAAACCATGTCCACACAACGTTTGGAAGTAAGGTTACAACATCCAAATCTAATTTTCGAACAATGGATAGAACGTTGGTTAAAAGAAGCTGAAGCCCGCGACAATAAATCAAAGTATAAACTACGTGAAGCTTTGGAAGCTTTAAAAATGTATCCACTGCCTTTGTCATCGGGCAGAGAATGTGCCATATTAAGAGGCTTTGGTTCAACACTCTGCAATCTTATAGATGAAGAAATGAAAAAACAACAAGAGAATGCCCAAAAGATTGCCCTAAATAGTAGCATGTATGAACTAGATATACAACAAGTCGTTGAGACCGTAAAGAAATCGAAGAAAAAACCAACTAATCCTAAAGAAAAAGTGCCGAAAATAACGAAAAAACAACAAAAAGCTATTGAAGAAGAAGAGGAACGTGTAAAACAAGTGACCATGAGTCCAGGTAGCTTTAAAATTTTGCTTATCGTAGATACTCAGGAGACAAGTGGTAAAAATAAGAAAACCTTAGATCAAACTAGGGGTTACTTAGAATCTCTGGATGTACAATACGAGGTGCGACGTTTAACGGTGGGAGACTTTCTGTGGATAGCCCGTGATAAAGAAGGCAATGAATTGGTATTACCTCATATAGTAGAACGTAAACGTATGGATGATTTGGCATCCAGTATTCGAGATGGTCGTTTTCATGAACAGAAACATCGTCTCAAACAAAGTGGCATACAGCACATCATCTATCTCATTGAAAATTATGGCGACAATGAACATTTAGGTCTGCCCTTAGATAATCTTAAGCAAGCCCTTAGCAACACACTCATACACAATAATTTTTCCATACAACATACGGAAAATCATCGTCGTTCTATGATGTATCTGCAAGGCATGTCACAAATGTTCATACGCCTGTACAAGGATAAAGTCTTGATTAGTTGTGAAAAGGAAGATCTGCAACCTATACAAGCCACACAACGTATGGTCGGTCTCTTAAAATTTAGAGCTCTCTATGAAGATTCTGCACGTAATGCACAATTAACCATAAGGGAAGTGTTTGTTCAACAACTTTTACAATTGCATTCTTTATCCTTGGAGAAAGCTTTGGCTTTAGTGGAAATATATCCTACGCCTTGCTGTCTTATAGATGCCTATGATGGTTGTGAGTCAGTGCAGGAGGCGCGTAATCTTTTAGCAAACATTAGATTTGGACAGTTGGAACGTCCACTAGGTGAGAAACTAAGTCATACTATATATGATTTTTATCGTAGTGATTTTTAATATGTATATGTAGTTAATTTTATTATTAAATTTTTGTTTCATTTAAATTTTTGATTTTTTTTTATCGAAAGCAAATAGAAATAACAAGAAAAAACTTAATTACTTGTAAAATCACTGGTGATTCTGGTAGAAGACTGTCTAAAATTGCAATTATTTATATTACTTTTTGGCAAGGTCTCCCGTTTATTAAGTCAGAGCGTTATATTCGACTTATGCATATACTTATAAAGGGTTCTCACTCTGGAATTCAAATAATAACAAGGCAAGAAAGTGTTCATAAAAATCTTATGTTTGGATCGAGCGAGATCTAAAGGATATTATAGCTGAATTTTTAAATTAGTGGGATGATATTTAGTGCGAAATTTTGGCTTTTAAAACTTTTAATTTTTTTCAACCATTCAAAATTACAAATAAACAAATATAGTTTGATAACAAGACCGACTATACAATACCCTATAGCATGCGTTTAGAGAAAGATCTTACATCCAACTTCGGTGAGGCATTAATTGGATATAGAAAATAAGCATAAACCAAATTTTAGTGGCATTGTTATAATTTGTGGCGTGCAGATGTAAGTCTAATATCTGATGCAATTTCTATGTATGGAGACTAGTTCAAAAACTTGCCTGATCATGACAATATTTAGTAGTCACTTACTTTTCTTAAAAACATATAAACAAAATTTGCAAAAAATGTATGCAAAATTTTTGTTTTTCAAGAGCTTTAAGTGATGATCGGCAAGCAGCTTTATGTGGGGAGTGTTACTACTGATTAGTGGGTTGAAAAGACACACACACACCAAATTTAAGATATGTATATATATTCTCTATATATTTCATGTATGACAAATTTGTTTAAAAAAAATACAATAAAAAAAAAAAAAATAAACGAAAAAAAGTATTTTTTTTGTAATGAAAAACTGCTGGTCTTAAGTAATATAAATTTCTGCATAAGAAGATATGGCGACGAGGAGACATGATAATTTAATAGAGAGTTTAAAACATGCAACAAAAAAAAATGCTACCTGAAGAGGTCATTAACAATCTAAATATGTGCTCGAACTGTTTTCCGACTTGCATTTGAGTCTGATCTTGATTGTTATCGTCCTGTGCAGAAACCACTGATATAAGAGGAAAATCCTCGCTAAAATTTTGCTAAAGAACACAAGAATTGGTCAAGACGAAATTGGAATACTTTTTTCTTTTCAGATGCGTCCAAGTTTAATATAAGAGGCCATGATGGAAGAACGTTTGTACGATGACCAATGTAGAAAAGACTAGACCCATAATATACAAATTAAACTGTTAAGTTTGGCGGTGGCAATATTATGGAATGGGGTTGCTTTTCGGTCCAAGGAATCGGTCAATTCATGTATTAAAAGATACTCTAACTGGAATTGGATACAGACAAATTCTTAATGACGTCATGTATCCATACGAGAAGGAAAATATGACCCTGGTTCCAACATTACAATGACCCAAAACACCCCGTTGTAACCGAATGGCTACAATCTAATGCAGTTAGTGTTTTGGAACGGCCAGCCCAATCACCAGATCTCAATCCCTGTGAAAATCTGTGGGAAATTGTAGATCGAAAAATACGGACACGAAATTACACAAGCAAGACAGATCTCATAGAAGCAGTAAATTCAGAGGTAGTTAATATTGAAAGCAAAAAATTAATACCTTTAATTTTTGTTATTTTTTTTTTTTCTGAAGTTAAACAATTTTATGTTTATATTTTTTTTGTTTTAAATAAATAAAATAAACAAAATTTTATATTAATAAAATAGTTTTTAATTTTATGATCCAATTTTTTGGTATTGACCGTTTAAGTCGTCAAAAATATATTTTGTTAAAAGTTTCCATTGTATTGTCACTCACTATATATGTGATAAACTGGATCTGGCGACCATGGGGGCCAGGGGTCTAATCGTCGCATACGTGATCGAGTGAATTTGATCGAAATTTTTCATTTTGAAATCACGGCATTCGCTATCGTGTAAGTAGTATCGAAATTTGAGATAATGGCATACGATAACGAGCGATCGATCGAGTGTCTTCTTTCTAAATGTCATTCGATACGACAAAGCCAATCGTAAACAAAAGTGTTAAACTTCTTGAGAACAACAAGCGAAAAAATAAAAGCGGGATATATAAAATAATAACTAAAAGGTCTTAAAATTTAAGTAATATTAATCACTTGATAAATTAAAATTTCAAAAATCTAATTAAAAATTTTCAGGGCAAATATATTTAAAATAAATGGCAAACAAAAGGAACTCATGGCTGAATTTATGATTGAGCACCCAAATTTGGCAAAAAATATTTTACCTAATTGTGGCCAGGGAAAAGCTGTTTCAAAGCGATTATGGGATCAGCTTACAATACAACTAAATAAGTTTGGCCCTCCAGTTAAAGATGAAAAATGTGGAGAAAGGTACAATTATTTTGGGGTGTTTTTTAAGTGTTCCAATTATACGTACATAGATACATTTTTCTAGGTTTATGCCGACCAAAAACACAATGTAAGAAAACGCTGTCATTCAATAAGGCATCCAAAAAGAGAAGAACAAATTCTTCAGGCTGCCGGTATAAGAGTTTCTGGTGATGGTCTTTCATCGAACAAATCTTTTGGTTCTTCTAAAACTACGAAACAAATTTGTGCTGATGATATCGAAAAGGCATTTAATGATATGTTAGATGAGGAAGACGACGAAAATATAAATGAATCTGAGGCAGTAGAGAAGGAACCCATTATAAAAGCAAAAAAAGTTACTGAACGTGAATATAAATTAGACCTTCTAAGGTGTCACATCGAAAAATATGAAGATTCCCAACGAAGCATAAACTGTAAGCTTGATCGGTTATTGAATATAAAAGAAAGATCGTTAAAATTAAAGGAAGAAGAACATGTTGCTAATATTTCAATAAAAAACATTGATTATGAAATAAACTCAGTTGAACTAGAAATGCTAGTGGAAAATGGTTATCTGTCGAAGTAATACAAGCTCATATTCAACACGTGAAGTATATTTTATTTTAGAAACATTTTATTTTATTAATATTATTTAATTTAAAAGCGTATATTTACGTAGTTCAAATTCCTTTAAAACCACTGTCTTTAAAACCACAATTTCTAAAATTTCAATTCAATTTCATTAAACATGTGTTTTTCTTTATTTACATTAAAAATAAATCTTTTACAATTTTTATAAGATTTCGTTTCGATTCTAATCGTATGCCGGATTAGGCTAATCGATACGTTTCGAAATTTCATTCGATACGAAAGCTTACTCGATCACGAATGCGACGATTAGACCCCAGGTCTGAACATATACTAAATTTTATCAAAATATGTTGATATTTGCTACCTGTAGTTCGATTACAAGGTTGACATGGACACACCGACGAACGGATGGACACCGCTAAATCGATCGGTAGAATTAAAGGTAGGTCTAAGTCAAGTATTTTTGGTAGTTCTAAACATTAGCATAAACTCATACTATCACCACATAGTGGTATAGACTGAGAATATTTTCGGCACGAAATGTGTTTTGGGTATTATCGTTTGTTCCAGAACTTTTCTATTTTTTTTTTTTTTTTTTTTTTTTTGCAGAAAAATCAGTTTCAAAAATATTGGATAGAGTTAAGACCGTGATAGGGTAAATGCCACATCGATTTGCAATAAAATTAATTGACTTTTTTCAATAGTTTTTTATATAGGCAATTGTGGTAAATAAAAAAAATCATGTGAGTCCGATCACAAGGGAGATGTGTAAACATCTACGCCCGTATTCATAATCATTTTCTAGCAGTTGACACTTTTTTAAAATCAGCCAGAAAGCTTCATCTATGTATCAACTGCAGGGGCTCTGCTAATATAAAAATATTTATTATTACTAGCAGATTCCAGCGCTCGAAATTCAAGTGCAATTTCTAGGCAACTTTATTTTTAAACTTAGCCAATTCACTAACCAACACTATTTTAGTTTATTATTATTGTGAATTAAGAAAACAAACTCATTAAAAAACACATTAACAAATTTAATAAACACACATAGCATTTGTATAATTTAATGTATGTGTTGGTAGCAAATCTAAATGCAATTTACTCAAAATAAGGGAAAAAATTAAAAAATCTGTAAATCTAGTGAACAGCTTAAAATAAATACCTTTCAAATAATATACGTTTGGTCAAAATCGGTATAAAACGGTAGAACAAAACATCGGTAACAAGAAATCGCCTAGCCTATTAATATCATAGATTTATTATTTCAGCTGGTTAATTTTTAATTTTTCGTTTTTCATTTTTTATTTTTAATTTTTCGTCTTTCATTTTTTATTTTTCATTTTTCGTTTTTAATTTTTTATTTTTAATTTTTTATTTTTAGTTTTTTATTTTTAATTTTTATTTTTCATTTTTTGTTTTTTATTTTTAATTTTTCGTTTTTCATTTTCAATTTTTTAATTTTCATTTTTCATTTTTAATTTTTCATTTTTCATATATCATTTTTCGTTTTTCATTTTTCATTTTTTATTTTTTATTTTTTATTTTTTATTTTTTATTTTTTATTTTTCATTTTTCGTTTTCAATTTTTAATTTCTCATTTTTCATTTTTTATTTTTCATTTTTATTTTTAATTTTTTATTTTTCATTTTTTATTTTTATTTTTTTTTTCATTTTTTATTTTTCATTTTTTATTTTTCATTTTTCATTTTTTATATTTAATTTTTAATTTTTTATTTTTCATTTTCAAACAGGTTATTACATATCATAATTTTTTCACCAATACAATCATAAGTCACACCGATTTTGTCTTACGTCTCACATGTTACGCTGTTTTTGTAATTGTTTTATGTAATAGCAATTTACCCCCCTGCGCGTATAGATGTTTACACATCAAAAAGAAATTGGATAGAAAAATTTCTTTAACGAATGTAACGACTAGACCCAATTTGACTTGATTTTTACAACTGCCTCGATTTCTATTAGTTGTTTTAATCGAAGTCACTCTGGTTAAAACTTTTCCATTAGATAAAACCATAATTTATTTGCACTGATTTTATTTTTATATGAATAAAAAATATATGTTTAATTCTAAATAATTTATACTCCAACAATTCTTTCTAATCGCTAAGTGTTTTCGTAAACAACTTTTTTCTCTTTCATGTTTTTGCATTCATTTATTTCTTATTTCCTTATATCACTTTCATAACAAATCTTTATATTTTTTATTGATAAAAAATTATAGTTTATTACTGGAAAAAATACTTGTCATTTAGAAATTTATACATTCAAGTACCTGACCATACGAGTATTAATCAATATCTTGTTTCTATATCCCATTACTAAACAGGGGGAATTTTATTTTAACAATTATTCATATTAAATTATCCATAATTATGTTTTTATACCCGCCACGCCACTAAGCAGAGGGTATATATCAGTTTGTCAATCCGTTTGTAACTCTTCGAAATAAATTCCGGAGACACTATAAACTATATAGTATATTCTCGTTCCTTATAAAAGGAGAAGTCGATCTAGCGATGTACGTTTGTCTGTCTGTCTGTCGAAAACATTCTGCTGTAAAAATAGCGAAAAATGTTTATACGCAATAAAACGTGCGTAGAGATATGTATGTATCAGTGATGATGTTTACTTGTTGATGTTGTTGTTATACCCTATATCACTATGTATGTAACTACCAAAAATATTTGACCTAGACCCATCTTTTATTATACCGATCGACTCAGAATAACTTTCTGAGTGAATCTGAGTCGATTAAGCGATGTCCGTCCGCCCGTCCGTCTGTCTATGTATGTGTCCATGTAAACCTTGCAATCAAACTATAGGTCGCAAATATGAGCATATTTTGTTGAAATTTTAATCGGCCATAGGATGAACGCTATTGAAATTGGTGATATTCGGTTCATGTTCAGACCTAGTCCCCATACAAATGACCCCTATGAAATCGACTTAAATTGTCATAAAATCCAAATTATCTTACAGATCTGGGACAAATTGGGTTTGTGTATGTTTATTATCCCATTAATCAGTAGTCCCAAAATAAAGCTTATATGTAGGACAATTCTTAGCCATAGCCCCATCATCACTTAAGTCTCTTGAAAAACAAAAATATTGCATAATTTTTTTTTTAAATTTTGTTTGTATATGTTTTTGAGAAAAATAAGTGACCTTGTCAAATATGCTCAGGATCGGTCCATGTTGCGATCTAGTCCCCATATAAATATAGCGTCCGATATGAACTTTTTCATATCTGAAGGCGAAATAATTAATAAGAATGCCACTCAAATTTGGTTTATGTTTATTTTCTATATCCAATTAGTTGGGCCTAAGAGATAGGGTCTCTAAACGCATGGTATAGGGTATCGTATAGTCGGTCTATAGTTTTTTTTACTTGTTTTATTTTTTTTTACATGTGAACAAAAATGTGTATGTATCGCTGATAAAAAACAAACAAAAATGTAATTGTATGTTTTTACATTTAAACTTATCTAAAATATAAATAGGCTAGGCGATTTCTTGTGACCGATGTTTTGTTCTACCGTATTATCCCGATTTTGACAAAACGTATATTATTTGAAAGGTATTTCTTTTTAGTCGTTTTGCAGATTTGCAGATTTTTAAATTTTTTCCTTTATTTTGAGTAAATTGCATTTAAAAATGCTACTAACACATACATAAAATTATACATATGCTATGTGTGTTTTATTAAATTTGTTAATGTGTTTGTTAATAAGTTTGTTATCTTCATTCACAATAATAAAAGTGTTGGTTTCTGAATTGGCTAAGTTGAAAAATAAAGCTGCCTAGAAATTGCACTCGAATTTCGAACGCTAGAATCTGCTAGTTGTATTTAATAATTGCTTTCAATTATTGTAAAAAAACACGAAAACACCTAAATTTTTTTGTTAAATATCTTAATAATTTTAATCATCATTGTAAAAAATCTATAATGTGTAATCTAGACTTTTTGTCTGTTAATGTTGACAAATTTTGTTATTCATTGTATTTTGAACATGGGTGGAGGGTATCAAAGATTCGGCACAGCCGAATTTAACACTCTTAATTGTTCCACTTCTACTTTAGCTTTACGGTAAAAACCCATTTGTATATAACTTTAAATTTCATTCATAAAAAGCTAATGAACAAATCTATAATAAAGAATGTATGGATATGATAATTATGTTAATTTCAGCTTAACTAATTGGGTACGATTTGGGGATTATGATTTTCGGACTATTATGTACGTGCAAGGTTTCTTTAAAACTCAAGATTATTTAGAAATTTTGTATTTAAAATTTTTTAGGTCACAATAATGTGTTTGAAATATATTATATTCTATAAAACATCTGTTCAAATTGATAACTGTTTGGTTGGCATCAAATTGAGTTCAGGAAATGTGAGCGTGTTTTGCATAATACATAATATGTATTAATATTATCTTAATCCATGATTAAGATCATACTTGATCTAATTTTTTCTGTTGTCGTTGTAGATCAACATTTTCCCCTCAAAATAGCAAACAAATTTTATTTTTACGCATTGCCCGTCACCATTATATCAAATGAGAAATTTAAATATTCTCTTAAAGTTGATATTTCTCATACATTCATTGCTTTTTGATAATAACATTTATTGTTAAATAACAATAGCACACAAACCTATGAACATACGTTCGACTTCATTTAATTTAATATCACATTTAAAACATAATTTTCTATTTTTCCCGTTTCACCTTTGGAATGAAATCTAATTTGTTAATGAAAAATCACATTTATTTCTGATAAGAACTTTGTCATATGCGGAAATTAATACATAACTTCGCAAATCTTATTTTAATCTTTAAAGAACAAATAACAAAACATTTATTTGATTATATAGAAAGCACTTCAATTTGTTTAAATCTTTTTTTTTGTTCTTCTTCATAACTATACAAAATAAAACACTTAAGTTATAATTCACTAGCGATTATTCTTCTCTCATTTTGAAATACAATTTAATATATTTAACATTCATCGTTTTTTTTTTAGAATTTCAAAATATTTTTAAATCACACACACACACACCTGTTTGTTTGAGGCATTTTTTTAAACGTGTTAATATCCAATTTTTTGACAAAAAAAATATATGTATATAAAATACTAAAAAGTTTCTATTGACACGGTCAAAAAAAAAAAAAAAATCACAAGACGCCTTTGCAAACACCCGCACTTGAAAAATTTGTCTATCGAAATTAACAAAAATACTAATGATATTAATAAAAAAATAAACGATCCCCGTACACAAATTGTTCAAAAGCAACTAAATGAAAAATTGAGCTTTTCAATTCAGATTTACCTGAAAAATAAACGTTAAAACGTGAATGTAGTTAATTTTTTTTTTGTTTAATTAACTCAGCTGTTGTAAGCCCCTAAACAAAAACAAACACATCTACAACAAGTAAGAGCAAGTAAGCAATTGGCGAATCTTAGGATACCCTTCACACTGTTAGATCAACAGTTTTAAATTAACAATATGTTAAGATATAAAAATAACTTTTGATGTGTAAACATCTATACGTGCAGGGGGGTAAAAATCTATTTCACAATACAATCACAAAAACAGCGTAACATGTGAGACGTAAGACAAAATCGGTGTGACTTATGATTGTATTGGTGAAATAATTATGATATGTAATAACCTGTTTGAAAATGAAAAATGAAAAATAAAAAATTAAAAATGTAAAATGAAAAATTAAAAATAAAAATTAAGAATTAAAAATAAAGAATGAAAAATAAAAATGAAAAATAAAAAAAAAAAATAAAAATTAAAAATGAAAAATAAAAATTAAAAATTAAAATTAAGAAAGAAAAATATAATATGAAAAATGAAAAACGAAAAATGAAAAATAAAAAATGAGAAATAAAAAATGAAAAATAAAAAATGAAAAATGAAAATTAAAAAAAGAAAAATAAAAAATGAAAAACGAAGAATTAAAAATGAAAAATGATATATAAAAAATTAAAAACGAAAAATAAAAAATGAAAATGGAAAATATAAAATATAAAATGAAAAATTAAGAATTAAAAATGAAAAATACAAAATAAAAAATAAAAAATTAAAAATTAAAAATTAAAAATTAAAAATTAAAAATTAAAAATTAAAAATTAAAAATTAAAAATTAAAAATTAAAAATTAAAAATTAAAAATTAAAAATTAAAAATTAAAAATTAAAAATTAAAAATTAAAAATTAAAAATTAAAAATTAAAAATTAAAAATTAAAAATTAAAAATTAAAAATTAAAAATTAAAAATTAAAAATTAAAAATTAAAAATTAAAAATTAAAAATTAAAAATTAAAAATTAAAAATTAAAAATTAAAAATTAAAAATTAAAAATTAAAAATTAAAAATTAAAAATTAAAAATTAAAAATTAAAAATTAAAAATTAAAAATTAAAAATTAAAAATTAAAAATTAAAAATTAAAAATTAAAAATTAAAAATTAAAAATTAAAAATTAAAAATTAAAAATTAAAAATTAAAAATTAAAAATTAAAAATTAAAAATTAAAAATTAAAAATTAAAAATTAAAAATTAAAAATTAAAAATTAAAAATTAAAAATTAAAAATTAAAAATTAAAAATTAAAAATTAAAAATTAAAAATTAAAAATTAAAAATTAAAAATTAAAAATTAAAAATTAAAAATTAAAAATTAAAAATTAAAAATTAAAAATTAAAAATTAAAAATTAAAAATTAAAAATTAAAAATTAAAAATTAAAAATTAAAAATTAAAAATTAAAAATTAAAAATTAAAAATTAAAAATTAAAAATTAAAAATTAAAAATTAAAAATTAAAAATTAAAAATTAAAAATTAAAAATTAAAAATTAAAAATTAAAAATTAAAAATTAAAAATTAAAAATTAAAAATTAAAAATTAAAAATTAAAAATTAAAAATTAAAAATTAAAAATTAAAAATTAAAAATTAAAAATTAAAAATTAAAAATTAAAAATTAAAAATTAAAAATTAAAAATTAAAAATTAAAAATTAAAAATTAAAAATTAAAAATTAAAAATTAAAAATTAAAAATTAAAAGCTAAAAATTAAAAATTAAAAATTAAAAATTAAAAGCTAAAAATTAAAAATTAAAAATTAAAAATTAAAAATTAAAAATTAAAAATTAAAAATTAAAAATTAAAAATTAAAAATTAAAAATTAAAAATTAAAAATTAAAAATTAAAAATTAAAAATTAAAAATTAAAAATTAAAAATTAAAAATTAAAAATTAAAAATTAAAAATTAAAAATTAAAAATTAAAAATTAAAAATTAAAAATTAAAAATTAAAAATTAAAAATTAAAAATTAAAAATTAAAAATTAAAAAGTAAAAATTAAAAATTAAAAATTAAAAATTAAAAATTAAAAATTAAAAATTAAAAATTAAAAATTAAAAATTAAAAATTAAAAATTAAAAATTAAAAATTAAAAATTAAAAATTAAAAATTAAAAATTAAAAATTAAAAATTAAAAATTAAAAATTAAAAATTAAAAATTAAAAATTAAAAATTAAAAATTAAAAATTAAAAATTAAAAATTAAAAATTAAAAATTAAAAATTAAAAATTAAAAATTAAAAATACAAAAGAAAAAATAAAAAATAAAAAATTAACAATAAAAAATTAAAAATAAAAATGAAAAATAAAAAATAAAAAATTAAAAATCAAAATAAAAAATCAAAAATGGAAAATGAAAAATAAAAAACGAAAAATTTAATATTAACCGGTTGAAATTTATATTTGCAGTTGATAGCTATAAAAAATCTTTAATTACTAGATGTTTACACATCTCACCTGTGATCGGACTCACATGATTTCTTTTATTTTTTAATAAAATAAATTCATTGTTAAAAAATAAAAGAAAAAGGGAAAAATTTTTTGATTTTAAAAAAGTAAAAATATAATAAAAGATTCTTTCCTTTACTTTTCGTCTAAAGTTTGGTAAAATGAGAGTAAATGGACTAAAATACGCAAGAGTATGGAATCGCGAAACACCATATCGGAGCTCAAACTGGCAATTCCTATGGAAAAAAAAAAAATATTAAGTACTACGATTATGAAAGCGACAGTCTTGAAACTTTTGACAAGTGAAATAATTATGGGCGCAATGGCCAAATTTAAAAATCTTGAAAATCAAAAATCTTCAAAATCAAAAATCGCCAAATCAAAAATAGCCAAAATAAAAATTTGCCAAATTATATTCTAAACTCAAGGCCAATCGTTAAGTGTAGGCAGATTTCTTTTGGCAAACCTATGTTTTTCTCATGGTCAGCTATATATAGCTTGCTCCAGAGTAGGAAGCCAAAAAATTTGATAATTTTAAGATAAATAAAATAAAATATTTTAATTGTACAATACAAACATCGTAAAAAAATTGATTATGAAAACATACATGTCAATATGTCTCGATAAGTCGTAGAGAAGCAAGACAGGCCATACTAGTTTTATATCCATAAAATTAATATGTAAGGTGATTTCTTGTGACCGATGATTTGTTAAACAGTTTTCTTCTGATATTGACCAAACGTATCTTATTTGAAAGGAATTTATATTTAGCTGTCCACCAGATAAACAGATTTTTAAAGTTTTACATTTTTACATTTTTTGGACTAAAATGCATTTGAAGTTGCTACTATCACATACATAAAATTACACAATGCTATGTGTGTGTTTATTAAATTTGTTAATGTGTTTGCGAGTTTGTTTTCTTCATTCACAAAAATAATTGTGTTGAATTGAAAAATAATTTTGGACATAAACTAATAATTGGAAACCAATAACGACAATAATCGATATTTAAAAATAGTTGAATTGAGAATTGGCAAAAATTTATTGTATACCTTTAGGGTCATTATTAAGTAAAAAAAATATAATTTCCTAGAATTTGCACTCGAATTTCGAGGACTGGGATCAGCTAGTAAACATTAAAAAGCTAATTTTTGCTATCAGCTAATAGTATAAAACTTTTACCAATTTACCCGAACTACAAGTTGGTTTAACCACCGCTAAAAATAGAAACGAATTTACTCTCTCATGAGTGCTCTCTCATTTAACACTCTTCCAGTGAAGGTAAATTTGGGCTAAATTTAAAAAGTTCGAATGTTATTTAATTGACTACACAGGTTAACAGCTGTTTTGGTGCCGGGGTATTTGGAGTTGGTTTCATATGAAATTAATGCCATGAATTAAAATATGGCATTAGTTTTTGCCTAGGAGTTCAAATTTTGAACATTTTAGTGAAATATAGATACAGTTGTGTGAAAAACAATAGAGCCACCTGCTGTTCTATAAAGAATGTTCTCTTAACCTTGTCGAAATTGTTTTAGGAAAAAGTTTTTTTATGCATCATTAGTAAGTCTCTTTATTATTGTAATCCCGTTATTTTGTCTGTAATTGAAGCAACATTTTTAATTATATCAGTGTTTGTATGTAAATTGAAGAGAAACAAATGTAAAATCAAATAGAACCAATTTTAAAGTTAAAAAGAAAATATTAAACTAAAAAGCAAATTCTTTTAATTTTGTTTTTGTAAAAGTGAGTAAAAAGACAGACAGACTATCTTATTTCTATTATAATTTTAAAAAAATATTGTAAAATTAGTTAACAGAATGGGCAGAGGAAAACATTGCATCATGGAGGGCCGAAAATTAAAAAAAAAACCTTCATCAAGAAGGTAAATCTCAAAGAAAAATAACTGAAATTATTGGATGTTCAAAGAAAATGGTAGAAAATGCTATAAAGTATGAAGAGAAACAAGAAACAAGAGGAAGAAAAACCAAAATATCTGAGACTATAACGCAAAATACTGCGTCACGTGAAACGGGACCCCTTTATGACGTCATCCGCCCTTAAAAAGCAATATCAACTTGATATGGATACTTCTACAATACGGCTTATGCTCCTTAAAAATGATTTAAAAGCAAGAAGTGCACGTAAAGTGCCTTTTCTACCAAAGCGTAACATAAAACAAAGACTCATAAATTGGCCCGTATCTACATGGCGTAATATTTTGTGGTCGGATGAGACCAAAGTTAATTTATTTAACTCGCATCGAATTTCTCTTCAAGTTCGGAGACCCAAAAATAAAGAGTTTTGTCCTCAATATACCATTAAAACCGTTAAACATGCAGGGGGTAATATTATGGTATGGGCATGCTTTTCATATTATGAAGTCGGACCTTTATATCGCATACAGGATATAATGGTGGCAAAATTTTATACAAATATTTTAAGAGAAGCCATAATACCATATGCTGAGTGGGGAATGCCGCTTGGATGGATATTCCAACAGGACAATGATCCAAAACATTCATCGAGGTTGGCAAAGGCATGGTTCAGGGACAACCATGTGAAGGTTTTGAGATGGCCTTCACAGTCACCAGACTTAAATCTGGTCGAAAACTTGTCGGGCGAGGTTAAAAGATGTCTTAGAGGAAAGAATCCATCAAATAAAGATGCGCTGTGGACAATAGTTGAGACTGCATGGAAGAATATTCCAGTCACGACTTGTCAAAAGTTAGTTGACACTATGCCGAAGCGCTGCTGCGCAGTAATTAAAAATAATGGCAGTTCTACTAAGTACTGAGGTAGTATAAGCAGTTATGTAAGCAATTATTTTATTTAACATATTAGCGGTATTCACTCTTGGTGTTAAATTTACAACCCTGTTATATCTACAACGATTTTATACTACAAAGCGTGAACGTCTTTTATGTTGTTTATGTATACTAATGAATCAGCTGTTTTTTGTTTTGTTTTTTTTTTATCAATTTGAAAACATAAAATATCAACCAGAATTTGCAGATAAGTAAAATGCCCAAAATTACGGAAAAAGAAAAAATTATAAATTTTGTAGAACAAAATGCAGTTGACGAAATAGAATTTGCAGAGATTCTGGATGTTGAAGGTACAGTATTACTTGCAATAATAAAAACAATACAAAAATATAACTCTTCTCCTTTTGTAGATACATGTGAACATCCCATTTTAGATGAATTAGTTGATGACATTATTTTAGTTAAAGTGTACCGCCGCGGAGCTTGGAATTCGGTTCCAAAATAAATAAAGTGGTCACTAAACCCAATTATATGACAACAGATTTTTGCAAATGCTGACGGTTAGCCGAATTGAGTTTCATACACTGTTGTCTATGATTTCTGGAGATACAGAATTTCACCATTCATGTGAACAATTTCCATTGAGTACCAGTTAGCAATTGTCCTATACAGACTCGGGTCATCTGGAGAAGGGGCTTTTCATTATTTTGATACATTTTTTTTATTATTTTGATTCATTTACCACAAAATGAAAAAAAAAAATAAACAATTGTTTTGGCAGCTCCACAAACAGCTGTTTCAGTCTTGTCATGTCGATGTATGTACAATAGCTTTTACCCTTGTACTTTTAACACAGCGTAGTAAATTTCAATTTCATACATTTTGTTGTTGTGGTCTTGTAAATAGTAGTAATTTTACTATATCTACAACATTTACAAGGGTTACAAGGGTACTTTCCTACCAAGAGTGAAAACCCTTATTATTTATATTTTCTTTTTAATAATTTTAGGAGGTTTGTTTAGATGGCTCTATTTTTTTTTTGTCACACAGAAAATAAATGTGTATACTAAAAATCGCCCAAGTGACAAGGAAATCATGATGTTTGTATGGGGAACCCCCCAGGGGGTTCCAGGGGGTGTGCCACTGGTATGCGTGGATCTGCCCTCCAAAGTTAGTAGGGGTCGATCATACATTTGGACTCGATTGGGGCACTCTAAATGGGTCAAAGTGAGACAGACAGACAGACAGGTCAAAAGTCGGGACATCAGAATTCGTTTTAGAGGTATGGTTCCTTGGCAAAGTTTCTTATTTTGATCCCTAGAATATGATTTTCCTTGTCACTTGAGCGATTTTTTTGCCTCCCTACAAATCGACCCGCCCTAGTGTATACCGAATTTTTTTTTATTTTAATTTTTAGAAAAATGAATTCAAATATGAAATTTATGTTTTCTTATATTACAATAATACCTAATAAAAAACAACAAAAAAGTTTAAAGAAAATTATTATCTGTATAAATTTTTAAGTATTGAAATGAGGTTTGGGGGTGGCTCTATTAATTTTCACACTACTGTAGATAGATAGGATTCTTATATTTTTCTTTTCATATATCATAACAAAAATTCTTATTTCCTTAATAAAGAAGATGCAGCATGGTTTAAAACCGTCCGCTGGAAGATTGGTTTATACAATTTTTATTTATAATTTTTTTTTAAATTAGATTCAAAAATTAAATTCATTTACTAACATAGTTCTATATTTTAAAGCAATTTTAACATAGTTAAATAGGCTTTGCCAACAAGTATCATCACCACCATTTAATACGTGAACTACGTGACCTTTCGAGTGATCGAAGAGCTTGTAAGTTCTTTGCTGACTAAGTTTCGCATTTGCTCTATGCTGTTGATATATTCTTATCGTCATCGCCTCTATTAAATTTATACATGCATTATTCCAATTTAGTTTGTTGTGTTCCATAATATTGTGTTCCATATTTACCAATAAATGTTCTAAGCTATAATTAACTTCGATAATACATGAGGCAATCTTCGGTTTTCGTAATCAAAGATAGTTTTCAAAATATACTGAAGATGTAAACTATACGAGTAAAAGTGACCTTCTTCTTGTTCAGTTTCTAAAGCTATCACGTAGTTGGGTGTATTATCCAGAAGTTTCAAAATACGTTTGGTGAAAAAACGCTGCAACTTATCGATTTCATCAAACCACGAGACTGATATCTTTAACCAAAGAATATATAGTAAATTGCCGTTCAAATAATAATGCAGATATAGCACTATCCTAATAGTCCAACCCTATTCCTCCATCAACACAATCGCGAAGCATCCACAGTTGATATTATTTTAAACAATTCCGCTTTAAATATAGACGTAAAAACAATGGATTACGAAATACCATCAGACCATCGCCACATTATATGTACACTTAAAAGATCAACCAACTGGAACATTTTTGTGAATTTTTTAGACAATAAAATCACGTTATGTTCGGATATATACAATACCAAGGTAGTAATTGATCAGGAAATTCAAATATTTATAAATGTAGTTTTCGAAGCAAGGGATGTGTCTATACCTTAAATAACTCAACAAAATAATTACACATTACCAGAAAGTACTGTGAAATATATAAAACTAAGAAGAAGCTTTAAAAGAAAAAGCCAACGATCTCCAAATATAACCGAGCAAACTTTTTATAATCAATGTACTAAGTTTCTAAGTAACATGATTGATAAAAGTATTAATTCGGAACGCAATAAGAAATGGTGCGAATTATTATCCAATTTAAGACCAGGTGATAAATCATTTTGGAAAATAAGCAGGAACTTGCGAGGAAAAGGACAAAATCGCTTCTCTCACTTTAAAATTGGAAATACAAAAATAACATCTGATAATGACAAGGCTGAAATCCTGGTAAATACATTTGTCCAGGCCAATAACCTCACTTTGAACTACAACCACTCAGCGGATACATTAATAAATACAACAGTAAATAGTTTTAAGAAAGAAAATACTAGTTCTTAATCAGCAATTTATACATCTCTTGCAGAAGTAACGAATAAAACCCTCAAAATTCCCTGGTTTTGACAATGTTCCCAACGTGCTTTTAAAGAAACAACCACTCAAAGCTCTAAAATTATTGGTTATAATATTGAACAGCTGCATCAAACTCAACTATTTCCCAAACCATTTCAAAAATTCTAAGGTTATAGCTATCAACAAAGCTAGTAAGCCAAAAAATAACCCAAATAGCTATAGACCTATTAGTCTTTTAAGTAACTTAGGTAAAATATTTGAAGAAATACTACATTATACATCCATCCATCCATTAACACAATCACCCACCCTTAATTTGCGAACCAATTAGTGTCAATACATAAAAACGAACTTAAAATATAACTGAACTCGAACCTGTTTATTGTTCATGTTCTGTTTTTTTCGCAGTACACGAGTCAGAACACGAACTTAAAATATAACTGAACTCGAACCTGTTTATTGTTCATGTTCTGTTTTTTTTTGCAGTACACGTACCAGAACACGAACTTAAAATATAACTGAACTCGAACCTGTTTATTGTTCATGTTCTGTTTTTTCGCAGTACACGAGTCAGAACACGAACTTAAAATATAACTGAACTCAAACCTGTTTATTGTTCATGTTCTGTTTTTTCGCAGTACACGAACTTAAAATATAACTGAACTCGAACCTGTTTATTGTTCATGTTCTGTTTTTTCACAGTACACGTACCACAACACGAACTTTAAAAAAGCTACACCCGAATATGTGTGGTTCATGTGTATTCGAAACAAAAAATACGTGATAGAAAAATGTTGGTGTATATAACGAAATAATAAAACGAAACATAGTCATGATGTGTTCGGCACCGTACAAAATTTAGAAACACACGTAATTGATATGAAAATAAAAATATGTGTTGAAAAACCCTTTACAACGCAACCAACAAACATCCTTGTTTTACTCCCGTACATGTATCAAAATAGTCAGACAGATCAGTACCTGTCCACACCGCTGATTGTGTATTTTGGTAAGCTCGTTCTATCCATTTTACTATTTTCGTTGATATTTCTAACTGATGAAGTTTGTAGATTAACACCTTACGAGGTACTCGATCAAAAACAGCCTTAAAATCTACAAATAAAGAGTATACCTCGTTTTTCTGAGAATTTAATATTCACAATAGATGTTAATTTATAAATATTATCGATCGTGGCATACCCCTTACGAAAGACTGCTTAATATTCGTTCATTATCTGGTTTCGATTTGACCAATCTGATAATCTTTCATGTAAATACCCATCATTATCTTACTTGCACAATTCATAAAGGATATCCCTCTGTAGTTGCTCGGTTGATTTACGTCACCTTTTTTTATAAATTGGGAATATAGTGCTCTTTTAAAAATGATCAAAATTATCATGACCATTTAATAATCGGATGAATGCGTTTGCAAGAGCTTCTAAATAATGATTACTAGCATTCATGAAAAATTCGTAAGGAATTCGGTCTTCCCCTGGTGCCTTATTGAGTTTAGCTTTTGATAGCTGACGTTTTACTTCTTGTAGTGAAAAAGGTGTATCAAGATGATCATCTTCTATTAAATTTGTTGCTTAAGATATTTCCACCGCACTCCCTGTAGTGTTAAGTAGAGTTTTAAAATAATCTTGAAGTCTTTCTACATTTACTTCACAACCAATGTAATTTTCTTGTTGCATTATTTCTCGGACCAGAGTCCTTCATCGTTTACTGTCTTTTACGTTGTTTAGCTGTTGTTCAAAATGCTTATAATACTCTTTTCTGTTACATAAGATTTGGAAATTTTTTTATTATCTGTATATTTCCTTTCATCGTTAATATTTTTAGATTTTCGGAAGGCTTTCAGAGATTTTTGAAATATACGTTACACTCTTTTAAGATAAAACTCATCACGGAATTTTTGTTACTATATGTATCATAATTATATACACTCAAACCAAGTATAGTCACTAAACACTACGGAAGCTCCTTTTTGTTACTTTCTTGAATGTAAAATAGAACAGGTCCTTTTTAAACTCTAGCAGTACTCTTCCATAATGTGTGTATCCCATTTTCCTTTGTAGCGATCCTCCATAGTTTTAATATTCTGGTGAAATCTTTCACCTTGTTCCTCAGGAAAACTATCAAAGTGGCTGCGTAAATAGTGCACCTTAATGTTCATGTTACAGCCAAGGGATTTGAAACTATTAAACATCTCGTTTACTAGTTCAACATAGTGTTGGCCCAAACATTTTTGACGACTGCAACAAATGAAGTCCAGGATTTTCATTAGCCTCGTTCATCGTGTTTACGAAGGTAGGATCTACTTAATGCGTTGTCTTATTTGTGGGCTTTCAAATATTCCTGAGTTAATGTTTTCCATACTCAACTGAGGCATTTTCATTTTTATATATGCAAAGCATAATCCGTTCTTATCAAAAGCCTTTACAAACTTGTTATGCAGTGGAAGAAAGATGATTTTTTCTAGTCCAACTAAGGGTTTGTTTGTTTTGTCGCTGCTATCACAGAGGCACAAAATGCAAGGATATTTGGTGTAACCACTTTGCTGTCCTAGAAAAAATTTACAATTTTTAAGTCCACACAAATCACCCATTGGTGTTCATAATACTTTATCTTCTCCAAGGCCAAAGCTCTGATGTTATCTTCTTTAATTTTCATTGAGTCAGCAATTGGTATTGCACCATATCTGTTGCCATTGTTTAGAAGGACACATTTCAAACTTCACTTTCACCTGTCAATAAGTATGCGCCAATCATGTGGAAAATATTCAGGAAAAGCCATAACATCCAAGAGTCCTCTAATTTCATGACAAAATAAAAGATTGCCATCTTGAGAGAAGAAAGGTAGCAGATTCCTTTCTCTTGTGCGGTAAAAGGAAAGGTTGATTTCTTGTTCCAGTAAATTTTTCAATAATATTTCAGAAGCTTCTTTTCACAGGTTGGGATATCTGTTGAGGTCATTTTACTCATCTTGGTTAAAACGTAGAATTAGAAGTGTGATAAGAGGGAAAATACTTGTCCTCACAGTACCGTTGGGATCGGTACTGAGTGAGGAACTGAGCGTCTTGCAGAGGTTAAATCAGGATAAGTTCACTTGCTTCGGTTGCTTCGAAGCAAGTGAACCAGTTATCGGAGTTGTGTTAGGGTTCTCTCCAAATCATCGCCGAATTTTAGACTTTCTTTTTCCGGTAGTGCACTGTTGTAAATGTTCTGTACAAATTTTACAGACCTGATGCGGTGCCCAGGTTTTATCCTTATTCTTTGAACGTATATTCTCCGAGAACTTAAAGTACTTCAGTGTGGTTCAGAAAAAACATAAGAAATAATATTTAACTCCTGCAATTCACATACAAGAAAACTAGAATTTAAAACAAATAGCCCGGAAAAATAATAATAATTATGTATATTTTTTAAATAGATTTAAACTTAAAAATCAATTACTTTCATAATTTTGTATCACTTAGTATTTAGTTGAAGCTTCTTCATTCATCTTTAGTACTTGTTTACAGTGTTGCATGGATCCAACAAGGCGATGTTGAGTACCACGGCTCTTAAATTTTTTTCTCACATATCTTTTTCGTTCTGGATTTATAATGCCCTATTTATACCCTATACCACTATGTGGTTTGGGTATAATGACTTTGTGCTGCTGTTTGTAACAACCAAAAATATTTGACCTAGACCCATCTTTAATTATACCGATCGAATCAGAATCACTTTCTGAGTTGATTTAACAATGTCCGTCCGTCCGTCTGTGTGTCCATGTAAAGCTTGTAATCAAACTGCAGGTCGCAAATATGAATGTATTTTGATGAAATTTGGTACATAAGCTTTATCGGCTATGGGATGAACGCTATTGAAATTGGTGAGAATCGGTCCATGTTCAGACCTAGCCCCCATACAAATTACCCATATGAAATCGACATAAATTGCCATAAGATCCAAATTGTCATATAGATCTTACTCAAATTGGGTTTGTATGCGTTCATTACATCCATTAATGAGCAGTCCAAAAATGATCCCTTTGACCCCATATAGAGCTGCTTCCCGATCTTCACTTAAATCTATTAAAATACAAAAATATTGCACTGATTCTTCTCAAATTTTGTTTGTATATATTTTTGCAAAATACAAGAGACTTTACCAAACATGATCAGGATTGGCCCATTTTTGGACCAAGTCCCTATATAGATATAGCATCCGATATGAACTTTTTCATATCTGCAGCCAAAAAAATTAATAAAAATCCCACTTAAATTTGGTTTTTGCTTATTTTCTATGCCCAATTAGTTGGGCCTAAGAGATAGGGTCTCTAAACGCATGGTATAGGGTATCGTATAATCGGTCTATATTCAGTTCAAATTGCGTGCGATTGAAAAAGGCTGAAATATGTATCCAACATAACCGCTTCTAAAATGGACTGTTTGCCATCAAAGGACACTATTACAATCACACCAATTTCGACAGAGATACAACTACAATCTCTACTTGATCACACAGCCGAACGCTTGGTTTAATCAATAAATGGAAATGAGTTAAAGAAATATGGAAACACAAAGTTAATTCTTTTTTGTAAATGGGGAAGTGATGGTTCTTTGGGACAGAAACAATACAAACAAATAGTATGTGAAAATATTTCGGACTCAGATATGTTCATGGTATAATTTGTACCATTGCGATTGAAAAAGATTTTGGAAGATTCAGAGCCTTCGACTAGCACAACGCAAGCAATGGATATTTGGAAAAATGAGACAACATCTTCTACGAAATACTGCAGGCCAATCAAATTTGAATTCAAAAAAGAAACTCATGATGCCATTAACAAAGAAGTTACTGATATCAAGACCCAAATTGCAACACTACAGCCATTACAATTACAGTTAGATGGGCAGCAAATTGAAGTAATCTACTAATTAGTGCTGACAATGGCTTTGACTAACACGAAGGCTGCATCCAGCTGCATTATAAGCCAAGCAACATCAAGCCAATTAAACCAAGTTCCGACAAAATCATTAAATAATACCGATGCATATGAATTTGGATTATCACCACTACATGCAATAATACGACTTATGGAACACATACTAAAAATCAGTTATGATTTGGTTTTCGGGTCTTCAGGATCAATAAGAAACAACGAAACCAACAAAGAGTTAAGAAGTTGAAAAAAGAAACATGTTCAAGATGAATATCGCAAATTTGGATTGATTATAGATCATCCAAAACAAGGGTCAGGCAATACAAATGATGGCAATACCGCAAAAAGATTCTTTTCAGATCCAGAAACAGCATCTGAAATAAGAGAAGTGGATTTAAACCTTATTCACAGATTTAAAATTATCCTAGAAGTGCTTGCGTGCTATGAAGAAATTGACTCTAGAAAATTTGGAGATTATGCTAAGGAAACTGCAAAAATATATACATACAACCAACTACCCATGGAGAAATATGTCTGCAACAGTTCACAAAATCCTTTATTATCGAGAAGATGTCATTAAATATCATTAGGTGCTACTTGGAGATCTATCAGAGGAGGCTCAGGAAAAAGGAATAAGGATTACAGATTTTATAGAGAGCACAATACTAGAAAAATTTCATTATTGGCAACGTCATATCCGTTCATCTCCAGTATTCGAAATCGGGAAGTCAAAAAACTACTAAACAGAAATAACACAGAACAAAATATGGAATATTTGCAATCAATATTTGAGTCAAATGAATAATAATTATAATTGCCTTTCATTGTTATTTAAGTACGAAAAACATAGTATTAGTAAAAAATTATAATAAACAGAACCTACCATTGTTACAAATGCAATTAAAATCTATTGCAGTTTTTATTTTTAAAATGTTTTTCAAAATTATCAAATTTGACAGCAAAAAAAAATAAATTTTTCTGTAGTAATAGCATGATTTTTAGATAATATTATTAAGGTTTTTTTTAAGTGAGTGTAAACAAATTTGCAAATTTGACAACAAAAAATTTTTAATATCAGTAATAGTAGCAAAATCTTCAGTTGATTTTACTATTTTTTTTTTTGGGTGTAAAAATTTTTTTGAGTGTATCATTAAAAAATCCCATTAGTACAAAAAATATTTATAATTATTATTAAAATCCAAATATTAAATTTTTTAATAAATAAAAAAATAAATATATATTTCACTCTAAAAGTTAAAAAAAATCGAAAGTTCAACTTTGACCTAGAATTCATTAAAAAGTCCTCAATCAATTTTAATGTAATTAAAACTGAGTCAAGCTGAACTAAATATCTATCCATTAAAAAAAAATTACTTAAATATTTTGATCGGTTCAAAAGTTACAGAATTTTGGCCAATGAAAAACGATTTTCAGCCACTCTGCGGCGACTGAGAGGGCCACTCCATAACTAAGACTTTCTTCCGCTGAAACCAAGACTTGCCCAGTTTAGATAAATGCTTTGGGTCACTATCTTGTATTTCGCCTTCAGCATTGAAAGTATATGATTTTCTAGAATCTGAACTTACGCACATTTTTCCAGATGATGAAAAACAGCCCCATATCATAAGGGATCCCCCTCCAAGCTCCACAGTTTATTTTGCGTATTTGGAATCAAATTCTGTCCGAACCAAACATATTTATATCGGTTTCATCGGAGCAAAGCACGAATAACCTTTTTAAATATTTTGTTTGCTCAATAAAATTACTTTTCTTGGATTTCGGGCTTTCAAATCTCGTTTCTTATTATCGGCCTCATTCTTCAACTTTTCTTATGATTAAAATGGATCGCTTCTGCTTTTGCGGAGTAAACGTTGATCAAATCGAGCTGTTGTTTTTCGCTTTCTTTCTCAGACTTAATATTTGCGTGATTTGCATTAAAAATCTTTGTTTTGCAATTTCACTCAAAGATTTTTCTTGTTTTCTGAATTTTGAAATAATTTATTTTTCAATAAAAGTACAATGTTATTATTAATATCTTATTATCTTCAAACTTCTTTTCTGAAATTACACTTTTAAATTTTTACCTAATTTTTTGGAATTTCGTTCTTATTAGTTTTTCCTAACAAAAACACTTTTTCCTCACACGTTAGCGATAACGATAATCGTAAGAACTACCGTTATATTTTCAGTAATATGACAGTATAGTTTTTACGAGGTTATTAACATGTCATCAATCGTTCTTATTATTTTTTCCTACACTGTGTATTTATACGGTGTAGTTTGATAAATAAGTAAAAATTGAATACACAATTTAGGAAAAAAATTTGCAAAAATACTTTGTAATGAGAAATTAAATTTAAATAAAAACGGGAAAAGTTGATGGTTAAATTAAATTGTAAATTTCTATCATGATATTAATATTATTCTTCACGAGCCGGATTTTAGAAAGTGTCTAAGGACGTGATGATGAATAATGTGTGTAAATCATTTTTAGGAGCTTTTACTGGCTAATGTGTAAACGTTCCCAATAACAACCTGAAGTATAGTGCCAAGCAGGAGCAGCATAAAATTAAATTGCATGAAATATAACTTTTAAAATTAGTAATTTGTTTTTAATAGTAATATTAGATTTCAGGTTAATTAACGGGTACATTATTTCTGAAGTTTTGCTAATTTTGTTTATGATACATATAACTAACATGTTCATTAAACAACATTTATTTTATCAAGAACAACCCGGACATATCGTCGGTGGTATGCCAAAAGGTGCTGCATCCAAAATTAGAGTTATTAGTATATTAACGTTTCACAAACCATTCTGTGTTCTGCCAAAAAGTCCTACATCCTTGTTTTAATTTTTGGTTCCATAACAAGCAAAGTTCTATATCCTTTTTGTCTTCCTTGGTATGCCAAAAGATGCTATGTGGATGCAGAACTTTTTGCCATACCAATTTTGGAAGAAGAAAAGCGCCATAAGCATTGTAAAACCGGGTAAAACGGGCAAAATCATTCGTTGTTTTAAGAATTTATAGTTTTAAGTTTTTCCTCAAAATTAATTTTTTTTTGGTTTTTGGTTTCGTAATAACAATTCATTTGGAAAAATTAAAAAACAAAATTAAATCGGCGCACGCCGGTTTTAAGCCGCCGCCGACTAATTTTTAGGTCGAGCCGCCGCCGCCGATAATTATGGACGGCTTAGATCTCTGTTCTGTATCTGATTGGTGACGAATCAATAGAAATGTAGTTAGAAGAATCTGAATCAATAGAAATGGAGTTAGAAGAAGCTGCCATAGGACAGCTAAATGAAAGTGATCAGGGTTGGTATAACTTTTCTGAAATTAACAGTAGTTTATGTCAATTAAACTGTCCTTGTCCTTGTAGATGTGCCCGGTCCAAGTAAAAAACGTTCAAGATGGAAGCAGCGGAAGCCTGAAGAATGGAATAAGAATCTAAAAAAAAGGCGTGTTCTCGGGGTGAAAAGCATTTGGATGAAAAAGGAAAGATGAAAATGGCGAAGTTGATGAATCCTTTGATAAATCACTCTCACAAAGAACCAACGAATTACAAGTGCAGTTTATTTACAGAGGAAGATCGTCTGGAAATATTCAATGATTATTGGAAAAAAAAAGAGATACATTTTAAGCTAAACACAACTTCCTCCTGAAATTTACCAAAGCCATTCCAGTGAAAAGAAGAAGATCCGAAAAAGAAGTAAATTTCCGAAAGAATTTGGCTTATGAATACGTTTTAGCAAAAAACAATGAAAATTTAAAAGTGTGCCGTGAATTCTTCTGTGCGACCCTTGCAATTTCGTACAAGCCCATTGCTTTGGCAAACAAAGATCGATCAAACACTGGTGAATTTTTGGGCGAAGATCAAAGAGGAAAACATGAACCTCACAACAAATTGAAGCCAGAGGTAATTGCTGCCATCAAGAATCATATTGAATCTTTCCCACCAATAGAGTCACACTATTGCCGAAAATCATCAAAAAGATTGTATTTAAGCAGTGGTTTAAGTATTTCGAAAATGTTTGATCTTTGAAAAAGCAGCAGGAACAGATTCTGCAAAAGTCAGTTATGAAAAGTACAAACAAGTTTTCGGTCAGGATTACATCATGGCATTTCACAAGCCCAAAAAAGGTTTATGTGCTACGTGTACCCTTGCCCAATCAGCCATTGAACCATCAGAAGAACAAAAATCTGATTTCGAAGCACACATTAAACGAAAACAATTAAGCCGTGCTGCAATGAGATCAGACATCGAAAGTTGTGCAATGGATAAAGAGTTGATAGTTGCTACCATAGATTTGCAATCAGTTTTGCAGATACCACAGGCTGAAGCAAGCCCATTCTATTACAAAAGAAAACTATGTGTATACAACTTCACTGTTTATAATGAAGCAACTCGTGATGGAACTTGCTACATTTGGTCTGAAGTTGATGGCAAAAGAGGAAGTAGTGAAATCGGATCTTGTGTGAAAACATTCATTGAAGGAGAAATGCAAAAAGGGTACTGAAAAAATGTTTTGTGATCTGATAATTGTAATGGGCAGAACCGCAATCGTTATGTTGCTGCAATGTTGCTTCAGTTAGTACAAGAATCTCCCATTGAAATCATCAAACAAAATTTTCTAGAAGTGGGCCACACTCAAATGGACGTCGACAGTATGCATTCTGCTATTGAACATTCGGCCAAAAACTGTTCTCTATTTTCCATGAATGATTGGTCAAACGTTATTCGTCAAGCTCGGCGTAAGCATCCATACCATGTGGTACGAATGACACATAGTGATTTCATTGATTTAAAATTGGTCAGTGCCAGATCAATGAAAAAAGTTATTGTGTTCAATGACGGGGAAAAATTAAATTGGTTGAATATAAAATCATTTATGTTTTGCCTGGGCAAATTGGTGTTAAATACAACCATGATGAACAAGAATATAAAGTACGAAAACAATTCATTTGCTTATAAATCAGTGAGCTTATTTACAAGTATAGTTTTTATTTTTAGTTTGTTAATGTTGAAGTGCGTAAAGTCAGAGGAAGGCCAGCTATTAGTTGGCCATTACTTTACGAACATCTCCTGCCTATAACAGTAGCCAAAAAACGGGACTTGCAAAGTTTATGTGCTCAAAAGCTTATTCCACAGGAATTCCATTCTTGGATTGAGTGAGAAACATGTCTTTTAGTATTTAGTGCAAAAACCAAAGTTAAAAAATGCTTTCTTTCACCTCATTGCCAATTGAAAATGAAACCGTTGAATCGAATTCCGAATCAGGGGATAATTAATTTTTCAACCTTTTGTTCATTAGTATATTTCTAGATTTGTTTTTCGTTAACATTCCTTGTTTTGAAATAAATGTTATTTGAAAAGTATGTTTTTAGAGAATTACCAGGGTTCTATATCCATTCTTTTGTGTAACATTAATAAACCAATAATATGCCAAAAAGTGCTATATCCAATTTTTACAGTAATCCAATGATGGTGTAAAGTTTTCATCTGACAAAGTATGTATAATTTTAGGCAAGTATTAACTATATATAATTTGAAAGTATCACTGCATTTCAAAATAATGAATTTTAGCTAGCCGTTTCAATAGCATTTTGCAATTTTCTCAAAATGAGCAAAAGTGGATATAGCACCTTCTGGCATAGCGGCGACGATATATAACCTCTGTTTCACACGGAACATTCAGTCCCTCAACATGCCTTTCTTTATTTGATAAGAATTTTGATTAGGTTTTAAAGGGTTAACCATAATTATCCATTTTTTGAAATAATTCATCTTATACATATATTAAAAAAATTTATGAAAACTAAAGTCAGTCCGTTCGTTCTATCCGTCGGATTTCCTGCATTTTTTTTTTTTTTTAATGAAAGGTATTTAGACACAAATATGTCATCAATCATTAAAATTTAGTCAACTCCCACCTTACTCAAGTTATACTCAAACGCGATTCTTCCCTGTACATTTCTTATGGGACACATTCTCTCAAGCAATTCGAATCCTCATTGCTCCTCTTCTAGCGAATGGATCTTGATCGTTTCACACTCAGAACACTCAGTGGATCAAGCTCTTTCTTTTGAGCTATTAACTGCTTAAATTCGTTGAGCTTGAGGAAATTTATGCGTGCACCATCAACTTTACGTTATGCAACACGAAAGTTAACGTACAGATTTCATTACAATAATTGCATAACACATACCCTGTGTTGAATTGTGAATTGCCAAAAATTCGAATACCTTTAGGTGGCATACAAGGTGGCCTTTATTTCTGTGTGTTCAACAAATATTTATAATGAAATAAACTTAATGAATTAAATAGATTAAAAAACATTGAAAGAAATAAATTGAATGATAAAATTAATTTTCCTAGAATTTGCACTCGAATTTCGAGGGCTGGGCTCTGCTAGTAACATTATTAAAATTAAGATAAGGAGTTGAAAGCAATTTAATTCATTAGATTTAATAAAATCAGAAGCAGGGGAATGCATATGTTGAATGTTAATTCCACTAGGCCATTTATTCATTAGTCGATCTTTCTTTTCATTCTCGTTATTTTCATTAGTGTTACAAACATCAGTCCAAACTAATCATCACATGCGGTTCGCATTTTTAGTGTAGGACATCAAAAGCGTAAACGAAAAGAAAATAATAAATTTAATTTGAACAAAAAATAAATAAGTGAATAAATATTAGCAATAGTTATAAAAATGAAACGATGACTTTACCAGCCAACCATTTAGCCAAATGTCTAGCTTCTTAGAAAGGTAGGTAAGAAGGGGTAATCAATCATATTGTTAACATTAACAATTTTGTTATTGATAACAAAAATATTTATTATTGACTAACATGTTCTATGGTTATATGGCTGTCGTACGCACACTGGGATTAAAATATAAAATAGATGATAATAAATCGTAGAATAGTCCTAATAAATTCTATAAATGATTATTTTGATTGTGTAATTTGAAAGAAAAAAAATGTAATACCATTTTGCTACTTTTTATAACAATAATGTGAACTACTATCGCCAATTTCAACCACTGGTAGCGGATGAAAGATATTCTCTTAGTTAGCCTTGTTTGAGACCAAAAGTGAATCAATCCATAATTCGGGATGCCCTAAAGATTATAAATGGATTATAAACCATATAACCCAAAATATATAGGAAATTCAATGTTTGTGAAACTTAAGTTGTATTTGGGTTAATCGTCCATTTCCTGTCACTTCTAGAAAGCATTGTAGTTTTTAGCTAAACGTGAGGTTTGAATCTGCATTTATCTCACATACGCTCCAAGTTGCACTTGTCGGTCATGCACTTTCACACACTCTTATATCTTGGACCTTTGGCTTTTTAAAATTAAATGTTCATATTCTTTAAACTATTTTTTTTTGTGTCTGTGTGTTCATGTTGTGTTCGTCTGTCCGTCCGTCTGTGTGTCCAATGTACTTGTCAAATATGAATTGGTATGTAAGGTTATATCGCCCGTAGGACGAACGCTATTGAAATTGGTGAGATCGAGAGATCGAGATCGAACAAAATAAGATCCAGATTATCATACACTCCGGTTCACTCATTTAAAGGCATTAAAAATTCCATATTCAGCAGCCTGTGTCTTTTGCAATTTTTAACCGATTGCAGAATTTTAAAATGGAAATGGAAGATATAAAAAAAATTCATGACAATAGTGGTTTCTGAACTAAAGAACTTTTTTGAGCAATTTATAAAAAAAAGTCCAAAAATGTGCTATTTTTTTGGTTCACTTGAATAACGGCACTTTAATTTTAATGAAAAATAGTTTTTCGTGTTTTTTTTAAATTTATTTTACTTTATTTAAGAACTATTAGTAATGGGTACAACCCCCTTTGTTTTTAATAACTTCAAATATACGGGTTTTCATTGACAGATAAAGAGAATTTATGTAATCCAACGAAATTTGATTCCAAGCATCCTTAATGGCCTGAATTAGTGACTGCTTGTCATCAAATTCTCTACCTCCTTCATAGACCTTACGAGATAACCAACCCCAGACATTTTCGATAATGTTCACTGAACTTCGGAAAAGCCGATTCCAATAACGTTTTATAGCTTGCACCAGTCATTTTTGCACTTTGAAATTTAAGATCGATGGTGCCATAGTACGTAATAGCAACCCACACCATAACGCCGCTCTTTCGGCTGTGATGTCGGTTCAAAAATCGCTTTTCTTTGCGCAGATCATGGAAATAATAGTTGTAGCCATCAGGCCCATCCAAATTAAACTTCTTTTCATCCGTAAATACAACGGTTCTGCAGTCATTTACATGACCTCTTTGCTGCACATCCCATACCATGTAGTCTCTTGCGAATTGAAGCCGCTTTTGCTTACGAGGAGCATTAAGTGGCGGTTTTTTTTTTTGTAATTTCAGGTATTTAAGGTACTCACAGCTCATACTTACTCTGCATACTGATGACTTGCTCGCTTGCACTCCAACTTGAGCTCTTATTTTTGACAAGGATAAGGTAGAATTAGAAGCAATTCTAATGATTTTTCTTTTCTCATAGATTTTTCTTTTCTTTTAGATAAAGACAATGAAACCCTTCCTTTAAAATTTTTTCCATACCCCTCGGGGTTCTTGATGTAATTATCGATAACTGTTGGGCTTCGTCCAATTTTTTTAGCTATTGCACGATTAGAATATCCTTCAGAACGGCAAACATCGATTTCAGTTTTTTCCGATAGATCTAAAATTTTTTGTTTAGCCATTTTGACTCGTAAAATGATTAAGATGTAATAAATTGTAATAAACAAACGCTCCCTGCAAAAAATCATCGTTTACTTTAAAAATAATAAAAAAAAAAAAAATAATAAAGTGCCTTTATTAAAGTGAACCAAAAAAACAGCACATTTTTGGACTTATTTTATAAATTGCTCAAAAAAAGTTCTTTAGTTCAGAAACCACTATTGTCATGAATTTTTTTATGTCTCAAGATGTCTAGCTTCCATCTCCATTAAAAATCGGTTTAAAATTGCAAAAGATACAGGCTGCTGAATATGGAATTTTTAGTGCCTTTAAATAAGTGAACCGGAGTGTATATATCTGTGGTCACAAGCGATAACCGCCTAAGTCGACTTAAGAACGATTTAAGTTATGTATGCTATCATATTCTACTAAAAACGCTTTATATTTACGTGAAATCCCCATTTTTCTAACACTGTTATTTAAAAAGTTATTAATGAAAACATACTGACCTTAGTCGTAATAAAGCCGCATTACATTTATATAAACAGTTATTTTTCTCAAAATAATGATTTTCGCCGATTTGAGTTATGTATGCTATCATATTCTACTAAAAACGCTTTATATTTACATAAAATCCTCATTTCTCTAACACTGTTATTTAAAAAGTTATTAATACAAATATTCTGACCTAAGTCGTAATGAAGCCCCATTACATTTATATAAAAAGCTGTTTTTCTCGAAAGCATGATTTTCGAGTTAGGCGGTTATTGCTTGTGACCACAGATATATATCAATACAATTTTGTGCATGTGTGTGCATTATACCCACTATTCAGTAGTCAAAAAAAAAAAAAAACCCCTGTAGGACCATTTCTAGTCATAGTCCCCATATAAAGATAGATTTTTTAAGATTTACGTTTTTGAGAAAGGAAATATGGTGATGATCGGTCCATTTTTTGACCTAGTTCCCATATAAAAATAACATCAGAAATTAACTTTTTCATATCTGCACGCCACAATTAGTTAATAATTATTTATTATATCCAGTTATAGCCTCAGCAAAGTTGGATCTAAGACCCTATCTCGAAAGGCATGGTATAGGGTATGTAGTTACAGTTTTTTCTTTTTCGGTAATTTTTAAAATTTTTTCGAACAGTTTGCAGATATAATCGAAACAGGCAATTAGAAGTTATGACTATGTAGAAATATTTTATATATATAAAATTTTCGGAAAAACTCCCACTGTAAGCGGGCGACATTGTCCTTTTCTTAACCCTCTTCGTGTCAAAAATAATTTTAAAAATCTGAAAATTTTTAGCTCGTTATGGGGATAAAGTCGGAAAAAATATAATTTTTATCTGAGATTTCTCACCGAACAGGTGATCGCAGATCGCAGCCCTCGAAATTTAAGTGCAAATTCTAGGATATTTTATTTTTTTGTCATTTAATAAAATATTCAATTTTAACACTTCAACACTTTTTGTTGTCGTTATTGGAGTTATTGGTTTATGTCCAAAATTATTGTTTCAATTCAACACAGGGCTTTTTCCAAACACATTAAAAAAATTTAATAAACACATACACAGCATTGTATAATTTTATTTATGTGTTAGTAGCAACTTTAAACTCATTTTACTCCAAAAAAATTTAAAAATCTGTAAATCTGGTGAACAGCTAAAAAGAAATACCTTTCAAATAAGGGGTGGTTGGTCAAAATAGGATTAAAACTGACAGAATTACATCGGTCACAAGAAATCGTTTTGCCTATTAATATTATTGACATATATGTATATAAATTAATCATCGAAATAAGCAAAGCAATGCAAAATTTAAATACGAGGGCGGATCAATAAGTCCGTGACTTTTCGAACTTCCCTCGTAGTTACATGAAATGCAACACTGCTCCCATCAAGTACCACCTGTTAATAGACTACTTTAAAATCTTGAGCAAGTTCCGTCATTTACTTTGCGTTTAACAGCTGTTCAAAACATACAACCTCGTGTTTTTTTTTAAATGGAAAAAAGTGAATTTCGAGTGCTCATTAAACATTATTTTTTGCAAAAAAAAACCTTCAATCAAACCATCGAAAATCTTGATAAATACTATGGGGTCTCTACACCATCGATTTCAATGGTAAAAATGTAGTTTATTGACATTCGTTGTGGTCGCACAAATACAAATGACGCTGAACTTTATGGACGGCCAATTGAGGTCAATACACCCGAAAATGTCGAAAAAATCCACGATATGGTGTTGGGCGATCGAAGTGTAAAAGTGCGTAACATTGTTGATGCCATAGGCATTTCATATGGCAGTGTTGTTTCGATTTTTGGCTTTAAAAAAGCTGTCTGTAAGATGGCTGCCGCGTTTGCTCTCAATTAACCATAAACGTAATCGTGTCACAACTTCAAAATTCCATTAATTGGGCTACGGGTTAATGTTTGTAACTACCGAAAACGCTTTATTATACCAATAAATTCAGCATCAATGAGTTTTATTCAGGGACCGAAAATAACAATTATTTTGAAATTTTAAAACAAAAAAGCATGTAGAAGCAAAAAATAGTTCTTTTTTGATTATTATTTTTTCAAACAAAAATAACAGTTACTTTTTGATTTTGATTTTTTCGAGCAAAAATAACAGTTACTTTTTGATTATCATTTTTTCAAACATTAATAACAGTTAGTTTTAATTTTTATTTTTACGAGCAAAAATAAGTTATTTTTTATTTTTATTTTTTCAAGCCAATAATATCAATGCTAATATCAAATTTGACAAATTGTATCGCAATCCCCTAGAATCAATTTGAATGCTGAAAAGGATCGTTGTTTTTCTATATAGTTATAAATTTCATAAAAAGCTTTGCGAACATTGTCATTAATTATTATGCCATCATCGTCATCATCAGAGGAAGAGATTAAAATTTCCATTTCCCGCCAACCACTGTAAAGAACATGAGCTTTGAACACTACTTTCATCTACTAAAAATAGTTCATCTTTACCATGTGTTAGCACGATAGACTGATCGTTTTGCTTGAACTAATAAAAACATTTATTAATGCTAATAACACAAGCAGTGTCTGACGGACACTGGAAGGATAACTTACCAGTTTCAAATTTTGAATTTGCTGAAAAAATTTTTTTAAAAGCCGTTTTGCTGCTTCTTTTTTCTGACGTGTTAGCAAACGTCTGAATCTAGGGTCCAAGAATAATGCAGCATATATTGCGTCATTTTCCAATAACATAATTTGTCTTGATTCCATGTTGATCAAAATCTTTTTCAACTGAAAAGACAGCCAAAACTTATAGAAGTCAGCAGCAAACTTTTTTTTAACGTTAATACATGTACAGGTGCTAGAACTGAGACAAAATTTTCGATTCGATGCTGGTAAATTACTTATGCAAAACTCCTTTAACCCCTTGTGGACCAAGACTTGAAAGCGTTGAAAAATTTATATTTTTTTCACGAAATTTGAATTATTATGGATTTTTAACTGTAAATACATAGTTTTAAATTTTTCAAGGATCTGCAAGGATCTGCAAGACTATTGGTACTCCTAAGTACCGTTGGGTCAGGGTGAGTCTAAAAGTATGAAAAAAAAAACATTAAAAGTAAGAAAGAAAAATTTTATTTTCATAATTTATTTTAACTTTTAATAAATTAATAATAAAACAATTAATAATTAATGGATTCCATGGTATTTCGAAAAACAATTGTTTTTATCATAACAACATAAGTAAACTCCACAATGACCGTTATTAGAATATGGTTTTGATAGAATTTTGTTTATGCTGCATAGTTCACATCTTCCTCGTGTTTCGACAAAAGTTGGCCAGTGTACACCGAGATTCCCTAATCAAACATCTTTAAAAACTAATTCTGCTTTTCCTCGGCGTCTCTTAGAGGCTGGAACTGACAGATCCTCTTTTGATGCTGATTTCAAACTTTTTCGACTTGTAGTTGGATTTTTCTGGGTCATCAATCCCATAGAAACAGATCGTCTAAATTCCAGAAGCGTTATTTTTTCTGATGATTGGCAATACACCACATACGAGTTGTTAAATGCTATCTCCAATAGACCCCAGAAAATTCGGTGCCACCACTTTTTAGATTTTCGATCAAGACCATAGGCACTTCGCAATTGATCAGCATGATCGACTCCAACCATAAATGAGTTATAGTCTTTCACAACTGTTGGCAAGTTACATCCTTCAAAATGCCTTTGTGGTCTCTCCTGGCAACGGTTGTAGCCTCACTTCCATGAAAATTAGATGCCAAAACAATTGCTTTGTTGTCCATCCACTTGTAGAAACTTATTTCACTGCATGAAACCCTCATGTCCCAATCTCCTCTTTTCATTTTCTTATCGATGTTCAAATTTGTAGGGTTTCCTTTTCTATTAGAGCGAATAGTGCCGCATGCTAAAGTTCGTTCTGTTTTAAGTTTTTCAAGAAGCCGAACTGCTGTAAAATAGTTATCAAAATAAATCATTTTATTTTTTCCCCACTCGTTTTCAGTCATTGACAAAACCACTTTTTCTCCAAGACCAAAACCGGCGAATTTTTCCTCTAAAGCTTCATCTTTACCTTTACATATTGAAAACTTTTTTGTGTAGCCATTCTGGTCAGCCAAACACCAAACTTTATAGCCTCTTTTTAATGGCTTCATTGGACAGTACTGCTTCATGACATTCCGCCCTTTAAACAATATCATCGATTCGTCTACGGAAAGCTGTCGAGTGCCATGGTAAAGTTGCTGAAACTTGTTATTCAACCCATTGATCATAGGCCGAAGTTTGAAGAGGCGATCATTGTTGTCTATCGGAATCTTGGAGTTGTCGTTCACATGAAGGTTGCTCAATATCTCATCAAATCTATTGCGACTCATAGTTTTCCCAATTATAGGCAAATAGAAATCCTCGCTCGTGCTCCAGTAATCTTTCCAACTTGGAAGTTTATGATATCCCATAAAAAAGTTTATGCCGATAAAAGCATAAAACTCATTTTTTTCAAATTTCAATTTTTGTGCCTCTGGGTGGTGTATAAGTTGGTTTGGAATATAATATTTTCTGTTATGTCGGCAATAAATGAAAGAAAGTATTCCGTGGATGTAGCACTGTTTTCAAAAATTCCTGCTATAGGTCCTTCTGGCAAGGAATACATACATTCGGGAATACATGTCTCATAGTCTCTCAATTTCCAGTGGCGATTAGGCTCAACATCAATAATTCGACGACTTCTGCTTGGCATTATATCATTCGCATCAGGATTATTTTCTCCCTGTATTATCTCAATTTCCTCAGGATCGTTGGTCAAATCATTTTCAACTAGCAATTCCCGCAAATACTAGTTCATTATGTCGTCATTACCAGGCTCAATTTGGTCATCACATTCGTCATCGCTATCAATATCGGTGTTCTCAGCATTATCAATAAGAATTGATTCCAGAATTTCCAAAATTGTATCGGTATCAAAACTTTTATTGCGGATTCCAGCCATAGCGCTATCAATTGTAAACAACGAACACTGACAGCCCAACGGTACTTACCGGTCCACTGCATATATTTCAAAAAAAAAAAAAAAAAACACCAAATAATACAAATATCCAATGTAGAAATATTTGTACGTGTACTAAATTGCTTATTCTTATATGTATAATAACACACTGTTATGGATGAAATAACTAAAATATTACTATTTTTTTTAAATCGAAATAAATGACACCAAATCTTATGCGAACACCTAAAACACATTTCGAATTACCGTTATTCTGGGAAGACGGGGTTGCCAATAGTCGAAAAAAGAATCTTATTAGATAAACTATAGTGTACTCTTACGTACCTATGGCCAAAAAGTATACAAATAATTATTTTAAAGATTTTATGAGCTGATAATTGTAAAGGTACTTTAAAGTACCGTCGGTCGACAAAGGGTTATCTCCAAAACAGTATTAACTTTTATTTTTGCTCAAAAAAATAAAGATAAAAGTAACTGGTATTTTTTTTTTCTTTTTTTTAATAAAAATCAAAAATAACTGTTATTTTTGATCGATAAAATAAAAATCAGAAAATATGTTATTTTTGTTCGAAAAAATAAAAATAAAAAATTAACTGTTTTTTTTTTTTGCTCAAAAAAGTAAAAATAAAAAATAACTATTATTTTTGCTCTAAAAAATAAAAATCAAGTAATAACTGCAATCATCTGACTTTTATGAAAAAAGGAATAATTATTACGGTCCCTGGTTTTATTTCCAGATTCTATTATTTATATTTATTGGCATATGACTCATTTGGTTGGAGCAACTAAACGGTTAAATATTAGAGCAGAAATTCAGTTGAGAGAACCAACAACAAAAGTTCATGATTTGATAATGAAATAATGCAGTTGTTTTAACTGAATAACACCACGGTTGGCAACAACAAATCTGTTTATTATCTAACTTTTCATTGTAAAACCCCAGTGTTCATAATAATAACTGTACTCTTGAAAACTCTGCAAATAAAAAAAACATTTAATCTCACTCTCTTTATCGCTCTTTTAAATTGAGCCAAAAACAAAAGCTTTGCTATGAATTAACATATGAATGCCGCACTTGCCAAATCGATTTACTTCACTTTCAGATTTATTAACGTTTTATTCTGAGAGCGCTTGCTTGACAGCTAACTAGGTTTATACATATGTATAAGTAAAACAAATTTCTCTAATAATAAGTAAAGAACACCTCTTTATTATTAGAGAAATTTGTTTTGAATATAAACAGTTAGCCGTCAATCAAGCACTTTCACAACAAAATTTTCATAAATCAGAAAGTGGAGTTAATCGATTTGGCAAGTGAGGCATTCATATGTTATTTCCATAAATACAGCTGAAAGTGAAAGCACTACCAATATGTAAAAAACACAGATTTTTTAAATTGTTTATAAATTAATTATATTTATTTCTTTACAAAAAGACGACATAAATTAACAATAGCAGGGTAGTTGAAGGTGCACTCGTATCTTTGTTTTTTTCTTACCGTTATAAAAAAAGGGGAACATAAAACGTTTTTGGTAGAACTTAGTATAAAAAAAATATTTTTTTAAAATTGGAATATACATTCCATTTCAAAAAAAAAAAAAAAATGCGGTTTGCTAATCAGCAAATATTTAACACGTACATACAGGTGACTTTGTAGGTGTTTGCTTGGTTGTTGTTATTTTTGTTGTTGTTGTGTTGCTTTTTATTCGCCTGTCATCATTTCCATGAATTCTGTAAACGATAATAAAAAAAAAATTCACACCAATTTTATTACCAAACATACTATAAATTATTAAATTTAATGGGACATATCTTAATCACATTAATAACACATAAATCATACACTCAGAGAATCATATTTACGGGCACCGAGATTTTAACGAATGATATAATGTTTTTGGGGATGGGGAAAAATAAGAAGAATAATAATATGAACTAATATTTATAAAGTCAAGAACAAACGATCCTTTTCAACTTCAAAAACACCAAAGAATAGCAACTGTAACCCCCCCCAGTAGTTGAATATATTTTGATTTAAACCGAATTTTAAATAACGAAAAGAATGAAGTGTAAAATAATGTTATTAAAATTTATTCGAATTGAGTTACACGAGCACTTTCTCTGATTCCAACTGAAAATATTTGAATAACGAAAGAAAGTAGGGCATAACAATTTTATTATTCGATTTGAGTTACATGAGGACCTTCCCGACTCAAACTTAAAATAAATATAATATTAACTTTTATTCGAATTGAGTTACCCGAACTTAAATTAAAGTATTTTTAATCTAAAACTGAAAAATTTATTTTGACTATATACATATGTACTTAAAGTCATAATATGACTAAAATATCAGTTATTGATTGCTTGATAATGTTTTACCAAATACTTATATTATTTCCGTAAACGAATCATCCAATACCTCGAATTTGTCCAATCAAATTCTATATACGAGCATTCACAAATATAAAATTCGAAAAAAAATAATAATATATAAATGTCTTTAATAAAATTTTGCTGACTGTATATACATAGGTAGGTGGTTGGTGTTTGTACATACATATGTACATGTGTATTTAAGATTTAATTATAAATGAAACGAAATTTAATCATTTCATAAAAAAAAGAAAACATTCTGATAATGCATACATACGCATTCTATAATTTGTTTACTATATGTGTGTATATATATATATTTGAAATCAGCTAGAAAACAATAAAAAATCTATATTTATACAAAAACAAACATATGTATACAAATTAATCTAAACTGTTATAAACACTGTGACTTTGTGATATGGCATTGAGTGATTGATATTATTGTCCAGTATTAATGTGTTTTTCTTAGTATGTGTGTTGTATTTTCTATAAGCGTTTTTTTTTTTTTTTGGGGAAGTGAAAATTGCTCTCACATCTGTTTTCTCCTCCATTATTAGGAAAATTAAAGAAGTTAGATAAAACTTAATAAAAATATAAAACAAAAACAAACTGTGAAATCTGAGAGTTTTCCTCAAAATCTCAAATGTCAGAAATCTTTATTTAGCTGTTTCTAAAAAAAAAAAAAAATAAGAATAAAATCCGCTCAATCTGTCTTATCTCAAGATTTATTGATTACCTTGATTCTAAAATGTTTTTCAGAATTTTATATTTTTTAAGGATATTTTTAGAAAGTAATATTGAAAATATCAGAATCTGAAATCTGAAATCTAAAATTCTAAAATTTTCTTCAAAATTTTATATTTTTTAAGGATATTTTTAGAAAGCAGTATTAAAAATATCAGAATCTGCTATTTTCAGTTTTTGGAAGATCAATTAAATTTAACGGGTGATTTTTTAAGAGCTTGATAACTTTTTAAAAAAAAAAAACGCATAAAATTTGCAAAATCTCATCGGTTCTTTATTTGAAACGTTAGATTGGTCCATGACATTTACTTTTTGAAGATAATTTCATTTAAATGTTGACCGCGGCTGCGTCTTAGGTGGTCCATTCGGAAAGTCCAATTTTGGGCAACTTTTTCGAGCATTTCGGCCGGAATAGCCCGAATTTCTTCGGAAATGTTGTCTTCCAAAGCTGGAATAGTTGCTGGCTTATTTCTGTAGACTTTAGACTTGACGTAGCCCCACAAAAAATAGTCTAAAGGCGTCAAATCGCATGATCTTGGTGGCCAACTTACCGGTCCATTTCTTGAGATGAATTGTTCTCCGAAGTTTTCCCTCAAAATGGCCATAGAATCGCGAGCTGTGTGGCATGTAGCGCCATCTTGTTGAAACCACATGTCAACCAAGTTCAGTTCTTCCATTTTTGGCAACAAAAAGTTTGTTAGCATCGAACGATAGCGATCGCCATTCACCGTAACGTTGCGTCCAACAGCATCTTTGAAAAAATACGGTCCAATGATTCCACCAGCGTACAAACCACACCAAACAGTGCATTTTTCGGGATGCATGGGCAGTTCTTGAACGGCTTCTGGTTGCTCTTCACTCCAAATACGGCAATTTTGCTTATTTACGAAGCCATTCAACCAGAAATGAGCCTCATCGCTGAACAAAATTTGTCGATAAAAAAGCGGATTTTCTGCCAACTTTTCTAGGGCCCATTCACTGAAAATTAGACGTTGTGGCAGATCGTTCGGCTTCAGTTCTTGCACGAGCTGTATTTTATACGGTTTTACACCAAGATCTTTGCGTAAAATCTTCCATGTGGTCGAATAACACAAACCCAATTGCTGCGAACGGCGACGAATCGACATTTCACGGTCTTCAGTAACACTCTCAGAAACAGACGCAATATTCTCTTCTGTACGCACTGTACGCATTCGTGTGGTTGGTTTAATGTCCAATAAAGTAAACTGAGTGCGAAACTTGGTCACAATCGCATTAATTGTTTGCTCACTTGGTCGATTATGTAGACCATAAATCGGACGTAAAGCGCGAAACACATTTCGAACCGAACACTGATTTTGGTAATAAAATTCAATGATTTGCAAGCGTTGCTCGTTAGTAAGTCTATTCATGATGAAATGTCAAAGCATACTGAGCATCTTTCTCTTTGACACCATGTCTGAAATCCCACGTGATCTGTCAAATACTAATGCATGAAAATCCTAACCTCAAAAAAATCACCCGTTAGTTTTATTAATAATGACTAAACTCTAGTTTTTAACTCTAGAGCGAGTATTTGGCATGACATTTAAACTTAGTTTGATTAAATTCAGTTTAGTTAACTCTTTAGAATGTGAAATAGTTTAAACTTATAAGACCGAGTTTTTGGGATGCCATTTAAACTTAGTTTAGTAAAACTCACGATTATTAGCGTTTTAGTCAAATAGTAAGTTTAAAATATAGTTTAACTTACATCCGAAAAACTCGATCTAAGTTTTTTTAGACCAATAGTTTCAAAGTTATAAATGTTAAAAAACCTTAATTAAACTTAACAAAATTTGACTGACATCTCTATAACGCGGCCTAAGTAGACATAGTGAAGATGCTTTCTTTTTAAACCGAGGTCTATTCAAGATTTATGCGTATTTTAATTGAAAATCTATTTTATTTAAAACAAACGTTAAAAAAATAAGAATGTTAAATTCGGCTATTCTAAATCTTTGATACCCTCCACCTGGGGTTTACGTTTACATTAATATCTGGACTTTTATAACAAATATAAGCATAATATTTAAATAGTAAACAATTTGAGAAACTGTATGTTTAGCATTTTTTTTTTTGAGGTGTCTACATATTTTAGGCCATATCTTGGCAAATTGATGCCCGATTTAGCCCATTTTAAATACAAACCTGCTTGAAATAATGATAAACAATATTATCCTAAGTTTATACAGGTAAATGGTTTATTTTGGGAATGAGCGTGATTTCAACAGACAGATGGACGGACAGACGGACATCACTATGTCGACTCGAGTTGTTATAAGGATCAAGAATATTCAAATTAATTTTTCAATGCGTTACAAACGGAATGCCAAAATTATATATACCCTCTGCACAGACTATAATTTTTTGTAAATATTTTTAGTGGGCGTGGCACCTCCCATACAAAGTAAAATTTTTAATATCATATATATTAAGTACTATGATAGGACGAGCTTTGCAAATTTGTGTAAGGTCACCTATTATTAATGTTAGTAGCTATGCCGGAAATGGGCGGGATCGGTTAAGTGGGCGTGGTATCTCCCATACAAAGTAATAACTCAATATCATATATATCGAGTACTATGACAGAGACAGCTTTGCAAATTTGTCTTAGATCATCTACTATTAACGTGAGAAGTCAGACAACAAATGGGCGGTATCGGACAAAGGGGCGTGGCACCTCCATACAAAGTAATTAATTAATATCATATATCTGGAGTACTGTATTAGTGAGAGCCCTGGGACTTTGCGTGAGCTCTTTCATTACAATGCGGGTGGGGTCGTAGGGGGGTAGCGAAGCACACCAGGTTTCATCTAGTTTTCAATAAAAATTAAATTATTTAAAATACACATAAATCTTGGGTGAGAGGGGGCCTATAAGATTCGTTAAGATTCGTAAATATAAAAAACTCTTAACTTATTTCGCGTTGTACATGATCTCAAACCTACCGCATTCAAAATTTATATTTAAAAATCAAAATGTAAAAAAAATATCTGTACAGCTGCTGCTGAACAGGAAAAAATTCTAACCCCCTGTATTTTCGTTTGTTTTTCTAAACGGGTTAAATACATCCTGGATATTCAAAAATTCCGGGTTGCATTAAAACTAGAAATTTTACAAGAATTTTGCTTTTTCATCGTTTTTTAGTATTCTCCTTTATTTATTTCCAAATTATGTACCAGAAAACTATTTTTTATACATCAGTA
Source organism: Cordilura impudica (assembly GCA_963682025.1). NCBI lineage: Eukaryota > Metazoa > Arthropoda > Insecta > Diptera > Scathophagidae > Cordilura > Cordilura impudica. The sequence goes on along the minus strand of OY821519.1, from coordinate 18,675,780 downwards.
TTGAATTTTATTTTCTCTGCATTCCCGAATAACAAGAAAAAAACTATGTGAGTCCGATCACAGGGGAGATGTGTAAACATCTATTTACACATCAATTAAAATCAAACAGTAAGCGCCACCTATGTATAGCAAGCAATTGCTATGGTTGCTATACTTGATGGTTGCAGTTGTTTGCTATTCATTCATGTCGCTTTCTATTGGTTGTTGAATCAGCTAAATAAATTTAAATCATAATCTTTGCACCAATACACTTACATATTCCTCACACCGTTTTTCCCTTACACTGTTTTTGTGAGTGTATTGTGATATATATTTTTACCCCCCTGAGCGCATTGATGTTGACACATAAAAAAAAACAATTTCTCTTGTTAAAGAGAAAAAAAAAGCAAAAAAATGCTCTAAAAATTAAAATTCCTATTAACTGAGTGTTCCGTTTAATTTTATGTCAGATAATCGGGCTTTTACTGCATTCACAAACAAATTCCTCTTTGGGTTATATATGACACCCCAGTATGGATTGAAGGTTGAAATTTAAAATTTTGTAAAATACTGATTATTCGAAACTGGATTTTTAAAAATCCCACGATAGTTCAATAATAGGTTCTCGAATAACCATTTCAGGCTTAGATTAAAATCTAATATTCAGCGGAAATCTTATTTATTGGGAACAATGTTTGAATGTAAAAAAACCTGATAACATTTTTTTACACAATGTTTTACTAACCACCGATATTTTTAACACTACTAGCCGTGAATTCTTCAGAAGCAGTTTAAGTTTCCTAAACTCCATACAAAATTCCTAAAATTACGTTCTTAAACTTATTCTATTATATCAATCCTAATAATACACATTCGGGCAAATTCTACTTACACAGAGGAAACAGAATATCAAATATTTCAGTTAATGCAATTGGCATTAATCGCGTAATGCCGCAGCATAATCTGTTTTCTCTCAGTGTATAAATTATGTGTGCTTAAAATAGATTCCGAATCCAAGATTCTTAGGAGATGTCAAATATTTTTTTTTTTTTTTTGCAAGTTAGCATCAAAAATTTACACTTAAACTAAATTCTCTTACCATCAAAATCAACAGTGCCGGAACCATCAGAATCGATTTCTTGAATCATCATATCCAATTCATGTTCGGTCAATTGATCATCTAATTCTTTAAGAATTTCCTTTAAGCAGGTGGTGGGAATATAACCGTTGCCTTGTTTATCGTATAAACGGAAAGCTTCGCGCAATTCCTTTTGCATAGCTTCAGCATCTTCTTCAACAATGAATTTGGCAGCCAATTGTACGAATTCACCAAATTCCAAGCGGCCGGATTCTAAAAGCAACATAAGAGTTTTCTATAAAATTTTTATTCAAAAGCAATTTTGTTCCTACACAACTTACTGTCTTCATCAACTTCTTCGATAAGTTCTTCGAGGATTTTCTTATCGAAAGGTTGGCCCATCAAACGCAAAATATCGGCAACCATATCGGTGGGAATACTGCCACTCTTTTGATGATCAAAACTGTTGAATGCTTTTTGCAAAACTATAAACAAGAATTTAATTTTGTAAAGAATTGTTATATAAAGAAAAATTAATTTTTTTTTATTGTAATTACCAGCAATCTGCTCGGGGGTGAGATCTTCATCCTGTTAGGAAATTATAAAATAAAAAATCGATCAATTTCTTTTTTAATTCAAATTTTAATTTATAGCAGCGAGAACTGTTTCGAGTAATTCGAAACTATAAACATTTTTTTAATCCTTCACAAATATGTGACTCACAAATTAATTATAAAAAGATCTATAAATTTATGTTTCGTATAAACATTATTAATTATAATATATATGTAATATAATTTATATTTATATATAAAATATAAATATAACTAATTTGAAAAAGCAAAACAAAAAAAATGCGTTTTTTCCAAACTCAAACTATTTTTATTTTCTTTTTTCACTTCACGGTTCCATAAACAAAGGAGACAGCACTTACAATTTCCAATAACTGGTTATTCATGTTGTTCCTGTTCATGTTGATTCCTGATTTATTAACTTCTTGGTTAAATGTAGTGCTTGGTATGAACCACCTTTATGGTTTGCGTTCTTAGTCCGACTGTTTAAATCAAAGACAACAATGATTCCAAAATCTTTTCGTAGTATCGGTTGTCGTCGCCGTCGCAGCCGTTGTCGTCGTCGTTACTGTATGCACACCATATATATGATATATGTCGTTGCCGCCAACGTCCCACACACAGTAATAAACTACACCATCCATTCATTTGTTTGTATATTTTTTAGCCTGTTTCTGCTCTGTTGTTGATTCTGATGCTGCCTACTGTCTGCCATCCATACCTCGACGCGAGTAGAGTGTTCCATTTTTGTTTTTATTGTTTGTTTTTTTTTTTTTGGTCGAAAAATACTGTAAAACTCATAAAATACTGCCTGCATGCACTCTATAGTGGTTTACAAATGTTTATAAATTTTCATTTTCTTTCAATTCATCTCCCCATTGGTCCCTCGCTCGTTTTATTGTGTGTTGTGCTTTCCTTTGGATCATCATGTTATAGTGGAGTGGAGAGCATTATATTTTGTATTAATTAAAAAAAAAAAAAAATCTAAATATTTTCAAAGCCGTTTGCAAACAATTACACACATTGTTTTTTATTCAAGATTTTTCTGTTTTCCACTTTTATTTTTTGGACTATAAAGTGAAATATAATTGGGGTGGCCATTTGTTTTTTAACTTCGGAAGTTAGTTGGATTATGTTTGATCCATTTTTAACCATGTTTTATGATTTTAAGTTTTCTGATTCCTTTTAGGAACGCCGCACAGTGGGACTATCTAGAGCCGTGAAACTTTCAGCATTCACGTAAAGTGAATGACAATACTTTACTCAATCATTTTTTACACGATGTGATCATAATATGTCGCCGTTAACCTATACAACCCTGTATTTAGGGTATAATGATATTTGTAACTACCAAAAATATCTGACCTATTAATTCATTAAACGAATGACTCGGAATAATTTTTTGAGTCGATTTAGCGATATACGTCCGCCTGTCAGTCTTATATCCATCTGGACCTTATAATCAAACTGCAGGTTGTAAACTTTAATATATTTCGATGAAAACAGGTCCCTTATGAGAAAAATTAGCATAAATTTCCCTAAGATCCAAGTTATCATATAAATTTTAAATTTGATCTATGTGTACTTCTGATACCCATTAAACAGTACTATACAAATAAACTCCTTAGGACCATTTTTATACCCTATACCACTATGTGGTCAAGGTATAATGACTTTGTGCTGATGTTTGTAACTACCAAAAATAGACCCATCTTTTATTATACCGATCCACTCAGAATCACTTTCTGAGCTGATTTAGCGATGTCCGTCCATCCGTCCGTCCGTTATAATCAAACTACAGGTCGCAAATATGAATATATTTTGATGAAATTTAGTGTATAAGCTTCTATGGGTCATAGAATGAACACTATTGAAATTGGTTAAAATCGGTTCATGTTCAGACCTAGTCCCCATACAAATTACAACTATGTGATCGACTTAAATTGCCATAATATCAAAATTACTATACCCTATACCACTACAGTTCGCAAATATGATCATATTCATATATAAGATTCTACCGGCCAAAGGATGAACGCTATTGAAATTGGTGACAATCGGTTCATGTTCAGACATAGTCCCCCATACAAATGAGATAGTCCCCCTATGAGATCGACTTAAATTGCTATAAAATCCAAATTATCATATAGATCTCGGTCAAATTGGATTTGTGTGTGTTTATTACATCCATTTATCATTTATTTATAGTCCAAAAATAAACCCTATAGGAGGACAATTCTTCGTCATAGCCGCCGATCTTGACTTAAATCTATCAAAAAACAAAAATATTGCACAGATTTTTCTCAAATTTGGTTTGTACATGTTTTTGCAAAAAATAGGTGATCTTACCAAATATAGTCAGGATCGGTCCATTTTTCGACCTAGTCCCTATATAAATATAGCAGCCGATATAAACTTTTTCATATCCGAAGGCAAAAAGTTAATAATGCCACTCAAATTTGGTTTATGCTTATTTTCTATATCTAATTAGTTGGACCTAAGGGATAGAGTCTCTAAACGCATAGTATAGGTATCGTGTAGTCGGTTTAGACCGGCTATAATTTCCTTGTTATTTTTTCTATTCATGAATCTATAATATTAATAGGCTAGGCAATTTCTTGTGACCGGTGTTTTGTAATACCGTTTTGTCTCGATTTTGACCAAAAGTATATTATTTGAAAGGTATTTCTTTTTAGCCGTTCTGCAGATTTACCGATTTTTAAATTGTTTCCTTTATTTTGAGTAAATTGCATTTAAAGTTGCTACTAACACATACATAAAATTATACAATGCTATGTGTGTTTATTAAATTTGTTAATGTGTTTGTAATAAAAATGAGTTTCTGTTTTGTGTTGATTTGTGAATTGGCTATAACTGATTAGTATACTTTTAGGGTCTTTATTTAGTGAAAAAATAAAATTTCCTAGAATTTGCACTCGAATTTCGAGGGCTGGAATCTGCTAGTTATCATAAAGAACCACCATTTAAAAAAAATATTTGGAAATAAATTTGTAACCTGTAGCGGTTTTTTGTTTTTTGGTTTTCGTAAAAAAGAACTTGTTTCATAGTTTTCGAAGTACGAAGGCGGTCCAACAACAACCCGACCTGACAAAGAGCATACAACAAATTTGTGAGAAATTTTCTTTATTTCTCTACATAATCTCCTTTTATCTCTTCATTTTAGGCCATTTATTCAAATTGGGAAATATAACACTTTTCCTTAACTTCATCACTTAAACCCTGCAATAAGTTAACATAATACTCGCCATTGATTGTTATTCCTTTTTGAAGATAATCAAAAATTATCCCATGTGCATCCCAAAAAACAGACGCCATAATCTTGCCTGCAGATGGCACTATCTTTTCTTTCTTTGGACACGATTCCCCATTTCAGTCTACTGTTTTCACTGTTCCTTTCCCTTAGATGCGAAGTGGAGAATCCATGCCTAATACATGCTTACGAATCGACGGAAAAACTGCTTTATTGCGGTGAAACATCACCAAACGCTTTATTGCAACGTTTTCACGACTCTGTTTTTGTTCTATTGCGAGCAAACGCGGCATCAATTTTTCCGACAGCTTTCTCATCTCCAAATTTTTGGTCAATATGCGATGTATAGTATTTTTTGAAATACTTATCATTTCAACTACCTCACGCACCTTCAGTCGAGGATCATCCAATACCATTTGGTGGATTTTCTTAACCGTTTTTGGCTTGGCCACCTCAATTCGTCAACCACTACGGCTTAAACCCTGCCATCTAATATTTTATAGTCATAAACGAAGGAGAAGACTCCCCCAAGTAGAACCTATTGAATGAAAGTATTGAATTGCATAACGGAGACCAATTTTTTGCATGTTTACAAACTCACTGAAATCATTTACTTCTGATGGCTCAAAAAAAAATAATAATAAATAAATAACGTGGCGTTTTAAAACATATGTTTCAAATATGTTTCAACCTTACCACTTTCACCATCTATATGTCAGGTCGGGTCGTTTTGGGACCGCCCTCGTAACTTTGAAATTGCAAATTGGAGTATAATAAATGTCCAATTAAAAAATTCAGAGAATAAATGTAAACACACTTTTATTTTATTTTATTTCTATAGTAGTTTTATTTTATTTAAAAAATTATATTATTGTGTTTCATCAAATTCCATAGAAGTTAAAATTTATATCCAAAAAGTAAAACGTAATTAATATAAGAAATCAATGAATGCATTAGCCAATCACGTGTTTCACCAAAAATCGCACATGAATAAAAAAAAAATTTAATTGAAATGAAATGACTCATAAACATTTATTTTTCACTAAACGATTCACGTGTTTATTCATGCGTTAATTCAATCAAATTTCGTGTCACGCATTCATTACAATATTTATATGTAAATATTTTAATTGGAAATTTTTTTTGGTGTTTACATTTATTTTTAAGATGAAAATTAATATAATATTCCTCTAAACCACATTCGTATTTACAAAAAAATCCAAGTCGAGTTTACTTACAAACCTATTGCAAAGGAAGAAAATATCTAATGACAAATATTCATATTATAACTTTATTAATTGATAACTAATTCAAGACTAAAAAATAATTCTGACATACCTACATACCTATTAATGAAGTTTTTGTACAATAGTAAAAATAATATTAACTAATAACAAATAAGAAAGTATTATTAAGGATAATAACAAGGGAATAAAATAATATAAATGAAGAATAAAATAATAAGAATAATTAAAAATAATAATTATGCTATGTTCACACGGATAGCAAGATTCGCGGTTCGCTCTCTCATTCACGGTTCGCGTCCGAATCATGATGGAATCTACATCATTCGCCATACAAAATTTTGAGAGAAAACCTACTTGGTTCATTTTGAACCTAGTTGTGAATCTAGAAAAATTCAGTGTCATCTCCAATTTTGATAAAAATTTATCGCTAGTTTATCTGAACTAGCTGTCAAAAATATATAAACAAAGAAAAAACAAAAAATTATTGTGTGCAATAAAATAAATAGAAACATTTAACAAATAAAAAGTATATATTTACATACACATATTCAAACAAAAATTACAAAAAAATGAAATAGTGAAACGTAAAGTGTAGAAGGATGTCTTCAAATATTTGTACAAAAAATATAAACGTCAAAATGAAACAAGAACACTCGTCTGAACACCAAGGTTCGCAATCGTGATTCAGAGAGCGAATCAAGTGGTTCATTTTGCCGTCTGAACATGCTATAATAAGATTTAATAATAATAATAGTGGAGATAAACAGAGAAGAGTTATCGTAACTCATGTTAATACGGATAACATCATTAACACCTCCTTATTATCATAGAAATTTGTTTAGAATATAAACAGATAGACGTCAATCAAGCGCTTTGACATTAATATTTTAATAAATTAGAAAGTTGAGTTAATCGATTTGGCAAATGAAGTGTCTATATATTGACAATCGAATGCTGAAGCAGCATGGAAATGAAAATTGCCATTTTGTAAGAAAAATGAACAAAAACTTAAATATGGTAGGTATTAATCCATCCCGCGTTAAAATAAAAACTGCGCAATTTGTTGGTGTCAGCTCGTGGTGTGCATAAAATGGATGGTCTGAGGGAGACCAGCAGTACAACTTTTGGTATCTCTTAGAGGAGATCAAGCTGATTTGTTGCAGACTTTTCCATAACATAAATCAAATAAATATGTCTTAATTACATATCTGCTCGAGACCCGTTTTGGTGAAATGTTGGAATTCTTTTATTATGTAGTTGATGCTCGAGGCAATGTTGATGTAAAACTTAAGTTCCGAAAAAATTTTTTCCAAATAAATTTACCCAGCTATTTCCATTTGCGGAAAAAGAAGCAGTTCGTTTATTACTATTCATACATTATACTGAATTAGTCATATTAAAGATGCTGCATCCATTCCTAAAGTCACTGTTGGGACCCGTATGTATGCCATTGACGATTCATAATTTTTGCGTTCGCATATGTTATGTGCGTGACACCAGCTGATTATTAAATATGGTAACAGCTGTTTTGCAGATGCTTTGTTACATTGAAATATAACATGTTCCAATTGAAGATATATATATGACTTTGTTCGTTCGCATATGTTATGTGCCTGACACCAGCTGATTATTAAATATGGTAACAGCTGTTTTGCAGATGCTTTGTTACATTGAAATATAACATGTTCCACTTGAAGATATATGTATGACTTTCTACATGTATTTTTAATATATGTACAATTTGAGAGTTTATAAGTTGTACTAAAGTTGTATGTTGTAAAGAAATAGAAAACGTCAAATAGTACATATGCGAACAACCTGTCGAATAAAAGCAAAATAATTGTTCTTTTACACAAAAACTTATTTATTTTTACCATTTTTGCCACAATAGTTAAAAGAAACCTCCAAAATATATTTGGAATAAACAACAAAAGCTGATTTGATATAGTGAACAAAAAACAGCTGATCACATAGTACACCGCAAAAACATACCTGCTAACGTTGTATTGTCGTATAATTTTTTGTATGGAAAATATCAACAACAATTATACAATTGTTGTAAAATTTTAGCACATACAACACATATTACAGTTAGGACACCCTTGTGAATACCCTAAATGTTTGAAAGGGATCACATGAAATGTACATTAAACGAAATGTACTTATTAACAAATCGGATGCTGATAAATAATAAACTTTAGAGATATAAATACCACAATTTTGAACAAAAATGGTCTATTACTAGCAAGAAGATTAATAAAACTTATAGTGGAAATTCCACAAAATGTGAAAAAGTTTATTTAAAACAAAAATTTTAAATATTCATTTATATAAAAGTTCATTTGATCAGTTCCATTATTATTGTGATTTTTGGCGTTATAATTTTACTGCTCGCAGTCCCTAATTCACTATTTCTATATATAAGAAGGTATCCTCCTGCAGAACACAAGGTAAAGGCCAAACAAAAATTATTCCAATGGTCACCCTAATTATAAATTTATTTGTTGACAAAAAGAAACTGGCACACAAAAGAAATTATTGCATTTATAGGACTGTCGGCTTAAATTTTCGGTCATTAATAAAAATAAACTTGAGATAAAAGACAAAATGAAAAATGTATTTGAATTAAATCATTTTAATTTCATTATTGTTTGCTAATAGCTTGGCTAAAGATCACAGGTGGGATTATTGCATTACTAATTAATGCAATTGACAATTTCTTTATCATCCATAAGGCTAATGCACCTCCCTTTTAAGGAGTGAGATCGAAACAAAATCTTAACATGCATAGAATAATTTTTAATTTTTAATTTTTAATTTTTAATTTTTAATTTTTAATTTTTAATTTTTAATTTTTAATTTTTAATTTTTAATTTTTAATTTTTAATTTTTAATTTTTAATTTTTAATTTTTAATTTTTAATTTTTAATTTTTAATTTTTAATTTTTAATTTTTAATTTTTAATTTTTAATTTTTAATTTTTAATTTTTAATTTTTAATTTTTAATTTTTAATTTTTAATTTTTAATTTTTAATTTTTAATTTTTAATTTTTAATTTTTAATTTTTAATTTTTAATTTTTAATTTTTAATTTTTAATTTTTAATTTTTAATTTTTAATTTCTAGTTTTTAATTTTTAATTTTTAATTTTTAATAATTAATTTTTAGTTTTTAATTTTAAATTTTTAATTTTTAATTTTTAATTCTTAATTTTTAATTATTAATTTTTAATTTTTGATTTTTAATTTTTAATTCTTAATTTTTAATTTTTAATTTTTAATTTTTAATTTTTAATTTTTAATTTTTAATTTTTAATTTTTAATTTTTAATTTCTAGTTTTTAATTTTTAATTTTTAATTTTTAATTTTTAATTTTTAATTTTTAATTTTTAATTTTTAATTTTTAATTTTTAATTTTTAATTTTTAATTTTAAATTTTTAATTTTTAATTTTTAATTTTTAATTTTTAATTTTTAATTTTTAATTTTTAATTTTTAATTTTTAATTTTTAATTTTTAATTTTTAATTTTTAATTTTTAATTTTTAATTTTTAATTTTTAATTTTTAATTTTTAATTTTTAATTTTTAATTTTTAATTTTTAATTTTTAATTTTTAATTTTTAATTTTTAATTTTTAATTTTTAATTTTTAATTTTTAATTTTTAATTTTTAATTTTTAATTTTTAATTTTTAATTTTTAATTTTTAATTTTTAATTTTTAATTTTTAATTTTTAATTTTTAATTTTTAATTTTTAATTTTTAATTTTTAATTTTTAATTTTTAATTTTTAATTTTTAATTTTTAATTTTTAATTTTTAATTTTTAATTTTTAATTTTTAATTTTTAATTTTTAATTTTTAATTTTTAATTTTTAATTTTTAATTTTTAATTTTTAATTTTTAATTTTTAATTTTTAATTTTTAATTTTTAATTTTTAATTTTTAATTTTTAATTTTTAATTTTTAATTTTTAATTTTTAATTTTTATTTTTAATTTTTAATTTTTAATTTTTAATTTTTAAATTTTTAATTTTTAATTTTTAATTTTTTATTTTTAATTTTTAATTTTTAATTTTAAATTTTTAATTTTTAATTTTTAATTTTTAATTTTTAGTTTTTAATTTTTAGTTTTTGATTTTTAATTTTTAATTTAAATTTTTAATTTTTAATTTATAATTTATTATCTGAAGCAGCTTTTATTCCCCTGGGCATGGACTCTATTAATTTTTGACATTTTCAACTCTTTAATGCATCCCAAAATTAATTTCTGTTTATATTGATATTGCCTCCTCCGTGCTGAACGGGGTTTTGTGTATCGATCATTTAGTAGTTTTCAATTTGATCTCTGGATATTACGTTGGCTGTCAGAACCAAATAAGTTAATTTTGTCTCATCCCTCCATAGAATATCCTTAACATCACCAATGCTACTGTTACGGAGTTTGAAAGTAAATTGGATGCGAACTTTCTTGTTCTTCTTGCATAGCAATTAAACCTTGCGGGCGACTCTCAACGTAATGTTATTGCACTGACTTCGTTATTTATTTAAGCAGAAATAACCTTTCATGACGTAAACGGATTTTTTTTTTGGCTAATAATGCAATACGAGAATTAGTGGTTGAGGCGCTTTTTCGAGGTCTACCCCGAGTTTTTAGCGATTGGTTTCCATTTTAACACATTTCTTATCAGATCTTATCAGTGTTCTAGCAATGACATTTATTGATTTTCCGTCCTTCCGTAAATGTTTAGCTTCTGGACGTTCCGCGGCAGTGCAATGTAGAATTCGGTGCATCTTTAACAAACAAAATAGTATTTCTTTATATTGTTTTATATTTTTATTTTCCTCTTAGTTAGTAATTTAGAACAAAATTTATTAAAAAAAAAGTACGAAATAAGTTCCTAATTTAACAAAATTATTACAAAAGAGATATTATTTCGAACAATTGTAATATGCATTTCATTTTTATTTTATAAACGAATACAATTACGGTATCATTCACTTTTATGCATAAAACACATAGACGACTGCAGCTACACGTCTACAAATGCTACTGGCTGCAATTGTAGTTGTGTAGTCAGCTAGTTATTTTTTTTTTGAAAACGACAGCAAATAACTATAATGTAAACAGCTGTTTTTATACAAATGCATTTTTATTTCAGTAGTGGCAATTATAATTTTTAACTAACTATATTAAAATAAAAAATTTGCATGATTCTAGATTCGTATATAAACTTGACTTAAATATGCAATTACTTATTTACTTGTAACAACTATAAATTACTTATTTACAATACATTTTTATAACGTATGAATAAATAAATGTATTTATTTAGCACCTTTTGATTATAAATGGAATTATGGCATTTTATTTTGCAATGTTATTTTTAAACGAAATAAAACATTTCATAGCAATTATTTCTTTTACATATTTTGTTATATTGTTAACACTAGCCAACAAAAATTAAAATTATCCTAATGCATTAAATACAAGGACGACAGCGGCTACACGACTACAAATGCTGCTGGCTGCAATTGTAGTCGTGTAGCCAGCTACTTAAATTTTTTGAAAACGACAGCAACATAACTAGTAAGCAGCTGATCCTAAAAATTTTTCGTTTTTAAAAATATTAATCTTTTTTGGCTTGTGTTTCTAAAATAATGGCTGAGGAATATTTTGTGAATTTTGTATTTATAATGTGTTATTATTATTTATATCGCACCTGTACCTCAAAAGTGAGTCAACTCAAAATTTTTCAATTTTCACTTTTTGCAAGAAAGGGATACACAGTGGTCATATCTATCCACTGTAAAAATCTTACATCGGGTCTTCTAGTCTTTCGCAAAAAAAAAATACAGTTGTAACCCTCTTTGTGTTATAAGACTAGCTTCTTTAGAATCAACTAAAAAGACATATTTTGAGTAACACCCAAAAAACTTTTTATTTTTGAAGATCTATGAAAAAATCGCAGAAACAACTACTGTTGTATACTTATTATTCGCAATTCTTTACAATGAAACAACTGCTTTTAAATTTTATAGTACATATTTAAAAAAACCCGTTTTTTGCCTCTACTGAAAATTTGTAAATTTTGAGTTGACTCACTTTAGAAGAGGTACAGGTGCGTTAGTGTAGTCTAGTTATGCGTTTCATGCATTTCTCTTTAAAATAGTAAAATTTGAACAAAAAACTTTTTGTTTTATTTACGGTCTTTTATTTTGAAAAGCTGTATATTTTTAAAAAATAACTTAATCAAAAAGTAATTCAAAAATTTTGAGTTGACTCACTTTAGAGGTACAGGTGCGTTATGTGTAGTCTAGTTATGCGTTTCATGCATTTCTCTTTAAAATAGTAAAATTTGAACAAAAAACTTTTTGTTTTATTTACGGTCTTTTATTTTGAAAAGCTGTATATTTTTAAAAAATAACTTAATCAAAAAGTAATTCAAAAATTGCTGGCAAAAAAGGTTACGAGTAAAAACATGTGTACGATTTTTTCGATCTCACTCCTTAGTTTTATTTTTACAAACTTGTAAACCAATTGCAGGTCAGGTTAATAGTGCCAAAATTGAAAAATAACAATACAAAAAATCAAATAATAACGAAATGTTTTTCTTTCTTTTTTTCTTAACCACTTAATGCTACAGTAATTTTATTTTTATAATAAAAAAAAAAAAGAAAAAATCTATGAAATAGACTGTTTAAAATTATAAAATAAAATCGAAAATATGATAAATAATAATTCTGGTCAATCGATAAAAAGAAATTTTAGTTTTGATGTTATATTGCTCTTGACTTTTTGATCATTTGATTAACTAAGACAATAAATTTATCTGTTATCAATCATTCCAATTGTAATTATCAACTAATTCTTAGTGCTAACTTTAATTAATAACCATTTGTTTGTTTAAAGTTTGTTTAACCTTTATAATACTTTCATAACATATACAATATTTCCTGGCAATTGCATCATCAATACATTGTGAATCTATGGCATAAATATTTACACGACTTATTTCCGTTACATCTATGGTGAGATTTTCCGTAGTCTTATCATAAATGAATGTAGCAACAAATTCCGCATCATTCGGTTGAGTATTAAAAGTCATGCGATATGTTTGTATTGCACTTTTGTGACTGTCTTCATGTAAATCTAATTTTAAATTAGAAAACTTATTGCGTTTAAATACCAACGGTGCACATATTTTATCAAAACCATTTTTACGTAAATATCCATTCATTTCGGCCACAACTAATTTGGTCATCTTTATCATTTCTGGATAATCACCTGGTATACTCTCATATGGTGAACAAGTGCACCAATGATCTTTTATGCCGGCTTGTAAACAGGTGCGATTTTCTGAAGCTGGTTTAAAAAGGGTTTGGCAAGTCGGACAACTTAGGGGAACATCCATTTCTTTAACATTGTTTTCTTTGCCCAGGGAAATTAAAGCTAAATGCTTAAGAGTCATATGTAAATCATAAGGACTTGTTAAGCGATTTTTATTTTGTTTCAAAGACCATATCAAATCCGGGTATTTCACTTGAAACCATTGCGGCAAATGTAGAAAACACATTGGCAAACGTTCTTCAAAGAAACCCTCTTTCATACCACGCACAGAACCCCACCGAATACCGTGATCACTAAAAAACAATACAGCATTATTTTCGAGAATGTCACACAAATGCATTTCATTGAAATAGTCCACCATGCGTTGGTCCATTGTGGCAGGATCCCTCCAATCATTGTGACTAAAACTATTAGTCCAGAATAAACCAAATATGGATTTGCCCCGAAATCGTTGGGCAAATTCAACACCGAAATCGTAAATATATTCAGCATATCTTCTTGGGCCAACGCAGTGTTTTAAACCCGAGTGATATATTTTGGGTAAATTTTCTTCGATGGCCAAATTAAAGGGTCGTGTGTAGTAATCGGTGGGAGGTTGGCGAAATCCCGGCTTTTTCCAATTAAAAGTACTGTATAAACATTCATCTTCCGAGTAGGCTGTTGCAAAACCTTCTTCGTTGAATAATTTAAACAAGGTATTGCATTTATCCAAACCACCCCATTCTTGATATTTACAAACTTCGTTGAGTTTTTCTAAACTTAAACCACTTAAAATTGCCATCAAATTGGGAAATGTGTTGTCATCAATCTGTAAATGAAATGGAAAACAAAAATTTTTAGCTCTTGACAACACTGGGGGGGCAAATTCGATATCGAGTAAAATCAATCGAAAATCCGTATTTTGGTTTATTATATGTAGAAGATGGACAAACGTAAGACCTCGTTTCCCATTTAATCTTAACTGGGGGCCATAATTCGCTAACTGTAGCAGAGTAAAATTATTTTTAGTATTTTATTTTGGAAACTAAAAAATAATTTCGATCGAAGAATTTCGATAACGAATGCGACGATTAGACCCCTGATGTTTGGTTTTGGTAATTTAATCTATATACCGTTGGACCTATCTTCTTGAAATTTTTACAGAGTCTGATGGCCTAGTTAGCCACACGTTGTTAAAATGTATCCGTACCGTAAATATAACGTTGGCATTTAGTGCAATTATAGAACGTAAAAACCGATCCAGCATGTTGCTGTGTAAAATTAACCAAACTTTATCAGCTGTTCACAAATGTCACGTACAAACGTAGCAAAAATCAATTTTCAACAGATTGGGACGTTCCGGTTACGTGACAGTTGAGTTCGTTAACTGCACTAAATGCTTTTTCATGCAACAGAAAAAACAGCTGACACTTTGGTTACGGTTACGGTTACATGTGGCTAACTAGGCCTTTACTGTGTGTCTGGAAGTAACTGTAGGCTTAATTTATTTTGTATATTTTTAGTGGGCGTGACACCTCCCATACAAAGCGAACTTTTAATATCATATGTATTGAGTACTATAACAGGCAGAGCTTTGAACATTTTTGTGCGGTCATCTATTATTAAAATGAGTAGTCCGTCAAAAAATGAGCGGGATCAGATCAATGGCCGTGGTACCTCCCATAGGTTAGGTTAGGTTAGGTTAGGTTGAAAATGGCTGCTAAACCAAAGGACACTATTTCTTTTTACGGTGCTGATATGGCCTTCTCTGATGGAGCCATGTATCTTGGCGTATTCCTGGACAGGAAGCTGAACTTCAGACGGAACTTGGAGGAAAGGGCGAAAAAGGCGACTACAGCTTTATACTCCTGCAAAAAGGCCATTGGTAAGCGGTGGGGCTTCAGCCCGAAAATTGCTTACTGGATCTACACAGCGGTGGTTCGCCCAATACTGCTGTACGGGGTCATCGTCTGGTGGCCTGCTCTAGAGAAGGCCTCTAATACCAACCTTCTTGCAAGGGTACAGAGAATGGCTTCCATGTGTATCACTGGTGCCCTTCGTACCACACCTACGGATGCCTTGAACATCCTCTTACACCTAATATCGTTGGACATATTAGGAAAACAGTCGGCGGCCTCATCGGCCATTCGACTAAGAAGCACAATACAGTGGCGTGGTCATAATTGTGGCCATGGAGTGATCCTGAATAACAGGAACTTACCATTGAACGTGGATTACACTACTCCGAGGAGTGTATTCGAACAACACTACAAAACTCTGATACCGACCAGGGAATCCTGGTCAGGGAGGATTCCAGGTAGCAGGCGTCCCATAAGTTTCTATACTGACGGATCGAAATTGTGTGGTCAAGTTGGTTTCGGAGTCTATTCAAAGGAGCTTGGACTAAATCTGGCTCGCAGGTTGCCAGACCACTGCAGTGTTTATCAGGCAGAGGTACTGGCAATAAAGGAAGTTGCTGAATGGTTGGGTCGGAATATTCTGACTACAACCGCAGTCAACATCTACTCTGATAGTCAGGCCGCGGTAAAATCCTTGGAATCATTGTTCCTGAAAACAAGAACCACCCTTAACTGCCGCACGTCTTTAAATGAGATGGCCAAGCAGTTCGACATCAGACTCAGATGGGTCCCACGGCACAGGAATATACCGGGAAACTGTAAAGCTGACGAGTTTGCAAGACAGGGCACTACCTTACGGGTTCCAGCGGACTTGGAATGTGTTGGTATACCCCTGGAATCTTGCAAGCTGGAACTTCGGCTTCACACCGCCGGCATAACCGACAACAGACGGGCTAATGGATCAACGTGCAGGATCACGAGACAGATCTGGCCGGCTCTAAATCATAAGCGCACTAGCGCGCTACTATCACTCCCCCGTGGGGAGATTTCAACAGTAGTTGCTGTTATCACTGGGCACTGCCTCATAGGGAGACACTCTGAACGCCTCAGGGTCTCGTCAAATGACTTCTGTCGTAGCTGCATGGATGTGGAGGAGGTGGAGAGCATAGAGCACTTCCTTTGCTATTGACCGGCGCTCTCCAGAACGAGACTTCGAACATTGGGATCGCCGTTTCTTCACGATCTCTCTGATCTCTCAAATGTGGACATTTCACATATCAGGGGCTTCATCGGAAGCTCAAACTGGTTCTACGGTGGAGACTGAGGGGAACACCTATTCATCCCGTGGTATCACAATGGACCCCAGAGTCTAAGTGTGCTTTTCCTTTGGTACCTCCCATACAAAGTCAATATTAAATGGCATATATCTGGAGTATTGTAATAGTGAGAGCCTTGTAACTTTGCGTAAGCTCATAAGTTATTCATGGGCGTGATCGAGGCAGTGAGCGTGGCACCTGCCATACAAAATCCATGTTTTTCTCATGGGCAGCTATATATAGCTTGCTCCAGAGTGGGAACGGCGAAAAATATTATAATTTTTGGACAGAATGGAAAAACAAAAAATGGTGTATATTAGCAAGCATTGGAATAAAAAAAAACAGGTAAGAAAATTATAGTCGGTCTAGACCTACTATACGCAGCCTATATCATACGTTTAGAGACCCCAACACTTAGGTCCAACTAATTAGATATAGAAAATAAATATGTGTGGCTTCTATAATATTAATAGGCTAGGCGATTCCTTGTGACCGATGTTTTGTTCTACCGTTTTATCCCGATTTTGACCAAACATATATTGTTTGAAAGGTATTTCTTTTTAGCCGTTTTGCAGATTTACAGATTTTGAAATTTTTCCTTTATTTTGAGTTAATTGCATTTAAAGTTGTTACTAACACATACATAAAATTATACATATGATATGTGTGTGTTTTATTAAATTTGTTAATGTGAGTTTGTGTTTTTGTGTTGATTTGTGAATTGGCTATAATTGATTAGCATATCTTTAGAGTCTTTATTTAATTATTTATTTTTTTTATTAAAAAATAAAATTTCCTAGAATTTGCACTCGAATTTCGAGGGCTGGAATCTGCTAGTTTTTATTAATGTTTTTTGCCTTCGGATATGAAAAAGTTTGTATCAGATGCTATATTTATATGGGAGCTAAGTCGAAAAATGGACCGCTCCTGACCATATTTGATAAAGACACTGATTTATTGGAAAAACAGAAACAAACCAAATTTGAGAAAAATCTGTGCAATATTTTTGTTTTTTGATAGATTTAAGTGAAGATCGGGAATCAGCTTTATATGGAGGCTATGATTAAGAATTTTCCTATAGGGTTTATTTTTGGACTACTGATAAATTGATGTAATAAACATACACAAACCCAATTTGACCGAGATCTATATGATAATTTGGTTATTATGTCAATTTAAGTCGATCTCATAGGGGTCATTTGTATGGGGACAAGGTCTGAACATTAACCGATTTTCACCAATTTCAATAGCGTTCATCCTATAGCCGAATACATTAATTTTTGCAACATCTAGTTCGATTACAAGGTTTACATGGACACACAGACGGACGGACGGACAGACGGACATCGCTAAATACCCTGACCATATACAAACTTGGTAGGAGTCGTATCGGTAAGAGGTAGGTAGGGCATACTAGTTTTATGTACTTAACACTTGATTTGCTCATCAGCACACAGTTCCAAGTAAATTTCAGTTGTTAAGTGGAAAAATACTTTTTGAGATTTTTGATGGCAGTTATTTTAACTAACAAGGAAGGTTTTATGGGTGCACCCGCAATTTGCGATGAAACTTAGATATGTTATAGAACACGAAAAAATAAGTGACCCATATTTTCTTAGCCGCCCAATTTCATATTTAGGGAGTAAAAATTGTACCGTTTTTTATTTTTTGTCAGATTTTTTCATCCAAATTGGATCCATGATCTTGGAGTTGGATTATTTTTGCGCTTAACGAATGTTAAGGGTTAGTTTAATAAAAATACCCAAAAGTTTTGGTACACTCTCATTTTCTGGCCTTTTATTGGCTGAGCAAAAGTTCCTCTGAACAAAATTATGTCTTTGGATGCCCGCAAGGAAATTTACGAGAAATTTTATCATAGAACATTTTGGCCCTCTATCTTTCAAAAATACATTAAAAAAAATTTTATTTTGGTACACTTTTCATATTTACCTATATTTACCTTATTGTAACCAGACAATTCAAACCAATTGTTATTTTGTAAATATTGAAATGTTTTCGGCATCATGCGACGTAAATTAAATTGTGATACTGTATCGATGCCAAACAGTAAAATGCCGAATGGTCTGTGTTGAGTACTCTTTTTAAATTTGTCATTTACTTTTTTACGTTCTTGTATGAAAGACATGCCATCCTGATAGATTATAGATGCATTTTCAACACCACGACAGTGAATTAACATAAAATCAATATCATTTGGCACGAGAACATCTTGTTGGAATATTTTACAAACGTTCAATCTTGAAATAGAAAAAAAATTATTGTTTAAGATTTACTTTTGATTGATATTTAATTTTGATATTATGAAATGCATAAGTCTCTTTTTAATAATTTATCTAAAGGGCTTAAATTAAGATTGGTCTATTTTATCCAGCACTTAATTAAATTTTAATATTTCTTAATATCGAAAAAAATTGTGTAAAACTAAAACTCTTAAAAAGTTATAAAGGATTTATCATCACGGTGGTTTCAAATAATTGGAAGGTGAATCCGATCACTTTTCATTTTCTGTTTATCAAGAATATCGCGATTTTTATTTTCATGAAAATCGACAAAAAAAAACACCATAAAAATTAAACAAAGCAAGGTTTACATGGACACAAAGACGGACGGACTGGCAGTCAGACAGACAGTCGCACTGTGGCTGAAATGTTGATTTCATTGGCCAAAAGTCTAATTTTATTGTCACCGGAAGCTAATATATCCAGATTAATAAATTAGGTTAAATTATTGCTAATAGTGGGCGTGGCATGCTGTCAAACTCAACTGTTTTCTTAATTTCAGAAAAAGGCGATTTTTTAGTTTTTTATCAAAAATAAATGGTTACTACTCGCAAGTTATCATCAACAATGACCTGCCGTCCTTTTTACAACGTTAGTATGAATGTAGTCTTTTGTTGTTGTAAGTGGTCACAGCCCTACCGTTTAATTTTGGGTGCGTTATGAAATCTATAATATTAATAGGCTAGGCGATTTCTAGTGACCGATGTTTTGTTCTACTGTTTTATCCCGATTTTGGCCAAACGTATATTATTTGAAAGGTATTTCTTTTCAGCCGTTTTGCAGATTTACCGATTTTTAAATTTTTTACTTTATTTTAAATAAATTGCATTTAAAGTTGCTACTAATACATCATAAAATTATACATGTTAGAGCAAAAAAATACTTTGCTCAATTCAGTTTGAAGTGCTTTTCAATTTTTGTCATAAACAATATGACGTCAGATCTGTACACCTGAAAAGTATAAAAAGGGAAAAGTGAAACTGAAAAGTTTGTCATTTTTATAAAAATATTGGTGGTGTACAGAATTGAAAAACAATAAAATAAAAAAACTAGAAGTATCTAAAAAAAAGGGTTTCTATCAAAACTAGAAGTATCTACAAACAAGTAAGAAAATTATAGTCGGTCTAGACCGACTATACGATACCCTATACCATGCGTTTAGAAACCCTATCTCTTAGGCCCAACTAACTGGACATTGAAAATAAGCAAAAACCAAATTTGAGTGGGATTTTTATTAATTTTTTTGGCTGCAGATATGAAAAAGTTCATATCGGATGCTATATCTATAAAGGGACCGATCCTGATCATGTTTGGTAAAGTCTCTTGTATTTTGCAAAAATATGTACAAACAAAATTTGAGAAGAATCAGTGCAATATTTTTGTTTTTTAATAGATTTAACTGAAGATCGGGAAGCAGCTCTTATGGGGTCAAAGGGATCATTTTTGGACTACTCATTAGTGGATGTAATGAACGCATACAAACCCAATTTGAGTAAGATCTATATGACAATTTGGATCTTATGGCAATTTATGTCGATTTCATATGGGTAATTTGTATGGGGGCTAGGTCTGAACATGGACCGATTCTCACCAATTTCAATAGCGTTCATCCCATGGCCGACAAAAGCTTATATACCAAATTTCATCAAAATATATTTATATTTGCGACCTGCAGTTTGATTACAAGCTTTACATGGACACACAGACGGACGGACGGACGGACGGACATTGTTAAATCAACTCAGAAAGTGATTCTGATTCGATCGGTATAATTAAAGATGGGTCTAGGTCAAATATTTTTGGTTGTTACAAACAGCAGCACAAAGTCATTATACCCAAACCACATAGTGGTATAGGGTATAAAAAGGGTTTCTATCATACATATGCTATATATGTTTTATTAAATTTGTTAATGTGTTCATTCACAATAATAATAAACCATAAAAGTGTTGGTTTGTGAACTGGTTAATTTGAAAAATAAAGCTGCCTAGAAATTGCACTCGAATTTCGAGCGCTGGAATCTGCTAGTATTTATTAAGCTACAATATTTTTGTCAAATTTCAACTTTAGGGCAATGGAACTTCTAGAGAACAAAAGCGAACATGAAACATATACCAGTCGGAGAGATGTGAAAGTGTCCTCTTTAACCCTATATATACTTTTGCACCCTTTATCATGCAGAATATGTCATCAAATATCATTTATGCCACTTGGAGATCTATCAGGGGAGGCTCAGCAAAAAAGGAATAAGGACTACAGATTTTATAGAGAGCTTAATACTAGAAAAATTTTACGAAATTCCACAAATGACGATCTATTTAATATATTATTGGCAACGTCAGATCCGTTCAACTCCAGTATTCGAAATCAATGGAAAGTGGAACATCGGTATTTAGATGAAGAAGTCAAAAAACTACTAAAGAACAGAAATAACACAGAACAAAATATGGAATATTTGCAATTAATATTTGAATCAAATGAATAATCTATAATATTAATAGGCTAGGCGATTTCTTGTGATGTTTCGTTCTACCGTTTTATCCCGATTTTGACCAAACGTATATTATTTAAAAGGTATTTCTTTTCAGTCGTTTTGCAGATTTACGGTTTTTTAAATTTTCTCCTTTATTTTGAGTAAATTGCATTTAAAGTTGCTACTAACACATACATAAAATTATACATATGCTATGTGTGTGTTTTATTAAATTTGTTAATGAGTTTATCTTCATTCACAATAATAATAAATCATAAAAGTGTTGGTTTGTGAATTGGCTAAGTTGAAAAATAAAGATGCGCTGGAATCTGCCAGTAATTATAATTGCCTTTCATTGTTATTTAAAAAAAGTCGTATTTTCATAATTCTTTTTTGAAGATGTGAATAATGTTGGATTATTTATTTCATATACGTTATAGTATAAAATTTAAAGAATCTTTGAAAAAATTTTTAATTCAAAATTGTAATTAATAAGTCCGTGACAGCGAATCTCCGGAGGCGTTGTTGTTGAACATCATAACTCGTTACCGGATCATGTGCAATAAAAAAATCGAAATGCGTTTAAAAGGTGACATGTTTCCTGAGGTTATGACGAAGAGTTTTTTCAATTTATTTTTTTTTTCTGGCAGCATTTTGAAGTGAAAAACACGAATTTTGCTAGAAAATTTCGGGAATTTGTTGTTAAAAAATGGGAAAGAGAATGGAAAATAAAAAAACTTTTCGTGATTACCTGATGATTTATGTGTAGATATAAGTTAGGTTAGGTTAGGTTGATAAGAGGAGCTATGTATACACATAGCTCATATCCGTTGTGTTCGGATATACACCTAAGCCAGTAGGTCGGCTTGTTGTGCGCTCTACATCTCTACGTTCATCCGGTTATCTACCCCACTACTAACTTAGAAATTCGGTTTCATCAGCCAAATTCTTGAGTATTTGCCAGCTTATCCCCCTAAGACTCGTCAGGCCTGGTAAGATGTCGTTGGATAGATATCTGACCCTTGATCTCGCAAATGCAGGACAGTAACAGAGGTAGTGTTCTAGGGTTTTGTCATCCTCGCCGCAAGCTCTAAAAGTGGCTGATTCCGCCCGTCCTATACGGTATAGATGAGCCATCAGCTCAGAGTGTCCAGTGAGGATACCAATTACCCTACTAAGTTCTACCCTACTCAGATTCAGGATCTCCCTAGTTCTTGTAGTGTTGGGAGAACCCCATAATATCTTTGTAACCTTACCCACGTCAGTTTCTTCCCAAATTGATACATGCGAACTGGTCGCCCAGTCTGCTAGCTCCAATTTGAGAGACTTGAAAGTTATTGGGTTGTCCAAACTTACTCTTTCCAGGAAAGAGCCCTTCCTGGCCAGTTCGTCAGCAATCTCAATTCCCATTATACCACTGTGTCCTGGGATCCAAACGATTTCAAGTCTGCCTCTGGAGAAGTTTGAAATCTCCTCCTTACACTTGATCTAGTTTTGTCCGCGGATATCGCTCTGATAGCCGCTAGCCTGTCCGTAAATATTTTCACGTCTCCGGGACTTGGGGAATCCCGTGCGTTAATAGACCTAATACATTTCTTTATCGCTATCAATTCAGCCTGAAAGACAGAGTTATGGTCCGGAAGACGGAGGTATATCCCTGTGGAACGGTCCTCATCGTAGAAACCTATCCCAGTCTTACCATGCAGACTAGAGGCGTCCGTATAGTAATGTGACCCTGGAAGGTTTTGTAGAATATTCCCGTTCATCCAACTTTCCCTGTCTGGTATCCGTATACTGCAGGGTATGTCTGTTGACACTTCCGCGATTCTATCATAGCTAATATTCACTGTGTTGACTCCTCTAATTTAGTCTAAAATAGTCTGGTGTCTGGTCATGTGGTCGCTGATATATTCCCCTTATGTGTAGATACAGTGTGTAAAATTTACAAAAGAATCGGTCAAGCAGATTTTGAGTTATGATGTTCACGGGCTTCGAACATATATTTGCGAGAAAATCGATTTATAGTTTTATATACGATATACCGTATTAGGCCGGTCGCTGGAAACGCTGTATCTTCTTTAGCTTTGCTCCGATTTACTTCGAATTTTGATACAACAGTTTCGACATGTTGTACATTCAGAAAGAGAAATGCAACAAAAAAAGGTTTTAAACCTTACCCCCCCTAAGTGCGAACATCGTAGTATTTGTAAAAACTAATAATTAACGGAACCTCCCATTGTTATTAAAATCTATTGCAGTTTTTATTTTTAAAAGGTTTTTTTACCCAGATATGTATGAAATGTTTTAATAGATAAGAAAGATTCAAAAAATAAAAACCCTTGTTTTCATATCAAAATTAAGAAATTTGGCAGCAAAAAATAATAAATTTTTCTGTAGTAATAGCAAAGTTTTTAGACAATATTACTAACGTTTTTATACCCTATACCACTATGTGGTTTGGGTATAATGACTTTAAGCTGCTGTTTATAACAACCAAAAATATTTGACCTAGACCCATCTTTAATTATACCGATCGAATCAGAATCACTTTCTAAGTTGATTTAACAATGTCCGTCCGTCCGTCCGTCCGTCTGTGTGTCCATGTAAACCTTGTAATCAAACTGCAGGTGGCAAATATGAATATATTTTGATGAAATTTGGTATGTAAGTTTTTATCAGCCATGGGATGAACGCTGTTGAAATTGGTGAGAATCGGTCCATGTTCAGACCTAGCCCCCATACAAATTACCTCTATGAAATCGACATAAATTGCCATAAGATACAAATTGTCATATAGATCTTACTCAAATTGGGTTTGTATGCGTTCATTACATACATTAATGAGTAGTCCAAAAATGATCCCTTTGGCCCCATATAGAGCTGCTTCCCGATCTTCACTTAAATCTATTAAAAAACAAAAATATTGCACTGATTCTTCTCAAATTTTGTTTGTATATATTTTTGCAAAATACAAAACACTTTACCAAACATGGTTAGGATCGGTCCATTTTTGGACCTAGTCCCCATATAGATATATCATCCGATATGAACTTTTTCATATCTGCAGCCAAAAAAATTAATAAAAATCCCACTCAAATTTGGTTTTTGCTTATTTTCTATGTCCAGTTAGTTGGGCCTAAGAGATAGAGTTTCTAAACGCATGGTAAAGGGTATCGTATAGTCGGTCTAGACCGACTACAATTTTCTTACTTGTTTTAAAGTGTAAATAGTCTTTGAGTGTAAACAAATTTACAAAATTGACAGCAAAAAATTTTAATTTTTTCAGTAGTAATAGCAAAATCACCAGTTGATTTTACTATTTTTTTTTAATGTAAAATTTTTTGAGTGTAACATTAAAAAAATCCTATTATTACAAAAAATTAATTATTATTTAAATCCAAATATGACATTTTTTAATAAATAAAAAAAAATAAAAAAATCCATATTTCACGTTAAAATTAAATAAAAATTAAAAGTTCAATTTTGACCTAGAATTCCTTCAAAAGTACTCAATCAATTTTAATGAAATTAAAACTGACTCAAGTTTAACAAAATATCTATCCATTAAAAAAATTACTAAAATATTTTGATCCGTTCAAAAGTTACAGAATTTTGGCCAATGAAAAACGATTTTCAGCCACTGTGCGTCGGACAGACGGACGGGCATCGCTTAATCGACTCAGAAAGTGGTTCTGAGTCGACATATGTATGTATGGTGGTTATTTTCCTGATAATTGATACGGTTTAAAATCCCTTTTGAGTATTTCCATATCAAATCAAACACCTTTTCGACACCACCACAATTTTTATACCCTATACCACTACCTGGTTTGGGTATAATGACTTTGTGCTGCTGTTTGTAACTACCAAAAATATTTGATCTAGATCCATCTTTTATTATACCGATCGACTCAGAATCACTTTCTGACTCAGAATCACTTTCTGAGTCGATTTAGCGATGTCCGTCCGTCCGTCCGTATGTGTGTCCATGTAAACCTTGTAATCAAACTACAGATCGCAAATACGAATATATTTTGATGAAATTTGGTACATAAGTTTTTATCAGCCATAGGATGAACGCTATTGAAATTGGTGAAATTCGGTCAATGTTCAGACCTAGTCCCCATAAAAATGACCCCTATGAAATCGACATAAATTGCCATAAGATCCAAATTATCATATAGATCTCAGTCAAATTGGCTTTGTATGTGTTTATTATATCCATTAATCAGTAGTCCAAAAACGATCCCTGTGGGACAACTCTTAGTCACAGGCCCCATAGAGAGCTGCTTCCCGATCTTCACTTAAATCTACCAAAAAACAAAAATATTCCACAGATTTTTCTCAAATTTGGTTTGTATATATTTTTTCTAAATATAAGTGACTTTACCAAATATAGTCAGGATCGGTCCATTTTTCGACCTAGTCCCCATAGAAATATAGCACCCTATATGAACTTTTTCATATCTACAGCCAAAAAAATTAATAACAATTGCACTCAAATCTGGTTTATGCTTATTTTCTATATTCAATTAGTTGGACCGAAGAGATAGGGTATCTAAACCATGGTATAGGGTATCGTATAGTCGGTCTAGACCGACTATAATTTTCTTACTTGTTTTTTTTTTTTGTTTTTAAAAATTTGGTAAATGTGTTCTACTTTTGATAATATTTAACTATATCCAATATTAATATTGAATATTTAGAAAAAAATATTGCCTAAAACATGAAAAAGGGACTGATATTCAACATTGAAAATGATGAAACATAATGACCAAATGGCTCGTTTTAAATGTTTTTACCACTATTTATTTAATTAAATTATGACTAAATTTTTATTATTTTTCTTTAGTTTTCAATTTTCATTTATTGTTTCGCTATATAAGACCACCTACATAAAATCTAAAAAAATAATAGTTATATTTCCATATATTTTCTAAGAACATCTTGTAAATTTCAGAATGAACAACCAATGGGTTCTAGTTTTTTAAATTTTTTACTCACCCATACCATACAAAAAGGATTTTTCTATGTTTACATGTTAAAAATTCGTATCAACAGTGCTTATAAACCAAGGTTCAGAAAATACACACATGAAACATACAATGTTCTGTTCAAAAGCAGCCAACACATATCTTTATTTTCATATCAATTATGTGCGTTTCTAAATTTTCTACTTTGCCCAACACAATCATGACTGTGTTCGTTTTAATATTTCGTTATTTACACGAACATTTTTCTATCACGTATTTTTTGTTTCGAACACACATAAACCACACAGATTCGAGTGTTGCTTTATTTGAAGTACGTGTTCTGGTACGTGTACTGAGAAAAAACAGAACATGTATAATAAACAGGTTCGAGTTCAGTTATATTTTAAGACGTGTTCTGGCTCATGTACTAAGAAAAAACAGAACATGTACAATAATTAGGTTCGAGTTCAGTTATATTTTAAGTCGTGTACTGGCTCGTGTACTAAGAAAAAACAGAACATGTACAATAAACAGGTTTGAGTTCAGTTGTATTTTAAGTCGTGTTCTGGCTCGTGTACTAAGAGAAAATAGAACATGTACAATAAACAGGTTCGAGTTCAGTTATATTTTAAATTCGTGTTCTGGCTCGTGTACTGCGAAAAATTGAAACATCAATTCGCGATCTGATACACCCCGATAAAAACGACGACTATTGTTTCAACCAAATTTATTAAAAATTTATTGATCCTTTTTTATGACTTACGTTGCAAATTGTTTACAATTGTCAAATATTTTAAAATTTTATTGGCCATTTTTTTGTAATTTACGTTGAAATTATTTACAATTGTTTTTATTGACTGGTTTTTATTTTAATAAAAGATGGTAATAAAATACTTAAGACACAAAAACTGCACATTGCACTTAAATCTTTCTTGCAGGTTTCAATCAGACATGTAAATTTTTTCGTTTCGCTATTAGAAGTTGCGTATTTTTTATAGCAAAACTTATTTCTGTTATTGCTTTCCAATTTTTTTAATTTTCACAAAATATTTGCAATTTACACAATAACACAGTACACTTATAGATCACGATCTAATGAAAACTGAACCATTTTTAATGAATAAATGATGTAACACCTGCAAGCAATTGGAACGTAAGTCATAAAAAAGGGACAATAAAATACGAAAATATTTTTTTGGGTTTTTTTATTGACACTCATTGTGTTTTTACGCAAAAAATCCCAAAAAATTATTGAGAAAAGGATTGTGCATTGACACTAATTGGTTCGCAAATTAAGGGTGGGTGATTGTGTTTTTTATGATGCAAAATTTATTTGAGTCTAAAGTTATTTGTTACAAAAAAAAAAAAAAATGTTTGCAAAAGATCCTAACAACCAACAAGTGTGTCTTTTATACTGCAAAATTGGCTTTTTCGTCTAGACACTAATTGGTTGCGAAAATAGGGATGGGTAATGCAAAAAAACCTAACAACCAACAAGTGTAACTTTTATGATGCAAAATAGTTTTTATGTCTTAAGTATTTTATTACCATATTTTATTAAAATAAAAACCAGTCAATAAAAACAATTGTAAACAATTTCAAAGTAAATCACAAAAAAATGGCCAATAAAATTTTAAAATATTTTACAATTGTAAACAATTAGCAACGTAAGTCATAAAAAAGGGTCAATAAAATTTTAATAAATTTGGTTGAAACAATTGTCGTCGTTTTTATCTGGGTGTATCAGATCGCGAATTGATGTTTCAATTTTTCGCAGTACACGAGCCAGAACACGAATTTAAAATACAACTGAACTCGAACCTGTTTATTGTACATGTTCTGTTTTTTCTTAGTACACGAGCCAGAACACGACTTAAAATATAACTGAACTCGAACCTGTTTATTGTACATGTTCTGTTTTTTCTAGTACACGAGCCAGAACACGACTTAAAATATAACTGAACTCGAACCTGTTTATTGTACATGTTCTATTTTTTCTTAATACACGAGCTAGAACACGACTTAAAATATAACTGAACTCGAACCTGTTTATTGTACATGTTCTGTTTTTTCTTAGTACACGAGCTTTCAGTACACGTACCAGAACACGAACTTCAATTAAAGCAACACTCGAATCTGTGTGGTTTATGTGTGATCGAAACAAAAAATACGTGATAGAAAAATGTTCGTGTAGATAACGAAATATTAAAACGAAACACAGTCATGATGTGTTCGGCACCGTACAAAATTTAGAAACACACATAATTGATATATGTGTGTGTTGGTCAAAGTTATGTTTGTTTACATATATGTACGAGTTTTTTTATTCAGTGTGTGTTTTTTTCTGAACTCTGTTATAAACATTGTGTATACATAAACCTCATTTTTTACAGGCGCGACGACGCACAGTGGGGCCTGTAGAACAAGTGAGGTTGCAAAAATTTAAAATTTCATGTGCCCCTAAAAAATACTGAATAATCCTATTATAGAGGAAATTGTCCAACTATTTCAAATATGCTACTCTTATTACAATCAGATTTTTGGTTCAGAAGATGTAGAACTTCAAAGTTGACTGATTTTCAGTGTTCAAAAACCAGACCACTTTTAGGTAATTTGCTCCGCTTTCAGATACAGTAATATATCGTTATTCTTTTTAATTTCATTGATAGATCCATTTATTAAGAAAAGAATGGTGTTTGTCCAGGTGAATCGATATTTACAAACTATACATTTTTTCAATATTTCTCAACTTTGATGGAAAATAAAAAAACTGCAAATTTCTATATTTGCCATATTTTCAAAATAAGTTCTTTGATTATTCCTTTACCTAATGAAAAAATTTCCAGCTGCCCGTCCTTGCCCCATTTCTTGCTAGAGGTAAAATTTTGAAAAAAGACATGGTTCCAGAAATATGTAGCATGCATTATTGCGCAATGTATGACATATGACCGTGAAAACCTATTGTTAATGTTATTGTTTCGTTCGTTATTGATGATGATTTTTGTCTTTCATTCTGTAACGCTTACCTCAGACCCTCTGTCAAATTCTGCTCCCTAAATTCAGGTGCAGATACAATTTATGACATATAACCGTGAAAACCCATTCTTATTGTTATGGAATGAATATGAATGTGGAATCTTACCACTGCACGCAAGAATAAGCTGAATGGATTTCTTCTTAAAATTAGCGTATACGCTTCCACAAGAATGGGAACCCTTTGATGAAAATACATCAAACAAAGATAAGGGACGGATCAGAAAGAATCGAATACTGGATGCGTTTTTCAAAAAAGTATGACTAAAAGTAGACTTCCCCAAGTACGTATACGGAAACTCAAACAATGAAAACCCTTCGAGAAGATTTTTTGAAAATGATGAGGCTGTAACTCGAATCACTGGAATAAACAATCAAATCGTTAAGAGATTGGGAACGATCTTGAATGTTTTAAACTGCAAGAAAAAAGTTGATTCTGAAAAATATGAAGAATTTGCTTCGAAAACTGCATCACTTTTAGCAGAATTATATCCACAGAAAAATTTTACCCCAGCAGTTCATAAAATATTGTCGCATGGAAAAGATATAATTACATATAAGACTTTGCCAATTGGAGACCTTTCTGAAGAAGCATAGAAGTGCCTAAACAAATGTTATAAAAAATATAGATTTCTGAACACTTTCAAATCATCAAGGATGAGACAAAATGAGGACCTCTTCAACATGTTAGCAGCATCTTCCGATCCACTTATTACATCACTGCGGCATGTGAAGTCACGAAAAGAGTTAGAAAATAATTATAGTTCTGAAATTATTAGTCTTTTAGATATACCTTCTTTAGCGGATTATGAGCAATATTTTACAAAAAATTGAAAAATAAATTAAAAAATGTTTTTAAAAATCTTTTCTTGCATAATTTTAAGTCATAAAACCCTTTAAAAAGAAACATAAATCAACAATTTTAAAAAATATTTAATTTTACTTTCCATAAAATTGATTTTTCCACAAATTTCAAGTTAACACCCAAAAGGCGTAGAACCCTTTTCAAACACTCATTTCATAAGATGATCAATTATCTATCATATGCCTTTTAAATTTTTTGATTATCTTATTTGGTTCAAAAGTTATGATTTTTGCAACGAAAAAACTCAATTGGCGATACCGCGCGACGTTGTAAAAAAATTGGTAAAAAATGGCTGCAAATTCTAAAATTTTTAGAATATATTATGGAAATATGTGGAATGCAAAAAATTATTTATACACATGAATCTGGTAACTCTAGACGCACCAATGACATGATGCAGATCAGATACAGAACTTTTTTCAGAACGTCATTTTTATATATTTGCAATTTGTCTTTAGAACATGCTACCATTACATTTAAAATCTATGAGCAACGCTTTGCAGCTCAAAAATAAATATTTTTCAATACTATAATTTTAATTTAAGCTTTCAAATAGATAAATTTTTCCTTTCTTTTTCTTTATTTTTTAGTTTTTGATGTGTAAACATCTATACGCGCAGGGGGGTAAATTTCAAAAACAGCGTAACACGTAAGCGTAACATATAAGACAAAATGTGGTTGTATTGGTGAAATAATTATGATATTATGATGTTTGAAAATTAAAAATGAAAAATAAAAAATGAAAAAAAAAATTAAAAATGAAAAATAAAAAATGAAAAATTAAAAATGAAGAATAAAAAATGAAAAATAAAAAATAAAAAATGAAAAATAAAAAATTAAAAATAAAAAATAAAAAATTAAAAATAAAAATGAAAAATGAAAAACGAAAAATTAAAAATGAATAATGAAAAATAAAAAATTAAAAATAAAAAAATGAAAAATAAACAATTAAAAAAGATGAAAAATTAAAAATTAAAAATAAAAAATGAAAATGAAAAATGAAAAAAAATTTAAAATGAAAAATAAAAAATTAAGAATTAAAATGAAAAGTAAAAAATGGAAAATGAAAAATGAAAAATGAAAAATTAAAAATTAAAAAAATAAAAAGGAAAAATGAATAATAAAAAATTAAAAATAAAAATTAAACTTGAAAAATAATAAATGAAAAATGAAAAACTAAAATTAAAAATGAATAATGAATAATGAATAATGAAAAATGAAAAAATAAAAAATTAAATATAAAAAATTAAAAATAAAAAATGAAAAACGAAAAATGAAAAATAAAAAATGAAAAATGAAAAAAAAAAATTAAAAATGAAAAATAAAAAATTAAGAATAAAAAGGAAAAGTAAAAAATGGAAAATGAAAAATGAAAAATAAAAAATTAAAAAAAATAAAAAGGAAAAGTTAATAATAAAAAATTAAAAATAAAAAACGAAAAATAAAAATGAAACATGAAAAATAATAAATGAAAAATGAAAAACTAAAATTAAAAATGAATAATGAAAAATGAAAAATAAAAAATAAAAAATTGAATATAAAAAATGAAAAATAAAAATTGAAAAATAAAAAATGAAAATTGAAAAATAAAAAATGAAAAATAAAAAATTAATAATGAAAAAAGAAAAATAAAAATTGGAAAATGAAAAATGAACAAAACAATTAAAAATAAAAAATGAAAAATAAAAAATGAAAAATGAAAATTAAAAAATGAAAAATGAAAAATAAAAAATTAAAAATACAAATGAAAAATTAAAAAAAAATTTTTTAAATGAAAAACGAAAAATGAAAAACGAAAAATTAAAAGTAAAAAATAAAAAACGAAAAATCAAAAATTAACCGGTTAAAATAATAAATAATAATAAACATTTTTATATTAACAGAGCCCTTGCAGTTGATTGCTATAAGCGATACGCTTTCTGTTTGATTTTAAGAAAGTGCTATAAAATTTCTTTAATTACTAGATGTTTACACATTTCCCCTGCGATCGGACTCACATGATTTTTTTTTTAAATATTTATTTATTTATTTATTTATTTTTTTTGTTAAAATTTTAATATCTTAAAATTTTTATATTGTTTCCAATTCGTAATTATTTACTATGTAATAATGCTGTGCGATAATGAAAAGATTTTTAATCTTGTAGCAACGAAAGAAGCAATGGACAATGGCAGGCCGCCTAAATGTTGAGTCGTCACCACGATTTTTCACGATATTTCTTGATAATTTTTGAAATTATAGATTTATTTATAGAATATTTCTCACAACTTTTCTTTTGCTTAAGACCAGCAGTACAATCATCCATCATTCTGCTCTTAGACTCTTCATAAAAATTTGTTCTTGCCATTATTTAATAATAATTAATTATAAGATTAAAGTATTGAAAAATACAATTGTTGAAAGAAAACGTCAGAAAACGATTAAGATTTATTAAAATTTCTTTCAAATCATCTTGTATTTTTATTATTTTAATCAACTCTGGAGTTAAAAATTTTCCATTCTTTTGTCATCACTATAAAAAATACATTTTTCTTTCGTTTATCTATTTTTATTTTTAAATTGTATTTTTATTACCAAATTTGTTTGTTACTAAAAAGTGATTTCGAAAAAAAAAAAAAAAAAAAAAAAAAAAAAACGTAATTTTTGGACGAAATTTGTAAAAAAAACAAAATTGTAAAATTTAGGATTTTGTAAAAGTTTACAATGAATTGTCATCCACTGTAGATCTGAATGTATCAGCGATGCATACAAATGTTTGTTTTCTTCCTGTTATACCCTTTACTGCTATAATGACTTTGTGTGTTGATGTTTGTCTTTCTTTTATTATACCGATCTATTCAGAATCACTTTCTGAGTCGATTTAGCGATGTCCGTCCATCCGTCTGTGTGTTTACGTAAACCTTCTAATCTAAACTACAAGTCGCAAATATGAATATTTTTTAATGAAATTTGGTACATAAGCTTTCATTGGCCATGGGACGAACGATATTGAAATTGATTGAAATCGGTCCATATTCAGAACTAATACCCATACAAATGACCCGTATGAGATCGACTTAAATTGCCATAAGATACAAATTATCATATAGATCTCGTTCAATTGGATTTGTGTATGTTTATTACATCCATTTATCAGTAGTTCAAAAATAATTCTTAGTCATTGCCCCCATATAAAGCTGTGTCCCGATCTTCACTTAAACATATCAAAAACAAAAATGTTGCACAGATTTTTCTCAAATTTTGTTTATAAAGGGTCCGCCATCTAACGTTTTTTTTTTTCAACTAGTGCTTATTTCGTGAATGGTAACACTTAGCTCATGTCTGATTTGACAGATAATTAGTTTTATCCTTCCGCTGAACGAATATGGTTGTATATACGCTTGAACAATGCTGGGAAATATTGCGACTTTACTTTGAAAATCATGGTAATGTTGCAGAATGTGTGCGAAAATTGCGTACGGATTTTGGAAGAAGAGAAGCACCGTCAGCTCCGTATGTTCGTTATCTTGTGAAAAAAGTGACAGAAACTGGCATCCTCATCGATAAACCAAAGCGTGAAAAGCCAAAAACAGTGTGTACACCCGAGAATATTGCTGCTGTGGCAGAAAGTGTGCGTGAAGCGCCATCAACATCAATTCACCGTCGTTCTCAAGAAATTAACATTTCGGAGGCATCATTGAGACGAATTTTGCATAAAGACCTTGGTATGACGCCATACAAAGTCCAACTGGTTCAGGAGTTGAATCCAACTGACCATCCAATGCGTTTTCGCTTCGCTAAGTGGGCCTGCGATCGACTTACAGAAGATGCCGATTTTGCCAAAAAAAAAAATCATCTTTTCAGATGAAGCTCATTTTGATCTTGGCGGGTATGTAAACAAGCAAAATTGTCGCATTTGGTGCACATAAAACCCGCACGCATACATTAAAAAGCCGATACACCCAAAACGAGTCACTGTTTGGTGCGAATTTTGGTCCAGAGGGATAATTGGGCCATTTTTATTCGAAAATGAGCAAGGAGTGGCCGTTACAGTCAATGACGATCGTTATCGGGCCATGTTGAACGAATTTTTGTTCACAAAAATTGAAGAGGAGGATATTGGCAACATTTGGTTTCAACAGGACGGCGCGCCGCGGCGCTACGTGCCACACATCTAAAGCTACACTCGATGTTTTGCGCCCTGTTTTTGAAGATCGCATTATCAGCCGCAGAGCTGATGTCGTTTGGCCACCTCGGAGCTGCGATTTGACACCGTTGGACTATTATTTGTGGGGTGCCCTCAAAGATAAGTGTTACGCTAACAAGCCAGAGACAATTGACGCTTTAAAGGACAATACTCGTGAAGCCATTGGTGAAATACAGCTGCACACAATCAATAATGTGCTTAAAAATTGGACCGATCGTGTAGGCTACTGCAGGTCAGCCGAGGCAGCCATTTGAATGAAATTATTTTCCATTATTAACCGGAAGGATTGTACTTTCAAATAAAAAAAGAAATTTGAGATAATATTCAGTAGTTTTTTTTTATAGCATTTTCAAAAAAAAAAAGTTATTTGGCGGACCCTTTACATGTTTTCGCAAAAAAGAAACTTTACCAAATATAGTCAGAAGCAGTCTAATCCCCATATAAATATAACATCCCATATGAACTTTTTCAAATCTGCAGGCAAACATTTTAATAAAAATTCCACTCAGATTTGGGTTGTACTTATTTTTTATACGCAATTAGTTGGACCTAAGATCAAATCTCTAAACGCATGGTATAAGGTATCGCATAGTCGGTCTAGACCAGTATCAAAGATTTGGCACTGCCGAATTTAATACTATTACCTATTATGTTTGCTATTGAGAGGAATGAGAATCTTTTTCCTTTAAATTTTTTAAATTCAGTGGTGTGAAATGGCTCTATTTTAGTTTACTTGACTGTATTTAACGTCTTTGTAGA
Source organism: Cordilura impudica (assembly GCA_963682025.1). Taxonomy (NCBI): domain Eukaryota; kingdom Metazoa; phylum Arthropoda; class Insecta; order Diptera; family Scathophagidae; genus Cordilura; species Cordilura impudica. The sequence continues at coordinate 18,640,544 of OY821519.1, read as the reverse complement.
ATCTAATCATTTTCTGATTATTTTAGTTGCTATCTTTTATCAGGTTTTTTTTTTTATTCAAACAATACGTCACACGAACAGTTATCGCGAGAGCGGAAATATATTTATAACTACCAAATATACTTCTCTCTGGTATTAAAGTTTGATCTTCTGTTTGCAACTGGCAAAAAATTTGTCGTTATCAGAATCATTCTCTCAGAGTGATAAATTATAAGTCCACAAATTACCTGTACAGCTTCCCGATATCCACTTGAATCTATTCCAGCAAAACCTTGGTAATGATTACACGGTGATACAGTGAAAATAAACTTGGAATGTGACCTAGTGTAAGTTGTAGGCCTTATTGAGTAGATCTCGAATCAGTTTTAAAATGTTCGGAAACACCCCCAAATTTCGGAGTTATTCCGAGTATTTGTTTGTTATTTATAGATGCCTATGTGTGTGTAAGTATGTCTACATTAAACAACTATTTTCCGATGGGTTGTGTGACCAACCACTCGAAATTATTAAAATATCTGGATATATGTAGCTTCAGAGCTTTTGTGAATATATTACGAACTCCTTGTTTGTTATCTATTGAATACTAGAGTAGAAAACAGAGTATTAGATCCAGCGTCTAGCTTATCCTTAAGAGTGCCTCTAATATCGGGTGGTTGTATTTTGTACCCATCTATAATATTAATAGGCAAGGCGATATCTTGTGACCGATGTAAGTTTCACAGTTTTACCCCGATTTTGACAAAAAATTTATCATTTGGCAGGTATTTCTTTCGAGCTGTTACCCAGATTTACAGATTTTCATCGTTTGGAATATTTTTTTGGAGTTATGATCGTTTAAAGTTGCTATTAACACATACATAGAACTATACAATGCTATATGTGTGTTTTTGGGTAGGTACAAGTACTTATGACCGCGTAACTTATTTGGTTTTTAGCCGATATTTATTTTTTAAATGGTTTCAGAAAGAAGAAAAATGTGCCTTTCCAAATATGTACACCCCTTGGTATGTATATAAAATTTTTGTAGTGATATTCTTAATTATATCTGATTGTAATTTTATTTTTTCTAGTTTTTTCAACTTTGGTGCCATTTTTTTAATTAGTTTGTTTAGAAATATACAATTATGTACCTATTTAGTTAAAGCTAATTTAGTTTCGAGTTAAACCAGCTTTCAAATAATAAAATCGAGTAAAAAATAAAAAAGTTATTAAGGTTTTTCAAAAGTGAAAAATTTAGCTTTTACAAATATTGATCAAGAACAACCACTTTACTTTATTTTTTTAGTTTTATAATGATATGATGATATAAATATTATAAAATAACAGTATACAAATTATTTTATTTAGAAACTTAGAATATTTTCTTATTCGGAATGCAAGGAGGCTATACTAAATTTCCTTATTTGCGAGTGGGACAGTCGTGGGAAAGATCAATACAAGCAAAAAACTGGCCATCAAGAACAATTTTTGAAATTGCCAAGAAAAACCTCTTAAAAATTCCACAAGTGAGTACCGAAAAAATAATTTTTACACCATTACACCTCAAATTGGGATACATGAAGCAGTTCGTGGAACGCCTGGATAGGGAAAGCGATGCCGTTTTACACTTAAGATCATTTTTTCCAAGAATAAGCGAAGGAAAACTAAAAGTAGGTACAAATGTTTATTGATTTCTAACCATAATTGTATTGTTTTTTTATTTTTAGGTATTTTTGTTGGACCTCAAATCCGAAAAATCATGCTTGATTTTCTCACTTAAGCGAGAAACAGACGACTTGATGTACAAGCGTAAGAGATCTAGCAAACACTTTTAATCAAATATTCTAAATTTTTAAATAAAATAATTTGTACACTGTTATTTTAAAATATTTATATCATCATATCATTATAAAATTAAAAAAATAAATAAAGTTCTTGATCAATATTTGTAAAAGCTAAATTTATCACTTTCGAAAAACCTTAATAACATTTTTATTTTTTACTCGATTTTATTTATTGAAAGCTGGTTTAACTTGAAACTAAATTAGATTTAATTAATTATATACATAAAGGTATGTTTCTAAACAAACTAATTAAAAAAATGGCGCCAAATTTGAAAAAACTAGAAACAATAAAATTAAAATAAGATATAATTAAGAATATCACTACAAAAATTTTATATACATACCAAAGGGTGTACATATTTGGAGCGGCACATTTTTCTTCTTTCTGAAACCATTTAAAAAATAAATATCGGCTAAAAACCAACTAAGTTATGCTGTCATAAGCACTTGTACCTACCCAAAAACGGTTTACTCGGAATAACTCCGAAATTTGGGGGTGTTTCCGAACATGTTAAAATTGATTTATGATATACTCAATAAGGTCTATAACCTCCACTAGGTCGCTTTTCAAGAATAAAGGAAAAATCATGTGAGTCCGATCACAGGGTAGATGTGTTAGCACCTAGTAATTAAAGATGCTTTTCTGGCACTTTTTTAAAATCAAACAGAAAACGTCATCTATGTATCACCTGCAGGGGCTCTGCTAATATAAAAATATATATTATTATTTCAGCTGGTTAATTTTTAATTTCCAGTTTATTTATTTTATTCAAGCTAATATGGCCTAGTGTTTTAGATGTAAATAAAAACAATTTATTACATTTACCCGACGTTTCGTCAATTTTATGTTGACTTTTTCAAGGGTTTCGTCTATTTTAAAAAAATATATAAAAAATTGTTGTTACATTTTGCAAAAAATTATTTTTACAGCAATTTTTAAATCACAATAATAAAATTATTATCACATCACATTAGAAAAATATTAACATAAAACATATTAAACTAAACAGCTTAAAATCACTAAGTGTTTATTGCAACCCTGTAACTACTGTTTATGTTGTCAGTGTCTTCTTTTAAGTTCATTGTTTTTTTGATGTTTTGCTGGATTCGTAAACTTTCAATCGTTAGTCTCTTTCTTGCTATTTTTTCCTTGTCTAGTATTGTCACTTGTTTAAAATCGGCTGTGTGACCTGTATTTAATATGTGTTGAGCTAATGCTGTATTTTCTTTCCCTTTCGCGATGTCCATTTGATGCTCTCCCATTCTCGTCTCAATAGTTCTCTTAATTGTTTCTATGTACATATATCAGATTGCAATGCTGGTCGTCACTGCCTTTACATTTAACTTCATACACCACGTTACTTTGTTGTTGTTTTTTAATCGGTGTTTTTAGATTTGAAAAAATTGAATTTAATGTAGAGTTCGGTTTATATGCAAAGCTGATATTTTTGATGTTATTGTTGTTCTTATTTTTTTGCTATCTGTTAAACCTGCTATATATTTTACACTGAAATATTTTTTGGTGTTATCTTCATTAGAGTTGTGAGGTTGATTATTGACTTTCGTTGTAAGTTGTTGCGGGTGTTTTCTATTAGTTTCTTTATAAGCTTTTTTGGGAAACCATTGTTGAGAAGTATTGTTGTGATGATTTTAATGTTTTTGGAGTGGTATTTTTTGTCGCTAATATTAAGAACTCTGACTATGAAACTTTTCGCCGTATTAATTATTTGGTTCATTGGTTGAGTTGCGTTATAATTCATGATCCTTCCTGATGATGTCTCTTTTGTGTACCAGTCAAAAGATATGGTATTTTTTTCCCTTCGTAATTTTATGTCAAGGTAAGCAATTTCATTATTTATTTCAATCTCCGTAGTGAATTGGATTTTTGGGTGGTGACTGTTAAAAATTGCTAAAATATCATCTTTATCGTTTTGTTTTATAACTGCTAAAATATCGTCTACATATTTAGCTATGTATTTTAAGTGTATGTTTTTATTTTTTAATTTTGTTGCGTCGTCAAGTAAAATATCAAGCACTATATCAGCTATGGTGGGTGAAAGTGGGTTACCCATTGGCATTCCAAAAATCTGATTGTAAATTTTATTTCCTCAAATAAAATAGTTATTGCTAATAAGACAGAATTGTAATATTTGTAGAAACTTAGAGGATGTTGTTGTTGTAAATTCCTTTATTCTGTCCCATTTTCTCAGAATGTTTTTTATTGCTGTGTTCACTGGTATATTTGTGAATAATGAAACTACGTCAAAAGATATTAATATTTCGTTGTCATCTAGTTTGATTTTTTCCAGCTGCTGTCTTACTTGTATAGTTTTTTTTTTTTATTTTCATTTTTCATTCTTTATTTTCCATTTTTTATTTTTAATTTCTTATTTTTCATTTTTTGTTTTTTCATTTTTAATTTTTCATTTTTTATTTTTAATTTTTCATTTTTCATTTTTTATTTTTCATTTTTTGTTTTTCATTTAAAATTTTTCATTTTTAATTGTTCATTTTTTATTTTTAATTTTTCATTTTTTATTTTTCATTTTTCATTTTTCATTTTTTATTTTTAATTTTTTATTTTTCATTTTCTATATTTCATTTTTTGTTTTTAAATTTTCGTTTTCATTTTTTATTTTTCATTTTCCATTTTTCATTTTTCATTTTTGATTTTTAATTTTTTTATTTTTCATTTTTCATTTCTCATTTTTAATTTTTTATTTCTCATTTTCCATTTTTTATTTTTATTTTTCATATTTCAAAACGTTTTTATAACGCTATTCGCTCCCTCATTTTATCTCCAAACACTTCCTAATGAAATCATGCCTTCATTTTTTCTCCAAACACTTTCCAATGAATTGTCCCTCCATTTTACTTCCTTTTTACTGTAATTAGTTTATTTTTTATTTTTTTTTTATTTTTTATTTATGTTTGATTAGCATTAATATTGCAGTGATAATTGTGTTATTTATATGGAATAAATTAAAACGTTAAAAATACTTCTAAATGATTGAGGAAATTAATTATAAATGTTTATAAAAAATGGAAAAATATACTGCAGAAAACAGAGACAAAAAGTTATTACATGTCATAATATTTTCACCAATGCAATCTTAAGTCACACCGATATAGTCTTACGTCTTACATCTTACATCTTACGCTGTTTTTGTGATTGTATTGTGAAATAAATTTTTACCCCCTGCGCGTATAGATGTTTACACATCAAAAAGTGCTCATTTGTAGCAGCGTGTTAGTTATTACCGTTACCATGTAGGTAATGTTAACCCCATACCTTTTGAATAATTTCAAGCAAAATGTAAGGACTTCCTGATAATGATTTATGCAAATACTTACTGGTAATGACCACTGTTTGTATTACTAAAAACTATAAATAGTGAGTTAAATTTAATGAAACAAACTATTTCGCGGCGACAGTCATCATTGGCCAAAAAACGCAGCAAAAGCAGTTAAATTTTGCATTACATTATTTACAACGTGTTGTGCGATACCAATTACTTTACTCCCTACATGTAACAAATTACTAAACAAATTACTATTTGTATCAGTACCTAGTAAGGTGCCGGTAAGGCCTTTCCTCCAATGACAACCCCATGTTAAAATAATGGGTTTCGTAATCGAAAGGTAACTACTGAACACTTTTGATTTCTTATTCTAAAGCTCATTACATGTAATGGAAAGTTTTGCTGGGATCCAAAGAAAAATTTGGTTTGTATATGTATGTTTTAAATATGATCATGATCGAGCCATGTTTAGACATAGGCCCCATATAACAAATTCACTTAAATTTGATTTGTTTATTTTTCCTATGACTATAAATGATATAACCCAGTATTGTTGGGATCTGGACATAAGACCCTTCTCCAAAACTAATGCTGTATTGTCGACTTATACCAAACATAACTTTCTTATTAGTTTATATAAAATTTTGTTTGTGTTCTTTTCTTAGACTTACTCATAATTTTCATCGCCATGGCGTATTATTTTCTTATAACAACAACTTATATTATCATTCTTTGCCACATACTGATCTTTTAAATGTGTATTAATATGTAGGGTATACTTTTTTGTTGTCGCATTAAATAACTTCGTTATTAATTGTTCTTTCGCTGAACAATTTGGCGCCACTACCGGTTCATAACGCATGTATTCTGGTTGAAATGGATCCATTGAGGGTATACGACAATTAGCACCCCATACTAAATAGCCTTTGGGTGGAATTTGTATTTCAGTTACATTTTTAGTATCCACTTTTGTTTTATATTTGTACGAAAATCGTGATGAAACACGTAGATCTCTAACATTGTAGAAACAATTATAAATTGTTAAGACATTAACAGTTAGGAAAACAATAAATATTTTTGTCACGAACTTCTTCCGATCGTTCATACTTAACATTGCTAACTGGTAGGGAAATAAAACAGCTGTCAATAATAATTTTATTAGCATGTGATTAATATTGCCTAAAACAAATGTTTGGTTTATCTAAAAACATTAAGATAAAACAAACACCATTTACGATTTTATAGAAGTATCTAAAAAAAACAATTATCTTGAAAAAAGGTTAAATTTGAAAGTGGATCTGTGACTTTTTATATCGCATAAAAATCTGTGATGAGGGTATAATGAGTTTGTACTGATGTTTGTGACTACCAAAAATATTTGTCATTGATCCACCTTTTATTATACTGATCGACTCAGAATCACTCTGTGAATTGATTTAGGAATGTCCGTCCGTCCGTTTGTATGTGTGTCCATGCAGACCTTGTAATGAAACTACAAGTCGCAAATTTATATACACTCAAACCTCATTTTATGCGATTAATTCGTTTCGGAAAAATCCGCATAAATCGAATTCGCATAAAATGATACACTAGTTTCATATAAAAACGAATGATTCGTTCCTGAATTTAAAAAATTCGCATAAATTCAAATCAAAACATCAAAACTCAAACAAAATCGCATAAAAAAAAAGTCACCAAAAAAAAAAAAATAATTTCATTTATTTTTGTCCATTTTATTATCTGAAAAAGCAAATATTTTTAGCTTAAAAACTTTTAAATGGTAAATATTCTATTCATATGTACTTTTTTCACTTTTACAATAAAAAAAACTAAATGCACTTTTAAATATTGTGTGTATGTACATATTTCACTACAACGTAGAAACTGGCAATGCAATAAATGTATCCGTACCATAAATATAACGTTGGCATTTAGTGAAGTTATAGAATGTAAAAAACGAACCAGCATTTTGCTGTGTAAAATTAACCAAACTTTATCAGCTGTTCACAAATGTTACGTACAAACGTAGCAAACATATATTTTCAACAAATTGGGACGTTCCGGTTACGTGACATTTGAATTCGATAACTGCTCTAAATGCTTTTCATGTAACACAAAAAACACCTGACACGTTTGGTTACGGTTAAGTGCGGCTAACTCGACCTTTACACTTACAAACAATTCTGAGAATTGTTTTTTTCCGGCCAAGACGTGCATCAGTGTTGCCAACTGCTTTAAATTAAAATGTGTAATAATGACGCAAAAAAAAATAATAAAAATTAGAAACCGCAAAAATTCGAATTCGCATTAAAAAATTCGCATAAAACGAGGTTTGAGTGTATATTTGTTTTTTTTTGTGAAATTTGCTAATAATAACTTGTGTCGTATAAATAAATCATGTATTAGTGATCTTCACTTTTTTATTTTCACTTAAATCTTTCAAAGACAAAAATATTACTTATGTATATACAGTGAGGAACAATACATTGGAAACTTTTACAAAATTTTAAATTTGCCAAATTTATTTTAAAATAATTTAGCTTTAACTCCTAATATAATGTTTTTTTTTTTTTTTTTTTGTGAAATCACTCTTTGCTGTGTTGTCTATTGAAAGATAACAAATTTGTTGCAAAAAATACAATTAAAAAAAGATAGATAAATAAAAAAAAAGTATTTTTTAGTGATGACAAAAAAAAAAAACTTCTGCACCAGAGTTGATTAAAACAATTAAAATAGAAGATGGCATGAAAGAAAATTTATAAAAAAAAAAAAAAATTATAGACTAAGTATAGCCTAAGTAGCTAGTGCTTTAGAATTAAGTTTATTGTTATTTTACATCTGTAATTTTAATAGGCTAGGCGATTTCTTGTGATCGATGTTTTGTTCTACCGGTTTATTCCGATTTTGACCAAACGTATATTATTTGAAAGGTATTTCTTTTTCGCCGTTTTGCAGATTTACAGATTTTGAAATTTTTCCTTCATTTTGAGTAAATTGCATTTAAAATTGCTACTAACACATACATAAAATTATATAGTGCTATCCCAATAAACCATTCCATAAGTGAAATGTAACTGAATTGGAGAATAAGCTTACTATAACAATATTTCTATAACTTTTATTGTTATGATAGGTTTAGTTAATTGCAAAATATGAACTCTTTTTAAATGATGTTTTAAAAACGCTTTACATAGCAATATCATTTACAATAACACTTGATATACACTTAGTCTGTATAACAGTTTGGCAAATATGATTGTAAACGACTTATGCTCGCTATAGTTTTGCAAACGTTGTTGCATATGAAGTCCCGTTATTTGAACGTTTTGTAAACGTTGCACATTGTGGTCAACATTGTGTTCTTTACGATTCAAGTGCTTATTTTTTTCATTAAATCTTTCAACGATGATGATGAAGGTTATTATAATGAATTTAATGATGGTGAAATAAATGATTTTTTATAAAAGGCTTATTTCCAATGAAAATTTTTTTTCAATAATTTTTTTTTTAATGGTTATTTTTTTTTAAATGGTTATTTTTTATGTGTTTATGCTTATTCATCAACAAAAAAATATATATAATATTTCGTAATGTGACCCTTTTGATTTAATTTGTAGAATTATGGAATTTGGAAAAAATTTCAATTTAAAATTTTACTAATAATGACAATAAATATATGTTAAATATTTATTCCTTTTTTATTTTTTAATAAAAAAACGTATTTTTTTCTCAAAGTACATTAAATATGCTCTAATCTGCAACTTAATTTACTAATTTATCGCTTTTCGCTCCAAAGTTACAAGTAAAGTTGTGATATAAGAACACTTTTCCCAAAATACAAAAAAGCGCCTAATGGCATAATTTTTTTGCAACTTTTTTTTTTCTAAATGCTGTTTTTTTTATGTATTTATGAATATCCATCAATTAAAAATAACAATATATTAAAACTTTGGCTTCCGTGAATTAATCGCCACTTTGGTTACCATCGAACCCACTGTGCGTTGTTCCATGTAATGTCCCGTTATTTTCGCGTTGAAATTATTGTGAAATCCTCAGTCTTATTCTTTTGTTGGAAGAATGAAGTGTTTTTTTAACGAACTGGCGGACAAACTTTGCTGGAAAGGCACAGAAGATAAAAAGAGTGTGCGCAGCCTGAGTGTAGCAAAAGCCATAAGAAGTAAATTTTTTTTATATACTTCATTTATTTATTTCATTGACTTTTGAAATTCAATAGATGCTGCAATTTGCATTGGATTGCCAGATGATGAATACATGTATCAAAAGTACAAAAGCATTCTTCCAATTCGCTAAAAATAGACAAGAGTCTAGAAAGAAATATAAGACAAAGGCAAAGATAAAGAAATAAAATAAAAAAATTATGAAAAAACAAGTAAGAAAATTATAGTCGGTCTAGACCGACTATACGATACCCTATACCATGCCCTATCTCTTAGGCCCAACTAACTGGACATAGAAAATAAGCAAAAATCAAATTTGAGTCTATTTTTTTTTTATTAATTTTTTTGGCTGCAGACATGAAAAAGTTCATATCGGATGCTAGATCTATATGGGGACTAGGTCCAAAAATGGACCGATCCTGATCATGTTTGGTAAAGTCTCTTGTATTTTGCAAAAATATATACAAACAAAATCTGAGAAGAATCAGTGCAATATTTTTGTTTTTTAATAGATTTAAGTGAAGATCGGGAAGCAGCTCTATATGGGGCCAAAGGGATCATTTTTGGACTACACATTAATGGACGTAATGAATGCATAAAAAACCCAATTTGAGTAAGATCTATATGACAATTTGGATCTTATGGCCATTTATGTCGATTTCATAGGGGTAATTTGTATGGGGGCTAGGTCTGAACATGGACCGATTATCACCAATTTCAATAGCGTTCATCCCATGGCCGATAAAAGCTTATATACCGAATTTCATCAAAATATATTCATATTTGCGACCTGCAGTTTGATTACAAGCTTTACATGGACACACAGACGGACGGACGAACGGACGGACGGACGGACGGACATTGTTAAATCAACTCAGAAAGTGATTCTGATTCGATCGGTACAATTAAAGATGGGTCTAGGTCAAATATTTTTGGTTGTTACAAACAGCAGCACAAAGTCATTATACCCAAACCACATAGTGGTATAGGGTATAATAAATAAAATTATTTTTAAACCAGAACATTTGAAAAAGACATTATTTTATTGTATTTAAAAGCTTACAAAAATATTACGGTTATAAGTTCACAAGGGTCCAGTTTTCGTTATTAAACAATTGTTAAGAAGCCTTTCACAACAGTTTTCTAAACTTAAGGCTTATGGTAGCAAGTTTGTTACAAGCTATTTATACCCTATACCACTACATGGTTTGGGTATGACTTTGTGCTGCTGTTTGTAACTACCAAAAATATTTGACCTAGACCCATCTTTTATTATACCGATCGAATCAGAATCACTATCTGATTCGATTTAACGATATCCGTCCGTCCGTCCGTCCGTCTGTGTGTCCATGTAAACCTTGTAATCAAACTGCAGGTCGCAAATATGTATATATATTGATGAAATTTGGTATGTAAGCTTTGATCGGCCATAGGATGAACGCTATTGAAATTGGTGAAAATCGGTCCATGTTCAGACCTAGCCCCCATACAAATGACCCCTATGAAATTGACATAAATTGCCATAAGATCCAAATTATCACATAGATCTTACTCAAATTGGGTTTGTATGCGTTTATTACATCCATTAATGAGTAATCCAAAAATTATACCTATGAGACAACCCTTACTCATAGGCACCATGTAGAGCTGCTTCCCGATCTGCACTTAAATCTATCAAAAAACAAAAATATTGCACTGATTCTTTTCAAATTTTGTTTGTATATCTTTTTGCAACATACAAGAGACTTTACCAAACATGATCAGGATCGGTCCAATTTTAGACCTAGTCCCCATATAGATATAGCATCCGATATGAACTTTTTCATATCTGCAGCCAAAAAAATTAATAAAAATCCCACTCAAATTTGGTTTATCTTATTTTCTATGTCCAGTTAGTTTGATCTAAGAGATAGGGTCTCTAAACGCATGGTATAGGGTATCGTATAGTCGGTATAGACAGTCTATAATTTTCTTACTTGTTTTATACTGTTTTGGTTTATTGGTATGTGTGTGTTTATTAAATTTGTTAATGTGTTTGTAATAAAAATGATTTTATTTTTTTGTGTTGATTTGTGAATTGGCTATAATTGATTAGCATAACTTTAGGGTCTTTATTTAATGGAAAAATAAAATTTCCTAGAATTTGCACTCGAATTTCGAGGGCTGGAATCTGCTAGTTATAATAAATACCCAAATAATAATACTAATAATAATAATAATAATAATAATAATAATAATAAGTTTTCTTTCAACTGTTTTTTAATCACAATTGTATATTTCAATGTTTTAATTATATAATTAATTGTTATAAAATAAGATAACACTGTGCGACAGGCAAAATCGGGATGGGATGAAACCATCGGGGAAAGTTATATCGGTCAAAAAAAAGTTATACGTGTTCCGGCGTTTCGTTATACGTGTCGTTTTATGTCTACGAAAAGTACGGGTTTTTAAAAGTGACGAAAAAGTAATAAAAGTATAAAATCTAAATGAGTGCAAATTGTCCAGAAAATCTCAATTTATTTTGTTACGTTTGTGGCAAAAGAGCTTTTTCAACAAATACTGCATTACTCACTGAGCAAGTGGAGCTTGCTTTTAAACTCTATTTTGATTTCGAAATAATTCGCGGCGTTTCGTGGGCCCCAGCCAAAATTTGTAAAACGTGCTTCAATGCTCTTAACATGTGGATCCAAGGGAAGCACAGTTCTCTTTCTTTTGGTGTACCCATGATTTGGACTGATCCAGGATAACACAATTCCGACAACTGTTATGCTTGTGCAAACAAAATACATGGAGTAAATCGTAAAGGCCTTAAACAAAGAGTTTACATCTCTGTTAAAAGTGCACAAACACCTCTTCCGCATTCGGATGACATACCAATTCCACCGCTTCCAAGTTCTGCAGAGAAACTTATTTTTCTATTACACGGATCAATCGGATTCCACCTATGAACCAATACCAGAAGCCGGCCCATCGAACAAAATAATTCCAATATCGCAAGCAAGAATGGACAAGATTGTTGCAGTATTAAACTTGTCTCAACGTGAAGCAGAAAAACTTGCCCTGCTTTTGAAAGAAGGCAACAATTTTGGAGCCTAATATCAAAGTCACAGGATATCGAAGACGACAATTGCCATTCCAACGGTACTTCACACTCAACGAAGGAAACATATTTGTTTACTGACACAATATAAAGGAACTGATGGAGGCGATTTCCATTAATTACGTCGCAGGTGATTGGCGAATGTTCATCTATTCTTCGAAGTCAAGCCTGAAAGTCGTTTTGCTATATAACTATAACAAAAACCAACCATTCCCATTGGCTACATTACAGATATGAGTGAAACATACGATTCAATGAAAATAATTTTGGATAAAGTTCGCTACACTGATCTCATGTGGCGGATCAGTTGTGATCTGAAAGTCGTGGCGATGCTAAGAGGTCTCCAAGAAGGCTATACGAAAAACATGTGTTTCTTGTGTCCCATTTAAAGGAAACCAATACGAAACGCATGATTGGCTTGCTCGAGATCCAACGGAGAAAGGACACAACTGCGTAAATGATCCACTCGTGCCAATGGAGAACGTCCTCATGCCCCCTCTCCATGTCAAACTGGGAATCGTAAAAATTTCTTCAAGGCCATTGTGAAGCAACCGAAAATTCTTGATTGTTTGAAAAATATTTTCCCACGAATCAGCGAAGCAAAATTAAAGGAAGATATACTGAATGGGTCCGATATGCGGAAGCTCATGAAATCAAAAGAATTTAAAGACGCTTTAGTCAGTAATGATTACCTTGTGTGGAAGGCAGTGAAGAAAGTCATACGTTTTTTTTTGGGAAGTAAGCGAGCACACAATTATCGCGCTCCTGTGACCTAGATGTTGGAATACGTCCAGAAAATTAGAGTGAACATGTCTCTCAAAATTCACTTCTTGCATCACCATCTCGATTACTTCAGCATGCAGCTAGCCTCAGAGTCGTATGAGCACGGCGAGAGCGCTTTCATCAATTGGCCATGCCCATGGTAACGCGATATAAAGGCAAAAGGCTCGACTCGCTGGTGGCTGAAATTTGTTTGTGGTCGCAAAAGACGTACGATCTCGACAATGAAGATGAAGAAGAAGAATCTACAATGGAAGTTTCCTCCGAGGGTAAGTCACACAATTGAAGTTATCTGACTGATTAAAAACAATTATTTTTTTTCCAAATGAATACAGATCCTTATCCGATACAGACTCTGAACAAGTAGGCGAACCACCACGCAAGAAAGTTTTATTTTTAATTTTTAATAACGAAATTTATTTTTATTTAAATAATTTACAAGAACACGTCAGAACTCTTAAAAAGTTTTCACGGAATAAAAAATCTAAAATACAATTATTTCGAAGAAAATTAAATTGAACAGTTTTTCAAGAAACAAACAAAGTATATTACAGTAACCTAAATAATAATAATAATAGCAGTAAAACAACACCCCCTCTCAATTAGATAGTTTTAACATACTTCTAATTGTAACAAATGTTGACTTATCTAAAGCCTTCGTAAAAATATCAGCTACTTGTTTCTTTGTTGACACATGTTCAATTTTCACAATTCCCTTCATTACATAATCCCGAATAAAATGATGTTTGATGTCAATATGTTTACTTCTTTTACATTCAGTATTTTTCGCCATAGCAATACACCCTGCATTATCTTCATACAAATTAAACGAATCATCCGAGTTTAGTATACACAAATCTTCTAGTATTCCCTTCAGCCAGATACCTTCTGAAGTTGCACAACTTAGAGCCACATATTCAGCTTCACTTGATGAAGTCGCCACAGTTGTTTGTTTTTTACTTGACCATGAAACAGGACATCCAAATACATAGTAAACATAACCACTTGTTGATTTACGATCTTCTATATCAGATGCCCAATCAGCATCAACAAAACCAACCAGAACATCTTTGGTTATATTTTTGTCATATTTTAATTTCATTGTTTTAGTTCCTTGTAGGTATCTTAAAATTCTTTTTAATGCATCCAGTGTACCTCATTATAACTTTCTTGATGTCTTCCCATATAACCAACAGCATAGCATGTATCTGGTCGTACACATAACATTAGATACATAAGACTTCCTAATAATTCCCGATATGGACAGTCATAAACATTTTGGTTATTTCGTGGAAGTTGTAGTCCTTTTTCCATTGGAGTTTCAGATAGATTACAATTTATCATGCCAAATTTATTCAACAGCTTTTCTGTACTCGCTTCTTGACTTAAAAGCATTGTACCATTTATTTTATTATATTTTATCTTCATGCCTAGGTAGTACTTTAACTCACCACAATCCGACATTTCAAAAATAGATGACAGTTTTCTTTTAATTTCATTAATTTCTTTTTCATCACTTCCGGCAAGTAGTACGTCATCAACATATAACAAAAGATAAATCATTCCACATCTTGAATTTTTTATATATAAACAATAGTCGTGATTTGACCTTTTAAATCCAAGATTAACCAAAATAGAGTTGAATTTTTCATTCCAACATCTAGGACTCTGCTTTAACCCATATAAAGACTTTATCAATTTTAATGCCATACCTGGATTCGTATTCAAACCATCAGGTACTTCCATATAAATATCTTCGTTCAATTCGCCATGAAGAAAAGCTGTTTTTACATCTAACTGGTAAAAGCTATAACCTTTATTTACTCCAATTGCTAATACAGTCCTTAAAGTAGTAAGTTTTGCTACTGGAGAATATGTTTCTTCATAATCAATTCCGTACTTCTGAAGAAAACCCTTTGCTACTAGTCTAGCTTTGTATCGAACTGGATTACCATTTTCGTCAGTTTTAATCACAAACACCCACTTTGTCTTGAGAAGTTTTTTATTCGTAGGTTTATTCACTACTGACCAAACATTATTCTTCTTCATCGAATCTAATTCTTTTTCCACAGCATTTAACCATTTTTCACGATAAGGATTTTGATTAATTTCGGCATATGAATTTGGAATTGGCACATCGCTAACAGCTTCAAATAATGTATTGAACAAATCTGTAAACTTTATTGGAGGTTTTCTTTGTCGTTCACTACGTCTTGGAACATCACATGGTGATCATTTGTTTTGTTGTAAATTTGATAATTCAATAGAATCTGAATTTTCAATTACTATTTCATTTTGATCTTCAATATGAACCGATTCTGGTCCTTCTAATTCTTCTGAAAAAGATTCTTGATTAACAGCATCATTAATTTCAGAAACGACACAGTCTTCATCTATATCCCCCTCTTGCTCGTTTCGCTGAATAATTGGAATCTTCGGCTTATTTTTAACCATTTTAAACGGATAATTAAATTCATTAAATTTACAATCACGCGCCAGAACTACTTTACACTTTTCTTTGTCCCATAGTCTATACCCATTGTGACTATAACCAATCATAACGTATGGTTTGCTCTTAGGATCAAGTTTCTTTCGCTTCTTGTTTGGGACCCAAGCATACGCAAGACATCCAAAAACCCTTAACTTACTTGGTCAGGTTTTGCTTTGAACCACAAATCAGCCGGTGTATTTTTAGTTGTTAATGCAGCATATACTGCTTCTACCCACAAATACTTTGGTATATTAGCTTCGATCATTATGGCACGAACTTTTTCAACCAGTGTTCTGTTAAACCTTTCTGCTACTCCATTCTGTTGAGGTGTAAAAGCTATAGATGCAGCTAACTGTATGCCCTTGTTTTTACAATAAGTTAACATAATATTTGATTTATATTCACCACCATTATCTATTGTAAGCATCGAAATATTTCTACCAAACTTGGCCGATACCATGGCTTCTCATATTCTTTAAATTTTTCAAATACCTCAGATTTCTTTTTGATAGTAAAAACATTTGTGAAATGAGTATAGTCATCTATGAATGTAACAAAATAATTACAACCATCATACGCCACAGGTGATATTGGTCCACAAACATCAGAATGGATATGCTCTATAACTCTAGTAGCTCGATCCCTTGGTTTACGACATTGTTTACTTTGAGCACATACTTCACAAAATCTGTTCAAGTCGACATTTGGAATACCATAAACCATATCATGTTTAATTAATTCATTTAGGGATTGATTACCAATATGTCCCATTCGTTTATGCCATAATTCACCATATTCATCTTTGGTTAATTGACATTTTGAAATTTTAATTTTAACTTTCATCTCAAATAAATTTCCCACTCGTCTGCATTTTGCTAACTCATTATTATTTTTCACAAGTATAGCATAGTTGTTATTAAAATTTACTTTAATATTAGCATTAACTATTTTATTACTGACATTAAGTTTTCATGGAAGTCAGGACTGTATAAGACATCTTTCAAATGTAATTCAATTCCAGTATTACTAATACAACATACTTCACCAATATGATTTGCTACAACTGATTCTCCATTAGCCACTCAGATAACGCGTGGATCATCAAGCTTTCTTATATTATTAAAAATATATTTATCCTTTACAAAATGATCTGATGCTCCAGAATCAAGCGTAAATAGAACGTCTTCAGTATTGTTAGATTTCGGTAACTTATTTCTATCTGCCATAAAACTTACAGATCCTTTTTTAGCAACAAAAGCATCTTTGACTCGACAATCCTTTTTCATGTGACCATACCGTCCACATTTGTGACATTTTCCATTAAATTTAGTATGTCTCTTTTTCGACACAAAAGCAGTCACATTTTCAACAACTTCTGGTACTTGCCTGTGTTTCTTTTTGGCTTCTTCGGCTAGTAATCTTACTTTCACTGTATTTATGTTAATTTGTTCACTAGGTAAACTTTCAATTGCAGTAACAACTGCATCATAGGATTCTGGAAGGGTCAAGAAAAGTTGTGAAACCAAATCAGCATCTTCAGGTTTTGCACCAGCAGCTTTTAAATCACGTACCAGTGCCTCAAATTTCAATAAATGAGCAGCTAATTCATCACCATCTCTTAATTTCAAACAAGCTAATTCCTTTCGAACTAACGTTTGATTTTGTGTAGACTTACGTTCAAAACATGTCATCAATGCATCCCACATTTTTTTAGCTGATACTTTTCCTTGCACATACCCCAAAAAGTCATCATGTATGAATGATACTATCATATCTTGTGCCTTTGCGTCTTTCTTAAGAAATTCTTGACGATCCTTGTCTGTGGCAGGTGCTGTCATTTGTACAGCTTCTAAGCAACCCCCAGCAGCTAAATGCCTTTCCACACGGAATTTCCAGTTAGAAAAATTTCCGCCAGCAAATTGTTGAATTCCCGTCGATTTATCGTTTGGAGGGCCCATAACCTTTTATTTTTAATTTTTAATAACGAAATTTATTTTTATTTAAATAATTTACAAGAACACGTCAGAACTCTTAAAAAGTTTTCACAGAATAAAAAATCTAAAATACAATTATTTCGAAGAAAATTAAATTGAACAGTTTTTCAAGAAACAAACAAAGTATATTACAGTAACCTAAATAATAATAATAATAGCAGTAAAACAACAGAAAGTAAAGGGAGCAAACAATCGAAAATAAATTTATGCATTCATCGATTTTTATATCTATGTATCTATGTAATAACCTAATATTTTTAAGTTTACGTGTTAATAATTAATAATATATAATAAATAGTATCCAAATACATTGAAACATAAAATCAATATTCTTGTCGAAACGCGTACATCGATTTTCATGACCTATGTCTCATTTTGTTCATAGGTTATGTGACTTTACGTGTATGAAGAAAAAATTTTTTTAATATATTTTTTTAAAATATTTTTTTTTCTTCATACATTTATTTATAATTGCGAAACTGTTGCTTTGTAGCGAAACGTTATATGAACAAATTAAAGGAAACGTAATTTAAATTTTTCTAAATTTGTTCAGCAAAATCGGACTAGTGGTTCTCGAGTTATGTCAAACAAAAGAGCCCTAAACGTGACAAATTCCCCTATACGATACTTACTAAGTTCAAATCGATATATCTCGATTCCTCGATGTAACCCAGCGAAACGCCGGGATAAGTATAACTTTTTTTGACCGATATAACTTTCCCCGGTGGTTTCATCCCATCCCGATCAGTGACCCCTACCATTTGTCGCACAGTGTAGTAGATGATTTTACTGACGGTCTTAAACAAAAGAGAATTTGTGAGAAACATTCCATGAATAAATCCATAATTTCAAAAATTATCAAGAAATATCGTGGAAGAGGTACGTCCCGACTCAACAGGTGATCTCGAGCTAGCTCAGTACACTTTATCCAACGATTCTCTAATTTTGTAATCCCTTCCAAATAATAGGAATTTTTAAGGTATTTGTTTGATCGACGATTTTTTTGCATATTGTTGCTTATTGAGAATTTGAAAAATGTATGCAGGGAATTTTCCCACAGATGTTTACCAGCAAAAGAGTATACAAACACTGTTAAGTAACATAACCTAGCTTCTTTCTGATTGCAGTAACTGAATGAACACCACTTCCTATATTTATATTTTAAGCTTCTAATGTGGTCGCCAACCATGCAGTTGCTCTCATGAAATATTAATAAAATTGCTTTCTAATGAAATAAGTTTATTGAAAATCATTTCTACTCGGTCAAAGTAATTAAATTCATTTTCTTAATTTATTTAACAATGTTGGAGTTGATGAGGATAGATTTGTTGAAGAATTGATCGAAGACAAATTTGATTTTTCACTTGAAGCCGTCGAGGTGCTGGTTGAGGCTGTTGATGAGTTATTTAACAGAGCAGTTAATGTTGCATGTGACGAACTTAAATTGCTAGATTTTGTTTTATGTTGTAATAAATTCTCTGTAGAAGTAATGTTGGATGTAGATGATGCTGCCGCAGTGGCAGTAGAAGAAGATGATGCCAATGAAGAATCACTTGTGGTGGCAACATTTGATGTGGTTGTTGTGCTGGCCGACATAGATGGTTGAGTACCCAAAAGTAATGCATTACGTAAATGACTATTACATTGTTGTTGTTGTTGTTGCGATTGCTGTTGCTGCGGCTGCTGTTGCTGCTGCATAGTTGCTATTGTTGCCCCTGCCATGGAATAAGAGTTCGTTATGAGGCCACGACTTTTAATATTCAAATCTACAAAGAATATCTTCATTTTTTGTATCATAAAATCGGGAACCGTAAACGTCATCATTAGCGATAAATCTATTGATGATTTTGTTTTGTACACATCATGCGATTGATATAAACGACACACTTCATCGTGGATGAGGAATAGAAAGCGCGAGTTACGATTTTGTTGTGGTATAATCTGTTGTTGAATTAACCAGTCACGATCTTCGTTGTCGGGTAAATAACGTATTAGCTCGGGATGTTTACTGGCCAAACGCTCTTTACCTTCGGTGCCAAAGCCGAAGGCCTGATTAGCTTGTACATCGAGCACAAATTTTGTGGACGTAGATATATGGGCTGTATTCCAGAATATTTGCCTTCTTGGTGGTTGTTGTTGCTGTTGTTGCTGGGCTGTTCCAACATTAGTCTGTTGTTGGATTTTATGCTGTAGTAGTGATGGCTGTTGCACGAAGGCTGTTGGTTGACTTTGTCCTAATGTTGCTTTTATTGTTGCCACCGATGGCAAAATCTGTGTGTTTAATTGTTGTTGTGGCTGTACGGTCGCTTTTATAATCATATTATCGGGAAAGAATCGTTTTTGCATTTCAATGACTGTGGACGTGGGCTTATTTGGTGCTGGTCTCTTCAACGTCATACGCATCATGTTATCCTGTAGATTTGTACCGGTTGTGACCACGCTACTGTTAGATGATATCAGTGGCTTAAAACGCAGTATTTTATATTGTGATTTTGCATTTTCCAATAGAGCACAAGACATTTTTTGTAACTGAAAATAGTTGAGATTAATCTTAATTTTAATTTGTAAATTGATTATTTGCCGGCAAACGTTTTGTCGATTACATGGTGCTTAAAAATTTCGAAACCAAATAAAATAGATTTTAATGAAGAGACTTTATCGGTATTAGAAGCCTGAATCATGGATAAAATTTTTTCTTTCACCTAAAATTAAATAAATGAAGGGCTAGTTAGCCAAACGTAACCTTAATCAAACGTGTCAGCTGTTTTTTCTGTTACATGAAAAAGCATTTAGAGCAGTTACCGAACTCAACTGTCACGTAACCGGAACGTACCAATCTGTTGAAAATAGATTTTTGCTACGTTTGTACGTGACATTTGTGAACAGCTGATAAAGTTTGGTTAATTTAACACAGCAACATGCTGGTTCGTTTTTTACGTTCTATAATTGCACCAAATGATAACGTTACACTTACGGTACAGATACATTTTAACAACGTGTGGTTAACTAGGCCTGGATAATGGACCTACAGACATATGAGTAATTCCAATTCAAATCGTACGATTTTCGATGAAATAATATGATTCCTACTTTTTTGACATTTTCCAAAAGGATTCTACTTTTTAAAATATTAAACACTTATTTCAGAAAATAGAAACAAGTAGGTGTGTTAAGTTCGGCTATGCCGAATATTTGATACCCTCCACCTGCATCTTACACTCACATTACAACCAATATTGGGTACTCTACCACTTTAAAACAATTGTCGATACTGAAACTTTAACTTCGAATGCCAATTAAATTTTAAGTTAATGGCCTTTCTTTTTGGCCGGTTTCTATTATAATTTCTTGTTATAAAAAAACAACTATCGTATCTTCTATAGAAAGATTTAATTACTATCTGAAAAATTGCATTATTTTTTCTCTTACTAGAGCAGAAAACCTATAAGTTTCTTAACGCAGCCGGCGTTAGAAATCATACGATAGTTCAAAAAAAATTGCAAATGATTCTTGGCTAAAAATGTCTAGATTTAATATTTAAAAAAAAAAATTCAAATTTTAAAATATTCGCATCTGAATTAGCTTGTAATATGTTAATTTAAGGATAAATTTAGTAAAAAAATAATAAAAACATGTAATATACCCGATAAAAGCTTATATACTGAATTTCATTTAAATATATACAGTGCAGTGCGTTCATAAATGATATTACATTTGGTAATCTGTGAATCAATTTTAAATAAAATTTTAACTATGCATGCTATAATTATTACTAGCAGATTCCGACCCTTGAAATTCGAGTGCAAATTCTAGGAAATTTTGTTTTTTCATTAATGCCAATCAATTATAGCCAATTAACAAATCAACACAAAAAACCAACTCATTTTTTTTACACACACATTAAGAAATTTAATAAACACACACATAGCATTGTATAATTATACCCTATACCACTATGTGGTTTGGGTATAATGACTTTGTGCTGCTGTTTGTAACAACCAAAAATATTTGACCTACACACATCTTTAATTATACCGATCGAATCAGAATCACTATCTGATTCGATTTAACGATGTCCGTCCGTCCGTCCGTCTGTGTGTCCATGTAAAGCTTGTAATTAAACTGCAGGTCGCAAATATGAACATATGTTGCTGAAATTTGGTATATAAGCTTTTATCGGCCATAGGATGAACGCTATTGAAATTGGTGAGAATCAGTCCATGTTCAGACCTAGCCCCTCACAAATGACCCCTATGAAATCAACATATATTGCCATAAGATCCAAATTATCATACAAATCTTAGTCAAATTGGGTTTGTATGTACATATTACATCCATTAATTAGTAGTCCAAAAATGATCCCTATTGGACAACTCTTAGTCATAGGCCCCATATAGAGCTGCTTCCCGATCTTCACTTAAATCTATCAAAAAACAAAAATATTACACTGATTCTTCTCAAATTCTGTTTGTACATATTTTTGCAAAATACAAGAGATTTTACCAAACATGGTCAGGATCGGTCCATTTTTGGTCCTAGTCCCCATATAGATATAGCATCCGATATGAACTTTTTCATCTCTGCAGCCGAAAAAATTAATAAAAATTCCACTCAAATTTGGTTTATGCTTATTTTCTATATCCAGTTAGTTGGGTCTATGAGATAGGGTCTCTAAACGCATGGTATAGGGTATCGTATAGTCGGTCTAGACCGACTATAATTTTCTTACTTGTTTTATGTATGTGTTAGTAGCAACTTTAAATGCAATTTACTCATAATAAAGGCAAAAATTTCAAAATCTGTAAATCTGCAAAACGGCCAAAAAGAAATACCCTTCAAATAATATACATTTGGTCAAAATCGGGATAAAACGGTAGAACAAAACATAGGTCACAAGAAATCGCCTAGCCTATTAATATTATAGATTTAAAAATATTGAAAATTATGGCAAACATAAATATACACACAATTACAATGACTTCAACAATAAGAAGAATTACAACATAACAACAAACACACTGAAAAATTTAATATTTTCAAGAGTTTTTTTTTCAAAGTTTGGTTCATATTTCGTGACCCCTTCAACCGATTTTGACGACTTAAATAACTCCTTTGTTAATAAACGATTTTATATAATGATCTAGAAAATATATGGTTTTGTGGTCTCCGGAATATATTTCGACGTGTTACAAGTGGATTGACAAACCCATATATACCCTCTGCCACTGAGGTTAAGTAAAACAAGAAAAAAAAATATCATGTGAGTCCGATCACAGGGGAGATGTGTAAACATCTAGTAATTAAAGATTTTTTTATAGCACTTTCTTAAAATCAAACTGAAAGCGTATCACTTATAGCAATCAACTGCAGGGGCTCTATTAATATAAAAATAGTTATTATTATTTATTTTAACCAGTTAATTTTTAATTTTTCGTTTTAATTTTTTATTTTTAATTTTTCGTTTTTCATTTTTCATTTTTAATTTTTTTTATAATTTTTCATTTTTTATTTTTCTTTTTTCATTTTTTAATTTTCATTTTCCAATTTTTATTTTTCTTTTTTCATTTTACATTTTTTAATTTTTGTTTTTTATTTTTAAATTTTCATTTTTTATTTTTTATTTTTCATTTTTTATTTTTCGTTTTTCCTTTTTTCATTTTTATTTTTCATTTTTCATATTTCGTTTTTCATTTTTCATTTTTTATTTTTTATTTTTCATTTTTCATTTTTCATGTTTCATTTTTATTTTTAATTTTTTATTTTTCTTTTTTTAGTTTTAATTTTTTATTATTAATTTTTTATTTTTTATTTTTCGTTTCTCATTTTTCATTTTTAATTTTTTATTTTTTAGTTTTCATTTTTTTATTTTTCATTTTTATTTTTCATTATTCATTTTTAATTTTTCGTTTTTCATTTTTTATTTTTCATTTTTTATTTTTATTTTTCATTTTTTGATTTTAGTTTTAATTTTTTTATTTTTCATTTTTTATTTTTCATTATTCATTTTTAATTTTTCGTTTTTCATTTTTCATTTTCTATTTTTCTTTTTTAATTTTTCATTTTTAATTTTTCATTTTTTATTTTTCATTTTTTATTTTTCGTTTTTCATTTTTTATTTTTCATTTTTCATTTTTCATTTTTTATTTTTCATTTTTTATTTTTCATTTTTCATTTTTAATTTTTCATTTTTTATTTTTCATTTTTTTTATTTTTCATTTTTTATTTTTCATTATTCATTTTTAATTTTTCGTTTCTCATTTTTCATTTTTTATTTTTAATTTTTAATTTTTTTTTAAATTTTTTATTTTTAATTTTCAAACAGGTTATCATAATATCATAATTTTTTCACCAATGCAATCACATTTTGTCTTACGACTCACATGTTACGCTGTTTTTGAAATTTGCCCCCCTACGCGTATAGATGTTTACACATCAAAAATTTAAAAAACTAGCCATTAACAATTAAATTCTGTAAAGTAATTTTTATAAGACAATGATTTGAATGTTTGCAATTCGGTTGGTTTTTCATTATTTCAACAATTATTAAATGTGAATAACTTAAAAAAAAATTTTTTTTCTCCCGAAACACGTTTTATTATTTTCAAAATTAGAACACTTTTTGAAGAAAACAAAAATGGTGATGTCAAAACGATGTTCGGCTTGACTTGAACTTACTCATACATAAGTTTTACTAACGGTTTTGTTCACAAAAAAAAAAGAAATATGTAATTATGAAAAAAATAACTGAAAATTAATAACTTTCTACAGTATATAAGTTGAACATTTTTTAATTTTTACTTCAAATTAAATAATGTTTATAATTTAGCCACCGAATTTAGTTTTTTTCCGATTTTTTTTTTTAATTTGGCTTGCAACAAATAAAAGTGTTGAAATACTTACTGCATCTTCATTTATAGCACCTTGACCTAAATTCTCTTTGATATTGTTAAAAGCTGGCTTAAAGTAGGTCTAAACAATAACAACAACAATGAAAAAAAAGAACTTGAATAATTTAAACTTGAATTAATTATTCCAATTGCTAACGCTAACCTCAATAAAATGTTTAACCATTTCATCAATTTCCTTATCAAATGCTGTCTGCACAGCGATGCGAACTAATTCCAAAGAACGCATAGCCGATTCAGCGGATGAACTTGATAAAGGAGTAGTATTGGAAAAACGTTGGCGTAATTTTTGCAAGGTGTTCTCGGCAGCTTGGGGTGTAGTAACAAATTTCTACAAATTAATTTGGTTTTAGAATTTATCGTGTAGCAAAAACAAAAATAAAAGTTTCACTTTACCATTGTTTCGGTGTTGTTGCTATTAGTGGAGATGGTGGTGTTTAACGAGGAGGTTTCTATTTTGCTTAAATTATTTGGAGGACTAGCCACACTAGTGACCATGGAATGTGTTGTTTGATTAGAACAGTTGGAATCATCTGACGATGAATTTAAACCGCCCATGGGAGATCTATTAGCTTCGGTTGATGAAGCTGATGTAGAACCAGTATCACTTAAAATTTTCCAACCACGTTGTATAACCATTTTAATGGAATTTTAAATAATTTTTGTTTTGTTTTAGATTTTATTAATTTTTTACGAAATATTTACTGACTGTATTTGAATGGTTTTGATTGTGTGTTGGTATTTTGTATCCTTTTTAAGAAAATCTAATGCGCAGGTATGCCAAAAAATTAATATTTATTTAAAAAAAAAACTACCCTTCCCTTTCATATCACTAACCAGAGCTATAAATTAATAAATTTCTGAAAGAAAAATATTTACGATCTGAATAAGGCAACTTTTACTCGAATAACTTGTAAAATTAATTTTTGATTTAAAATGTATTTCAAAATTAGCTAATTTTAATTTAATAATCGAATTTAAAAAGAAAACTTACTAATTAAATTTAAACTGTTTTGATAATTTTAAAAAATAAATAAATTAAATCGAGAAACAGTTTATAGAAAAAATAAATAAACAAATAAACCAAAACTGAGAAAAATTTATAACTCACAAGAGAAAACAAGTAAGAATATTATAGTCGGTCTAGACCGACTATACGGTACCCTATACCATGCGTTTAGAAACTCTATCTCTTAGGCGCAACTAACTGGACATAGAAAATAAGCAAAAACCAAATTTGAGTGGGATTTTTATTAATTTTTTTGGCTGCAGATATGAAAAAGTTCATATTGGATGCTATGTCTATGTATATGGGGACTAGGTCAAAAAATGGACCGATCCTGATCATGTTTGGTAAAGTCTCTTTTATTTTGCAAAAATATATACAAACAAAATTTGAGAAGAATCAGTGCAATATTTTTGTTTTTTAATAGATTTAAGTGAAGATCGGGGAAGCAGCTCTATATGGGGCCAAAGGGATCATTTTTGGACTACTCATTAATGGATGTAATGAACGCATACAAACCCAATTTGAGTAAGATCTATATGACAATATGGAACTTATGGCAATTCATGTCGATTTCATAGGGGTTATTTGTACGGGGGCTAGGTCTGAACATGGACCGATTCTCAATAGCGTTCATCCCATGGCCGAGAAAAGCTTACCTACCAAATTTCATCAAAATATATTCATATTTGCGACCTGCAGTTTGATTACAAGGTTTACATGGACACACAGACGGACGGACATTGTTAAATCAACTCAGAAAGTGATTCTGATTCGATCAGAAACCACATAGTGGTATAGGGTATAAATATATTTATAGGATAAAGTAATTTAGAAACAAGTAAGAGTGTTAAATTCGGCTGGGGCGAATCTTCGATACCCTCCAACGGCATCTTAAACACAATATTAATACTAATATTGGGTACGGCTACCACTTTAAAACGGTTGACGGTACTGAAATTTAAATTTCGAATACCAATTAAATTTAAAGTTAATTGCTTTTCTTTCTGACCAGTTTCTATTATTTTCCTTGTTATAAAAAACAATGATCGTGTCTTCTATAGAAAGAATTCGTTACTATTTGAAAAATGGCATTATTTTTCTTTTACTAGAGTAGAAAACCCCTAATGAAATTCGTTATATAACGCAGCCAGCGTTATAACACCCAAAGTTTGATCCCTAAGAAAGTTTTGAGATAATTCATGATAATTAAAAAAAAAAATCAACTGATTCTTAGCTAAATATTTGCAGATATTAATATTAAAAAA
Organism: Cordilura impudica; assembly: GCA_963682025.1. NCBI lineage: Eukaryota > Metazoa > Arthropoda > Insecta > Diptera > Scathophagidae > Cordilura > Cordilura impudica. The sequence continues at coordinate 18,613,694 of OY821519.1, read as the reverse complement.
AAGCTAATTTTAAAATATTTTTATCTGAATTAGCTAGTAATTTTTAATTTTTAGTTTCTAGTTTTCAATTTTTATTTTTTGATTTTTAATTTTTAATGTTTAATATTAATTTTTATTTTTTAAGTTTTAATTTTTAATTTTTATTAAGTTTTAATTTTTAATTTTAAATTTTTAATTTTTAATGTTTAATTTTTACTATGTGGTTTGGGTATAATGACTTTGTGCTGCTGTTTGTAACAACCAAATATATTTAACCTAGACCCATCTTTTATTATACCGATCGAATCAGAATCACTTTTTGAATCGATGTAACTACGTCCGTCCGTCCGTCTGTGTGTCCATGTAAACCTTGTAATCAAACTGCAGGTCGCAAATATGAATATATTTTGATGAAATTTGGTATGTAAGCTTTCCATCGTCCATGGGATGAACGCTATTGAAATTGAAGAGAATCGGTCCATGTTCAGACCTTGCCCCCATACAAATGACCCTTATAAAATCTACATAAATTGCCATACGATCCAAATGTATAGATCTTAGTCAAATTGGGTTTGTATGTGTTTACTACATCCATTAATGAATAGTCCAAAAACGGTTCCTATGGGACAACTGTTGGTCATAGGCCCCATATTGAGCTGCTTCCCGATCTTCACTTAAATCTATCAAAAAACAAAAATATTGCACTGATTCATCTCAAATTTTGTTTGTATATACATATTTTCGCAAAATACAAGAGACTTTACCATGGTCAGGATCGGTCCATTTTTTGACCTAGTCCCCATATACATAGACTTAGCATCCGATATGAACTTTTTCATATCTGCAGCCAAAAAAATTAATAAAAATGCCACCCAACTTTGGTTTATGCTTATTTTCTATATCCAATTAGTTGGGCCTAAGAGATAGGGTCTCTAAACGCATGGTATAGGGTATCGTATAGTCGGTCTAGACCGACTATAATTTTCTTGTTAATTTTTAATTTAAAATTTTGAATTTTTAATCTTTAATTTTTAAATTTTCATTTTTCAATTTACATTTTTTTAAATTCATTTTTGAATTTCCATTTTTAATTTTTAATTTTTCCTTTCCCATTTTTCATTTTCTATTTTTCATTGTTGAATTTTCTTTTTCAATTTTCCATTTTTCATTATTAATTTTTTCATTTTTCATTACTCAATTTCATTTTTATTTTCTATTTTTCCATTTTCATTTTCCATTGTTCATTTTTAGTTTTTCCTTTTCCATTATCCCATTTTGCATTTTCCCTTTTTCATTTTCCATTTTCCACTTTCCATTTTTCATTATTCCATTTTCATTTTGCATTTTAATTTTTGATTTTCCATTTTTCGTTTTTAATTTTTTATATTTTACTTTTAATTTTAATTTTATTTTTTTTTTTATTTTTATTAATTTTTAATTTTAACGATAAAAAATATGTGGTGATACTTGCTTTGGCCAATGGACACGTGCAGTATTAATATACACACAATTGCAATGACTTCAACAATACGAAGAATTACAACATATCTTAAGAAAAACAACAAACACACTGACAATTTTTATTTTTTCAAAGTTTCATTCAAAACTCGCGACCCCTTTTGTCGATTTTAAATAGCAACTCCTTTGGGATGTTAATAAACGATTTTATACAAAAACGAAAGGTCTAGCTTAGATATTGAAGGCGTGATCGTGATTTCCACAGACAGACGGTCATCGCTAAATCAACTCCGGAATTTATTTCGATGCGTTACAAACGGAATGACAAACCTATATATACCCTCTGCCACTGAGGTGTAGAGGGTATAAAAAAATCATGTGAGTCCGATCACAGGGAAGATGTGTAAACATCTAGTAATTAAAGATTTTTTTATGTAATTTTTTAAAATCAAACAGAAAGCTTCATCTATGTATCACTTATAGCAAAAACTGTTTCAGCTAATTCAACAACCGTTTGCTGTAAAACGTTAAAAATATCCTAACATAAACGTATATAAGTGATACATAGATGACGCTTTTAAAAAAGTGGCATAAAAAACAATTTTATATCATAATTTTTTCACCAATACAATTATAAGTCACACAGCGTTATCTGCTTCAGCTCACACCGATATGAGTTACGCTGTTTTTGTGGTTGTATTGTGAAATAGAAATTTACCCCCCTGCGCGTACAGATGTTTACACATCAAAAGAAAAATTCAAAAAATAATATACAAAATAAATCTTACTATTTGCAATAACCGTTTAAAACAAACAAATTTCAATTAATTGAGATAAATATTTATTAATCGTCGCTACTTAAAAATTTTATTTGTTTTAATTATCAATTAATTCTTTTCGATATCTGCTAACGCTTTACTAATCATTTGTAAATCCCTCCTCCAATTCAAGGAGTCTCTCTGCATTTGTTATAGATTTCAATGAATTGTATTTTTCTGAATATCTCTGCAAGTAGACCAGTTTCTCTTCTTCCGCTTGCAACTCATCAAAATCATCCATAGCTGTTGCTGTAATAGTGGCTGGGGAGTTTAAAAATTCTTCGTTTCTCTGTAAATCAGAGTCGCTGCTAACATCCATTTGCTTTTCTACCACCCTTCCCTTTGAATATTTTCGCGCCATTTCTTTGTCAAAATCTTCCATATATTGTAATGGACTAAAGTAGTTATTTGGCTTTTGATAATAATCAGAAACTAACATTTTTAATACATCCGTAATCATAAATGGAAATAGCCAACATACTAAGGGTGTGGAACCACAAATGTAATTGGAATGCTTATGATAAAACAGAAATCCATCTAATTCTGGTTGATTTTCCGGCCATAGAGGATATTTTTGCAAAGCCATGGCCACCCGCTCCTCATTATTCATGTTATAAAAAGGTAAAAGTTTAAAAGCTTTTGTATTGTCATTATCACTTTCCTCTAACGTATCTTCCAGTTCGGCAAATTTTGATTTCAACCAAAAAAATCGAAATTCAGTCTCACAATCCATCATGGGTATAAATGCTTTCAAGACATCCAAAACGTAAAATGTGTCCATGTCTTTGTTATATATACAATCTAATATGCAAGAGTCAGAGCGGGAACCAGATAAACCTCCTCCTGGTAGGCATGATGAAAAAGTCATGCGGTATCTTTTATTTTTACTAAACATTTTAGTTTCTCCATTAGCGGCTACCACCAAGCACCGTTGGCCCTTGGGACATGGCACTAGCAACCAATCGTTGAGATCTTCTGGCTTTTCCTTCATCCATTCGGAAAACTGTAGTGAAATGTCTTCTATGTTTGAATGTCTTTTTTTATATTTTCTTCCTCTACCATTTCTATAAGAGGCAGTGTCTTCAAAATTTCGAAACGTGTCTTGTTGTTCTAAGCGTTTAAGTTTCTGCTGTTCCAATAATTTTTGCCTACGCAATTCCTGGCGTTCATTTTTATTGATATTTTGTTTATACAAACTTTGGAACATCGCGTTTTCATATAAGAAAACGTTTGTCAAATAAAAGATATAAAAAGCCCGTCAAAATAAATGAAATATCGTAGAAAAAGTAATGCCTAGTTTGAAGTAAAAAATCAGCTGTTTATTTAAAAAGTGGTGCTAAGTTTCAATTGATAAAGAATATGTTTATTTACATTTTTTTTGGCTATAGAAAAACATGCAAAAGTTATCCCGACTTTTTTGGCCGGTCCTGGTGACACCAAAAAATGCTGTTATTAAAAATGTGGAAGCTGTATCAAAAAGTCAAAAGGTAGAATATTTTTACAAAAAGCAAAGCTAAGTTTATATACTTACATAAATATAAAACAATTTTAGCTAATGACCGAGTTGGGTCTTATAAAACCGGCAACGAATGGCACATTTCAAATTATGCCACTTGCGCAACGTTCATTGGATAAATTATGTGATCTAGTCAATAAGACAATGTTTACGATTGAGGGACAAAAGCTGACGCTACCCATATTGACTTCAGCGTCTTTGTGGAAAAAATCTGAAAGATTAAACGGAGATATAACTGAATTCTTTATGTTACGTGATCGCCATAATAAAGAATTTCTCTTAAGCCCAGTAAGTAGGAGATAATAGATTGGAGATATTCTTTATATAAATTACAATTCCTTATTACAGACCCATGAGGAAGCTATTACGGCCATGTTGGCCACAACGGCTCCCATTTCCTATAGACAACTACCTCTGCGCTTGTATCAAATTGGCCCGAAATTTCGTGATGAATTAAAGGCTCGTTTTGGTTTAATGAGGGCTAAAGAATTTCTTATGAAAGACATGTATACATTTGATCGTACCGAAGATGAGGCTAGAGAAACGTACAATTTGGTCAATGAGGCATATTTAAGATTGTTTCATCAATTAGAGGTTCCATTTAAAAAGGGTGAGTTCTAAATCGAATGTGTTTAAGAGAAGTGTGGGATTACATGAAAAATCGCATAATAACAACTTAAAAAGTCAAAATTTAATTATTTTAAAAGTTATAAAAATAAAATATATATTTTAAATGTGTTTATATTTTCTAGTTGAAGCATGTTCTGGTATGATGGGTGGTAAAATATCACATGAATATCATTATATTTCACCAGCTGGTGAAGATAATCTCTTACAATGTCAAAATTGTAATTATGCTTTTAATGCTGAAGTAACGGGAGAAAATGCCAATCCAGTTTGTGTCCAATGTCAGAATCCCAATATCCAACAAGTCAAAGGCATGGAAGTGGCCCATGCTTTTCTATTGGGTGATCGCTATTCGAAAGTCTTTAATGCTACTTACCTGCATACGGATGGCAAACCGAAAACCTTAATAATGGGCTGTTATGGTATTGGTATAAGTCGAATATTGGCCGCTTCTTTAGAAGTATTGTCTACAGAAAATGAATTGAAATGGCCAACTCTGTTGGCTCCCTATGATGTTTGTATAATAGGACCCAAACTGGGTAGCAAGGAACAAGAGGAAGGTGAACAAACAGAGCAACAATTATGTAAAGAAATTACTGAAATATATGGCAAAGATGTGTTGCAAGATGATAGAAAATATTTGACTATTGGCAAACGACTAATGGAAGCAAAAAGGTTAAAACCATTCTTTGTTTCATACTCTTACGAAATTAATAAACAATGTATGAATTTATTTCCGTTTCTTTTAGAATGGGCTATCCAGTTATAGTGGTAGTCGGCTCAAAGTCTTGTGAGAAAATACCCAAGGTAGAAGTTATAGTTAAGGGCATATCAATGGACTTGGACATTACCTCAGCTTTATTAGAAATAGCCAAGTATCAAAAGCAAAAATTAAATTTATTTAAGGCGTAAGTTGATAACATTTTTGATTTATTTTAATATTTAAAGTTCTGTGTTTAAAAAGTCTAACTAAAAAAAATTACAATAACTTTAGCAAAAGGCAACAAAAAAAATTATATATTTATCACAAATTAAAAGAGGATTTAATTTAATTGATTGATCAATTCCCTACTCAGCGTAATCAGGTGTTGGTATTTCTGGATATACTTTTAATTGTGGTTTCTTTGGTACGGGTGGTGGCATACTGGTATACGACCAAGGCAGTTGTCCTCTTAATTCCTCACTAACTCTTGGGTTTTGTGCTTGATATTGAAAAGCATCATTGTTTGTAGAATAACGATTATTTAAAGGTGACACGGGTGACAATTCCTGTTGATATGACGACATAGGACGTTGTTGTTGTTGTTGCTGTTGCTGCTTCTGCTGCTGTTGTTGTTGGTCTGTTGGATAATTTAATTTATCTGGATGTTGATCTGTATTACGATAGGTAATCACTTCACTGGGAGATGATTCATTGGGAGATGGTGCCGACGGATAAATATTGGTTATAGGCAGCACTGGGGATTGAATGTCATATGGTCTATTGTATTGTTGCGGTGGTATTGATGATTGCCTTTGTACAGATGTGACATTTTGAATTTGTAAAGGTTTAGGTCTGATTAAGGGTGGGTCTTGTCGCTGTTGTTGTTGTGATGGTGGTGCAAAATATTTTTGTTGTGGCTGTTGTTGTTCAACTGTAGCTGGTTCTTGACGTGTTGGTTGTTGTTGAGGTGTAGTAACGGGAGCAGTGCTAGTAGTTGCTATACTATTGACACTACTTTGTGTTGAAGAATTCTGAAAAATATTAAAGTAAAATAATATTAAATAACTTTGTTGGTTATAACAATTCAACTACTTTACTTGAATAATTAAAAAAAAAAAAATTATATGATGAGATACAACAATTTTGTGAACAAAATTTTTGTTGGGTCAAAAAATTTTTCTATACAAAAATACACATGAAACACTTTTAAACTCTTTTAACTCATACTCTCTGTCTGTCTGTCTGTCGTGGGGCAACCCCATTCTCCCTTATCCAATTGATCTGAAACTTGGCCCATAGTCTTGTTGTGACTACACATTAATTTTGGGTAGTCACGGAGTGATCTAAATGTCATTTCCCCTCATCCGATCGATCCGAAACTTGGTACATACACTTGCTGTGAAAAAAAGATGAACTTTGACTTAGTCCCGCACATTCACTCATGGTCACGCACAGTCACGGAGAGATTTAAAATGGATTTCCCCTCATCCAATCAATCTGAAACTTGGTCGCTATACTTGCTGTAAAGAAAGATTAACTTCGACATAGTCACGCACAGACACGGAGTGATCTAAATGCCATTTCCCATCATCCGATCGATCTGAAACTTGGTACATACACTTGCTGTGAAAGCAGGATAACTTTGACTTAGTCAGGCACTGTCACGCATGGTCACTCACAGTCACGGAGAGATTTAAAACGGATTTCCCCTCATCCAATCAATCTGAATCTTGGTCGATATACTTGCTGTCGAGAAGTATTAACTTCGACATAGTCACGGACAGTCACGCATAGTCACGCACAGTCACGGAGAGATTAAAACCTCATTTCCCCTCATCCAATCTATCTGAAACTTTGTCCATAGACTTGTGGCCAAAGATTAATTTTAAGATAGTCACACACAGTCACGCACAGTCACGGGAGATATTCAAAACTCATATGCATAAGGAAAGAAAGAGTTTTAGATTATTTTATATTTTTTTTTTAACAGTAAACGTTTATTTTTGAGAGATTTACAGTTCGAATCCATCTCTCTTTACGAACAGTCGTGTAAATAATTAAAGCGCTTAGAGTACAACTATTTATAATTAAAAAAAAACAAGTGTATATTTTTGTTTTTGCAATTGCCTATTCTTGATCTCATTTGAACTCACGTGGTAGCTTAAAACAGGAATAAAAATTTAGCGATGGCCCGAGGGGCCAAATCTTCATCAAAAAGAAAGCTTGCCAACAACAAGATGACAAAACTTCCCCCGGGTTTTGTTAACCCGAACATTGCGTCAACTTCAAGCAACAGATTTAGGCTGCTTGCTGGCCTCAATGATATGGACGTAACTCCCGTATCAAATATTAACGATGTTAAGGATCGTAGAAGCTAACGCTTCATTTACAGAAATACAAAAGCTGCTTGGTAAGTCGGAGGTCACACAAGGCAATTTTTATTGCGCAACTTTTTGGCAATTCTCTTTTGAAATTGCTTTTATGTCCACACACGACAATTTCTTCAGCAATTTTACTGTTTTGTTTTGTTTTTATTTTCTTTTAATTTGACATTTGTGCTCTAGTCGTAAAGAACAATAATAAAATTAAATACATAAATACATAAATTAATTTAATTGGTTTTGTTGAAAAATGAATTCAAAAGAAAAAAATTAAGTCCCGATTCCATATAAAGGCCATTTTAATAAAGTAAACAATAATTACGAATTATTCACACCAAGAAGCGAAACACCGAATGAAAAGAAATGTCAAATATTCAACAAAAAAAAAAAGCGAATGAGAGAATTGCTTGAAATAGCCGAGAACCGGCAATTATTTTTCCCTTTTATTCCCCTCACCGCAAACATCAACAAACTCAAGAATTGCGCAACAAAAGTTGCCTTGTGTGAACTCGGACTAAGGATTGTATTTTCAAACGTACCTTAATTGGTACCAAAATTTTTGCTCCAAGTAAAAAAATGTACGAATGCTACAAGCAAATACTTAAAGAGAGTAAGATGGAGTTTCATTATTATGGCTCCAAAGAAAATAGCTTATACACCACCTTTTTACACGGTTTACCCCGCATAAGGAAATCTCCAAGGAGCCTTCTTCCGTAACTGAAATAGTCACCAAATTCAGTTCAAACAATAATGCAGTTTATAAAGTTCAATTTGTTCATAAAAATTTTAACCCAACTGCCTTAAAAAATGTACGAACAATTTCCAATATTATAATTTCTTGGAAAAAATCCAAATCGAAATACAGGAACAAACCAACTAAATGCTGGAACTGCTTATTGTATGGCCATGGCGGTGAACATTGCCATCGAAGTGCTGCGTGTATGATATGTGCAGCACAACATCATACAAGTGTGTGTCCGTTTAACACAAATGAAAAAAGACCAGCTGTTTTTACATGCTTTAATTGCAAAAAACAAGGAAAAGAAAGAACTGATCACTCTGCAAACGATATCAACTGTCTGTTACGTTCTCTCTATTTGGAAACTAGAACAAGAGTTACTTCTAAAAGTCCGAATAAAAGCAGACAACAATAAAATAACTCATTTCAATTTAAAGTGGGAGATTTCCCCAATTTAAGAAACAACAACACAAATTGTAACAATAACATCAATAATAACAGCAAAGCAACATACATATGCTAACCAGCTGAAAACTAACAACGATTTATTTAGCATCGATGAGCTTTTTGATATTTTCACTACAGCTATGGATGATTTGCAAAGGTGCACTTCAAAAGTACAACAAATCAAAGTTGTAATGTCAATGGTGAAATACGCCCATGGATTATACTCATTTTAACGAATTCAAAATGCTTCACTTGAATGCTAATGGCATTTCAAACTTTTCTAAATTAAAACAATTTGAGATACTAATTGAACGAGAAAATATTAAAATAGCTTCTTTGAATGAAAGATTTTTTTCAGAAAATCATAGACCATATTTTAAAAATTATTATTTTTATAGAAGTGACAGAACAGATGCTAGAGGAGGAGGAGGAGTAGCTCTGTTAATTCATAAATCTGTCGCACATAAAAACCTCTTTATATCAAACACCTCATCAATCGAAAACATCTCAATTGAAGTTATTATAAATAATAGACCTATTGTTGTATCTTCGTTATATTCACCAAGATATACGCATAACCTCTGTGCTGATATCTTGAACGTAACACCTTCCACCAAAGAATATATTGTTTTTGCTGACCTAAATGCCAAACACTGTTCTTGGAATTGCCGTTCAAATAATGCTGCAGGAATCGCACTCAACAACCTACAGCAATCAAGCAATTTTTTCATACACTATCCTAATATCCTATTCCCCCATCAACACAATCGCGAAGCATCCACAGTCGATATTATCTTAAGGAATTCCGCTTTATATATAGACGTAAAAACAATGGATTACGAAATACCATCAGACCATCGCTCCATTATATGTACACTTAAAAGATCAATGGCTTTGCAGGTTGACCTCAATTATTATGATTATAGTGCAACCAACTGGAACATTTATATGAATTTTTTAGACAATAAAATCACGTTATATTCCGATATATACAATACCAAGGCATAATTGATGAGGAAATCCAAATATTTATAAATGTAGTTTTACACATTACCAGAAAGTAATGTGTAATATATAAAACTAAGAAGAAGCTTCAAAAGAAAAGCCAACGATCTTCAAATATAGCCGAGCAAACTTTTTATAATCAATGTACTAAGTATCCAATTAACATGATTGATAAAAGTATTAATTCTGAGCGCAATAAGAAATGGTCTCAATTATTATCCAATTTAAAACCAGGTGATAAATCATTCTGGAAAATAAGCAGGAACTTGCGAGGAAAGGGAAAAAATCAAATCGCTCACATCAAAGTTGGAAATACAAAAATAACATCTTATAAGGACACGGCTGAAGTCCTGGCAAATACATTTGTCCAAGCAAATAACCTCACTTCGAACTACAACCATTCAGCGGATACATTAATAAATACAAAAGTAAATAATTTTAAAAAGGAAAATCCTAGTTCTGAATCAGCTATTTATACATCTCTTGAAGAATTAACGAATATTGTCTTATCAATAAAACCCTCAAAATCCCTGGTTTTGACAATGTTCCGAACCTGCTCTTAAAGAAATTACCACTCAAAGCTATAAAATTACTGTTTATAATATTTAACAGCTGCATCAAACTCAACTATTTCCCAAACCATTTCAAAAATGCTAAGGTTATAGCTATTAACAAACCTAGCAAGCCAAAAAATAACCCAAATAGCTATAGACCTATTAGTATATCAAGTAACTTAGGTAAAATATTTGAAAGAGTACTACATTCTCGTCTTAGTGAATTTGTAATGAACAATTCTATTGTTGCTAAAGAACAATTTGGATTTAAAAAAGAGCATAGCACTACTCACCAAATAAACAGAATTAAAAATCAAATAATCACCAATAAAAACAATAAACGTTCAACGGGTCTAATATTTTTAGATATTGAAAAAGCATTTGACACCGTTTGGCATAATGGCCAAGTATTTAAACTTCTTGATGCAAATCTACCAAAATATCTATATAAACTTATTTCAGATTTCATTCACGGCAGAGGCTTTAAAGTAGCGATTAATAATGAAACAACATCTCCAAAAACCATTACCACAGGGTCACCTCAAGGATCAGTCTTGTCGCCATTGTTTTACTCGATATATACATCCGATTTTAAACTCCCAAAATATATGAAAATTGCTTATTACGCAGATGATACTGCGTTAATTTCTTCAAACAAACTCACAAGTGTACTCCTGAAGAAATGGGATTTGTAAATTGCAGTAAATATTTTCACAAATGGAAAATCAAAATTAATCAAAAACAAGACCCAAGCAATAATTTTTTAATTCAACAAATCTCCCAAAAGACTGCCAAGACGTCATCTTCTTATCAGAAATAATACCATAAATGTACTTAACGAGGTCAAATATCTCGGAGTTGTCTTGGACAAAAAGCTTACATTTAAACAACATATTATGGCTACGTGCCAAAAAGCTATAAAATCATTTAAAGCATTATGGCCATTACTAAATACAAGGTCATTTCTAAACCACCAAAACAAAAATCTACTCTTCAAAAGTGTTATAAGGCCAATATTAACATACGCGTGTCCTATTTGGAGTGACGCTGCCAACTGCCACCTAAAACGCTTACAAATTATACAAAACAAATGTCTTAAAATGATAAATGAAAAGCCCTGGAGGTATCCTACAAATCTTCTTCATGAAGAAACAGGTTATGAAAAAATGATCGATTTCATAACAAGGATTAATAACAATTACTTTGCCAAAAATTGAAAATTCCTCTTACCCACTGATAAGAGATGTAGAGAAATAACGTAAAATTAAAAAGAAATCACCAAATTGAAAATTATATGCTTATAGAGGTCTATTATTTCAAATAAACCTCCTATAAGCACATAAATATTTTTCAGATAGTATTTGAATTTATTAAATCATATAAAGGTTTTTTCCTCCCATTTTCCTTTAAAAATCATTAAAAATAATATAAAAACTATTTAATATCTTTAGATCCTATGTATTATTTGTTGCAATATCTATATGTAAAGATAAGATCTCATATGTGAATATCAAATTTGTTAAAATATGTAAATAAAGGATGAATATTTAATTGAAAATTGAAATTTAAAAAAGCGCTATATTTGGCGCTTTTAATTTTTCTTTTTCAGCGCATTAGCACCTTTTAAACACAACAGAGATCATGTTTAAATATTGTACATATTTAAGAACTTCCCTCCAAATTTAAACTTTATGGTCAAATAAACTCATAATTGATTAACAAAGATTTGGATACACCAGGAAAAATTCCGACGGTAGCACTAACCATGTGGTTAGTTAGTTAGTTTATGATTATGAAAAATCGTTTGAGATTACACTGTTAAAAAATATGTACAATGATTCCAAAGATTATATTTCAGAAGTACAAAAAGTGAATCTAGCATTCGAAGCCCAAACTGCGGACCACACAAAACTTGTTGATGACTTATATCGGTTATCGGCGTAAATTTGATTATGAAAAATGAAAAATGAAAAATGAAAAATAAAAAATAAAAAATGAAAAATGAAAAATGAAAAATAAAAAATGAAAAATAAAAAATGAAAAATGAAAAATAAAAAATTAAAAATTAAAAATTAAAAATTAAAAATTAAAAATTAAAAATTAAAAATTAAAAATTAAAAATTAAAAATTAAAAATTAAAAATTAAAAATTAAAAATTAAAAATTAAAAATTAAAAATTAAAAATTAAAAATTAAAAATTAAAAATAAAAAATGAAAAACGAAAAACTAAAAATGAAAAATAAAAACTTAAAAATAAAAAAAAAAAAATTAAAAATGAAAAATAAAAAACCAAAAATGAAAAATAAAAAATTAAAAATGCAAAGTAAAAAATGAAAAATGAAAGACGAAAAACGAAAAATGAAAAATAAAAAATGAAAATAAGAAATGAAAAACGAAAAATGATAAATGAAAAATTAAAAACGAAAAATTAAAAATTAACCGGTTGAAATAATAAATAATAATAAATATTTTTATATTAGCAGAGCCCCTGCAGTTGATTGCTATTAGTGATACATAGATGACGCTTTCTGTTTGATTTTGAAAAAGTGCCATAAAATATCTTTAATTACTAGATGTTTACACATCTCCCCTGTATACAATTATATACAATTCAACACATTTCATTTCAATTAAAAAAAAATATTTATTTTTAGCGCTTTTAGTTTCATTCTAATTTAGCGCCTTTTAGCAATTTTTGGGGTACTATTTTGAGCTTTTTGCTTGGAAAAAGTTGGTATCGCTAGTTGGATGTGTGATAAAAAATTTATTTGTTTTGGAATATCGCATATATTTGTATTTGCTTATATAAGTACCATTAAATTAGTCTTTCACCAAAAATAGGAACTAGTAATATCATCTTGAAGGTATTTATGATCAAATTGTTCGTCATAACTCGAAAATATTTTAACGTCGTTAGCGTACATTTGACAGATCATTTAGAAAACAAGTAATAAAATCGGTCTAAAACGGCTGCCTTGGGGAAGATCAGAATGAACATCTATGCTTTTATAATTTAGGTATAGCACCTTCTGTTTTCTATTACAGAGGTATGATTAAATCCATCTTAAGCTTTTCGGAGTAAGCCACAAAAGATCAGTATGTATGCCATTTACAAATTCTCCAATAATTAGAGTTGTAAAATGTACCAAATAGGTGACGGTTGAACGGCCCTTACAAAAGCCATGTTGTATACGTGTTATTATAGACGATAACTGACGACGTACAGATTAAGTTATGAATTTTTCAATTGTACTAAGCTTACCGATTTCCCTATAATTTTGTATGTCTATCGTACTTCCGGTTTTGAATAGGGGCATGATGAATGATTCACTAAACATTTAAGTTAAGGGTTTGGATAAACTATCAGCACAGAAAACTCATATTGAACTGAGAATTCCATCAGGTCCATGATTAAATGATAACTGTAGATGCTTTGAGCCAACTTGATTGGAGAAATATTTGACTTCCGGTACTGAGCATCAGAGTTAGTTGTTGCGAAAAAAAGCAGCAAACACATTACAAATAACCAAGGTTCAGAAAATACACACATTAAACACACAATGTGCTGTTCTAAAGCAGCCAAAACTTTTTTTATTTTCAATTATGTGTGTTTCTAAATTTTGTACGGTGCAGAACACAATCATGACTGTGCTTCGATTTAATATTTCGTTATGCACACGAACATGTTTCTATCACGTATTTTTTATTTCGCACACACATAAACCACACAGTTTCGAGTGTAGCTTTATTTTAAGTTCGTGTTCTTGCACGTGTACTGCAAAAAAACAGAACATGTTTTTGAACGCGTACATCTAAATTTTAAAACATTCTCCACTCGCGCTCGGAAAAATCTGATGCACCCCATCAATTGTTTCAACCAAATTTATTATAAAAATCTAAAATAATTCATTAGCAGTTATAAAAAAAATAAAAATAAAAAGATAATAAATATAAAATAAAAAGAAAAAGATAATAATAAAAATAAAAAGAAAGTAATAAAGTAGAAAACAGAGAAACTTTATGTGTTGTTGAATTTCGTCCATTTTTTATTATTTTTTAATTTTAATTTTTTTTATTTTTATTATTATCTTTATTACTATCAGATCCCAGCGCTCGAAATTCGAGTGAAATTTCTAGGCTGCTTTATTTTTCAACATAGCCAATTCACAAACCAACACTTTTGTGGTTTATTATTATTGTGAATGAAGATAACAAACTAATTAACAAACACAATAACAAATTTAATAAAGCACACATAGCATATGTATAATTTTATGTATGTGTTAGTAGCAACTTTAAATGCAATTTACTCAAAATAAAGGAAAAAATTTAAAAATCTGTAAATCTGTAAAACGGCTAAATCGGGATAAAACGGTAGAACAAAACATCGGTCACAAGAAATCGCCTAGCCTATTAATATTATAGATAGATTATTGTTTTTTATAACTGCTAATGAATTATTTTAGTTTTTTTAAAATAAATTTGGTTGAAACAATTTTTTCGATCGCGAGTGGGAAATGTTTTAATTTTTAGATGTTCAAGAACATGTTCTGTTTTTTTTTTTAGCAGTACGGGTGTAAGAACACAAACTTAAAATAAAGCTACACTCGAAACTGTGTGGTTTATGTGTGGTCGAAACAAACAATACGTTATAGAAACATGCTCGTGTGCATAACGAAATATTAAAATGAAACACAGTCATGATTGTGTTCGGCACCGTAAAAAATTTAGAAACACAAATAATTGATATCAAAATAAAAATATGTGTTTGTTGGTCTGAGCTATGTTTGTTTACATATATGTACGAGTTTTTTATTCACTGTATGTTTTTTTCTGAACTCTGCAAATAACATTGTCATCACCTAATTCATCACATCGATATTTCAATAAAGGTAGAAACTCACGGGTTATTCTTTTTGAGCTTACAATTTCATTTTAATTGTTATGCAATGACGTGTTAAGAAAATTGTATTCTGCTCGACATATAGAATATTTCCCAGAGTCAGTTAGAAGATCAGTATCTTTGGACTTTAAAAAATGTATCCTTTTGGTTTTTAAGTTTAAAAAGTTCTCAAAAAGTATTTTGTCAGAATTAGTGGATGCGTTAAATTCTGTATGATGAAGGATTTCATAATCCCTTTGATGAGATAAATGCTTTATTGGAGATGAAGTTACCTAAATCTGAGTTATATAACAAAAGTTTCTAAGAAATATGATAATTTGTTTTAAAGTTTAAAATAACAAAAAAAAAAAAAAAACTTACCCTTTTCGACAAAACATTCGATAGTGATAGACAAAAACTCGAACCAAAGATGTTTAACAACCAAATTAGAACAACCCGGGAGCTTATACAAGTCATAACCACTGCTGGAGTTATAAAATAAGCATCAAAATTACTTAAAACAGTCATAACTGCTTCGGTAGTTGTTATGGACAAATATTCGAAAGTTTTTACAACCGACTGAAAATAAAAAATGAAATAAATAAATTTACTAATTTTATATTTCTACTGTTATATTTACCGTTGTATGAACAATATCGTGAATATGATAACCAGTAGCTACAGCATCTAAAATACTACCAGCCATGATAACCAAAAACCAAGGCCAAAAACATAACACATTTACGGTCTTAGTGACCCGGCCACATATGGTTGTGATAACCGTCAGAGATGTAACAATCCAAAGAGCACTAATGGCAGCATAGCAAATCAGAAAGATATACGTACGATTGAAAACTGGTTCAGCTTTATTCCAATTAACTTCTAAAATAACATTTTCGCTTTCCTGGACACCAGGTATTGTTACCACTGGATTGCCACACTTTTCGTCTAATAAAATATTTTAATTAAATGAGATTGATATTTAACAAAAAAAAAAAAATCGTTTACCTAAAAAGTATACTAAATCCATGGCAAATTGAAAGGGTTCACTGCTTATATCTGTAGCTTCTTTGCTGCATTCTCTCAATGTTATGCCCCATATTGATAGACCTAAATATGCCACCCCTTGAAGCTGAAAAAGAAAGCAAATATTTGAATTTGTTTTGTTTTTGCAGGACCATTTTTATTTACAGTCCCCATAGAAAGCTGACTTCCAATCTTCACTTAAATCTATTAAAAGACAAAAATAAAAAATAAAGCATAGATTTTTCTAAAATGTGTTTTATATATGTTTTTGAGAAAGACAATTGACTGTACTAAATATGGTCATGATAGGTCAATTTTTTGACCTAGTCCCTATATGAAAAAAAAATATCAGATTTGAACTTTTTCATATCTGCAGGCCACAAATTAATACCAATAGTACTGAAATTTAGTTTACGCTCATTTTCTATATCCAGTTATTGCCTCAGTAGAATTGAATCCAAGACCCTCTCTCGAATCGCATGTTATAGGATATCGTATAGTCGGTCTGGACCGACTATAAATTTCTTACTTGTTTTTGTTTTTTGTTTTATAAGTTTTTACGTTGATTTTAGCAAATATTTTATTTGTGGTTTCATTTTTTTTTTAAATTAATTTAAAATATGTTTAGATTATTTAACAAACTCCTACCTTTAACGATTAGATAAGATTGTTAGAAATATGTTTTTTTTTTTTGTTGTTGTATGATCATATTTGTTTTTTTTTTGACATTTTTGTAAAAAATGTTTTCCACAAAAACTAATTAATTTCTAAAACTTTGAATTCTAATCAATTTCTACACAAACCCCGCAAAATTTTTGTTTACAAGAATAGATAGTTTGAGAATATACTTAGATAAAACAGAATTGAAAAAAAAAATGTTTTTTATAATTCATTAAAAAATCCTAAATTAAAGAAAAAAATAAAAAAAACTTTCCCAAAAAAATATATTAAGACGTCAAAATATTTAACAATAAAAAATTAAAAAGAAACTGCTTTTTGGAGCAAAACATATTTGCAAAAATATAAAAACAACAAGAAAAAATTTTAAGTCAAATATTGATTTGGAAAAAAAAAATGTTTCCACCAAATAAAATTATAAATATAAAATCTTAATGTAAAAAACTGTTAGAGAAAAAAATCTTTGAATTAAGCCAACTAAACAAATCAGTTGTATGGCGATAACTATTTTTTGAATATTCTTAAACCGGTTTCTGGCATTAAGTCTTTATACATCTATAATATTAATAGGCAAGGCGATTTCTTCGGACCGATTTTAAATCTTCAATTACCAACCGATTTTGAAAAAAAATATCCCATTTGAAAGGTATTTCTTTTTAGCTGTCCACCATATTTACAGATTTGTACCGTCTGGAACATTTTTTTTTTTGAGTAAAACGCTAACACCTACAAATAACACATATTTAAGCTTCAAATAAAAAAATAAAATGCTGTGTGTGTGTTTATTAAATTGGTGTTGAATTGTGAATTGTCTAAAATAGATTAGCATATCTTTAGGCTCTGAGCTCTGCTGGTAAATATAATTAAGCATTTGCTTTATTCAGCCCAATTTCTTTCTCACGGAAAATACATTTCTCGAAAAAAAAATCCTTCAATTATAAATTCCGCGTAAACAAAAAAATGAATAAGTGGCATCATCGAATTTCAAAGCCAGTTGTTTGGTTTATTGACAATTAATTTTCTATTTTTTTTTTGTGTGTGAACAAACGAAAATAAATTTATTTTGAAGAAAAATTAAATTAAACAATTAAGAGTGTTAAATTCGGCTGTGCCGAATCTTTGATACCCTCCACCTCGGTTTGAGTATTGATAATAAATGTAAACAAAATATTGGAAAAAGTAAACAATTTGTTAAACTTAATACCAAATTATTTCAGAAAATTCTTTGGGTTGGTTTTCGTCTTTTCTATTATTTCGGATTTATTTACACCGAGTTTCCTTTTTGGTCATCGTGGTTCCTGATCGCCATGCATTTAGGTTATATACCTATACACATGCGTTTCCGGTTATATGACATAACTTCTCGTTTAATTTAGTTTTTGCTAATTAAATAGCTCGCCCTAACCTCCATTGCAAAGGTAATGGTTGTGTAGGGTGGCTATATGCATTAAATCTTGCTAATTGGAGATGACTGTATAGTTACTTTTAACTGGCCAAATATTTCTTCATTGTGGCGATATAGGTCGGATGGAGTAACAAAATAATAACCAAAAAAAAAAAGCTCTCTCAACTTTTTTATTAAAATATTGCCATATTTGGAAAATATAGAGAATAAATTTATAACAATAAATAAACAAATTAGGGATGCCAAACGCAAAAAACCAAATGTCTGAAACATTTTAAATAAAATAATTTGTTATCTTTATTTTCTGAAAAACTTCAAATTTTCATCCAAAAAAAATTGTGAAAATTTATACATATATAAATAACATTCTCATCAAATTGCGTTTATTTATGTAACAATTTTTATGTTCGCAATTCTTAAATATCATTTGAGGTTTTATAAAATTCATTGAATTTAAATTAATGTTTTCTGTAGTCCGATTCTGTAAATTTCAACGATCCGACAATCGCAAAATTTATAGACAGCTATTGTTGTTTGCACTAAGGATTAAGTGATTCACTAAGTACAGACATCTTTACGACAGTCGACATCTCTATTTTTCTATTTATTTAAATTGTAAACAAGTGGCATCTCTGTCAAAATAAGCGAAAAACACAAAGAAGAATAGAAAAAAACAAATTACTTTGTGTTTGACAGGATGATTTTATCTTTATGTTTAATATCTTTATTTTTTTTACTAATATTTCTGTTTATTTATTTGAAAATGAAATAATGAATTGAATATGCTATTTAATTTTTTTATTTATATAAAAAAGTTTTTTAATAGAAGCAAAATATTTTCACTATTTTATGATTTTTATTTATGTATGACGACATTTCAACCTAAAGATTTAAGTTTTTATCGGTTGAATAAACAACACAAAAATGGTTATCGTTTAGATAACAACAACAGCTGACTTTAACAATAGCGAATATCGTTTAAAAATTTTACTGATAATTTTGCTATTTTCTTTTTTTAACGATTCGATTATCGTTAAAAGAAGTTACTGAAAAGCTATTAATTACTCCTGAATGCCAATATTTTTTTTAATGTAAACATTTTTTAAATGTAAACATATTTGGTGTTTTTTTTTTGGAATTTGATGCAATTGATGTCTTCTAAATTTAAAATTATTATTTCCGACGTTTTGATATGATTTTCTGAAATTCAATTAATATTTTCTAATTTATAATTGGAAATTTTAATTCCAGTTTTTAGAATTGATATTTTCTTAAATTTGAATGGAAAATTTAAAAAGTGCAATTTTGTATTTATGTGAATAATAATGTTTTAGTAATTATAAACAATTTTTAAAAATTAGATGTAATCGCAATCAGATATTTTATAGGTAAAGCAGAATAATAATTCTATATAACTATGTAGAACTTTTTTGAAAGCAAAAAACTCATTGATAACTCGGTAACTCTATTTTGTAAAGACAACAAAAAGGTAATATGCCAAACTTATGTTCATATTTGTAAAAGAATAATGAAAAAACGTATGAAATAAAAGACCAGCTCTTAACATTGTTCTGTACGATATCTATTTGAAAATATTGACATTCATGTTAAAATAGAAATAACTATTGCAAAGCTAACAAGTAAGAAAATTATAGTCGGTCTAGACCAACTATACGATACCATATACCAAGCGTTTAGAGACCCTATCTCTTAGGCCCAACTAATTGGATATAGAAAATAAGCATAAACCAAATTTGAGTGGCATTTTTATTAATTTTTTTGGCTGCAGATATGAAAAAGTTCATATCGGATGCTATGTCTATATGGGGACTAGGTCCAAAAATGGACCGATCCTGACCATGGTTGGTAAAGTATTTTGCGAAATATATACAAACAAAATTTGAGATGAATCAGTGCAATATTTTAGTTTTTTGATAGATTTAAGTAAAGATCGGGAAGCAGCTCTGTATGGGGCCTATGACCAATAGTTGTCCCATAGGGACCGATTTTGGACTATTCATTAATGGATGTACTAAACACATACAAACCCAATTTGAATAAGATCTATACGACAATTTGGATCTTATGACAATTTATGTCGATTTTATAGGGGTCATTTGTATGGGAGCTAGGTCTGAACATGGACCGATTCTCACCAATTTCAATAGCATTCATCCCATGGCCGATGAAAGCTTATATACCAAATTCCATCAAAATATATTCATATTTGCGACCTGCAGTTTGATTAAAAGGTTTACATGGACACACAGACGGACGGACATAGTTAAATCGATTCAAAAAGTGATTCTGATTCGATCGGTATAATAAAAGATGGGTCTAGGTCAAATATTTTTGGTTGTTACAAACAGCAGCACAAAGTCATTATACCCAAACCACATAGTGGTATAGGGTATAATTAGAACAAAAATTGTGGCGCCATCTACTGTGGCATAGTCACGCTGAGCAAAATGAAGTGACACTCTGTTAATGCAAAAGATATGTATTTTCCCCACAACAAAATATTGCAGAATTTTATGTACATAAAATAATATATCGATTTATTTCTAACATGCAGTTACTATGGATATACATACATACATATGGGGGATTTCATGTCAAGTGCACCAACTTTTGAAACCGATGTCTTCCGATCAGGATGAAAATTGCACCAAGGTTAGTCCTATTGGATAGTAGTTTAGACACAATTTTTCAACAAGATCGGTCTAGATCTCTCTGAGTTAGAGGGGATCAAAATTTATCATTTTGGCCAAACAGGTGTTTTTTCTCATCCATGTAACCTATTACCTATTGTTCTTAGAAAATTTTCTCCCAAATAGTTTAGATAGCTATTTCTTCAATATTTCGGAAAAAAATACTTTAAAAAAAAAAAAAATTGTAGACTTTTTTTTGTTAAATTAAAGCATTTTTTGCCTTTTTTTCAAAAAGGGATTTTTTTTTTTTTTTCATAAGAAAGCTTAGGATTTTTCCTTTAAGAGCTTTTTGGTCGCTTAGTGGGATGGGAGTGGGATATCTATCAAAATAAATGTTTTGTAACTCAAGACAACGGTTTTTCAATTTTTCACAAATGCACTATTTTGAATTTTTTCCTATTTGTGTCTAAAACCTTACAAATAAAACTTGTACTGAGAAACTAGACAAATTAACCTTTCCGAAGGTATATAACATACCTAACTAAAATGTTATACCCTCGATACTGTAATACCCAGAATATGTTAACCTCAGGAAAAAAATATCTTTTTATCTATAGAAATGTTGAAAAATTATTATTTTTTATTTATTTTTAATAATAATTAAATTAATGTCTAATAATAATAATATTAAAAATAAAAAGATAAATAATTTATTATAATTGAATCTTAATTGCATTAGATCCATTTATATCATAACTATTTTTATACTTAATTGATTGTAGCTGACGAAGTATTTAAGTCTTGTAAATTGTTAAATACCCAGTCTTTAATCCAGCTTTTTTGTCGCCTTTATTTACTGCGTTTTTTTTGTCAATCCTTTCTTGGCGTTACTAGGTTCAGCTGTTGATTTCGCTGCTAGTTTATTTGTTGTCTTTGGAAAGAAATCGCATTGAATAGAGGCAAAAAACTTTTTCAACTTGAGTCTTCCATCGACAAGCGGTATAAAAGCATGGTATTGAGCGATGCCATCGATTGTTACCGCAGCATCGAATCTGCTCTTCAGTGTTTTCAATGTTTCCTGATGATCCTCTTTGCTACTAAAAACTATTTTAGTTTCTTTACAATAACTCTTTGCCCAATGGAATAAAGCAGTCGCATCTAAGATGCGATCTTGATGAGAGCACTGGAGGCTATACTTCGCTGCATTTCTTTTAAGGTTTGCTCCAATACCATCACATGCTCCTTTAACATGAGCAGTAGGATGAAAATGCCACTCAGCTGGCATTCCAAAATCTTTTTCATGGGCCATAAGATTTGCCAAGCTACTTTTGTTTTTAAAACGTTGACGAGCTCCGTCCGAAACGTAGTATACTTTCTTTACTGTAAATTTAGATTTTAGAAATTTTAGTATTCTCTTCTGGTACTCATAAACTGCAACGGTATCATGTTTTAAATCGTCGGATATGATTGCCATACTTTTGTGTTCCAGTTTTTCATCTTTCGTGTAGTAAATATAGTTGCTTGGTCGTTATTGAAGTGGAATGCTTGTATGGCATCCTGAAGAACATATTTATAGTTTTCTGCGAAATCATATGAAATAACGAATTCACCAGACTTCAAATGTTTCTTCAAATCCTTGAAGAATGTCCATTGCTCTTTGACTAAAAAGTCATGGGTTCTCAAGTTTAGCAATCCTGTACACATTTCTTCCACAAAATCATCCACATTTAAAATGATTGTTTTCAATGTGCATCTGTCAGTCTGAATCCAAGAATCAAATTTGACCTCCTCTATATATTCTCGATCTAAAGAGTTGATTAAATTTTCTTTGATGAATGTGGTTTTCGGGCAATTGGTACATTCACTTAAGTGGCAAGAAGTTGTTGCATTAGGACACATAGTCAATTTAAGGCAATCGCGGTAATCGTGTAAATCTTCTGCCGAATCATCTGTTAAATACTTTAAGTTGATTTCCTTCAACATCAGTTTAACATTTTCATGGTAAATGCAAACGCATACTGTGTGAGTTCCGCTGCTTTCTGCCAAAACGCAATGTTTTGGCCTCATTAGGGTAAATTTTGGGTAAATTGGGTAAATTTTTTCGAGGGTATGAAATTTTAGTTAGGTATGTTACATACCCTCGGAGAGGTTAATTTGTCTAGTTTCTCAGTATAAGTTTTATTTGTAAGGTTTTTCACAAAAATAGGAAAAAATTCAAAATAGTGCATTTGTGAAAAATTGAAAAACCGTTGTCTTGAGTTACAAAACATTTATTTTGATAGATATCCCACTCCCATCCCACTAAGCGACTAAAAAGCTCTTAAAGGAAAAATCCTAAGCTTTCTTATGAAAAAAAAAAAAAAAAATGCCCTTAAAAAAAAAAAAAGGCAAAAAATGCTTTAATTTAGCAAAAAAAGTCAAAAATTTTTTTTTTTTTAAAGTATTTTTTCCGAAATATTGAAAAAATAGCTATCTAAACTATTTGGGAGAAAATTTTCTAAGAACAATAGGTAATAAGTTACATGGATGAGAAAAAACACCTGTTTGGCCAAAATGTCAAATTTTGATCCCCTCTAACTCAGAGAGATCTGGACCGATCTTATTGAAAAATTGTGTCTAAACTACTATCCAATAGGACTAACCTTATTGCAAATCGATCGGAAGACATCATTTTCAAAAGTTGGTGCACTTGACATGAAACCCCCATATATATAATATATGTATATTATTTGTATTATTTAATATGTGTATGTATGTATATGTAAATATTACACACAAAAAATACAACATCAAACGTTATTTTTGTGTTTTTCTCTTTAAATAAATTAATACATAATTTTTTTTTTTTGCTAAATTTACATTGTTTTTTTTTTATTAACAACTAGGTATTTTAGCATTATTTGCTTTAGATGTTGGTGAATTTTTACTCCCTTTATATTAACTCGTAGTGTCTGCTTGTCGAACAAATTTTGGATCGATTTTATCCACTTTCCCGTGACCCAATCGATCTAAAATTTTGTAGGCAGGCTCGTGGCAATGACAGAAATTATGTAACAAATTTTTTAGTTATGCCAAAACAATGGAAACTTTTAAATTTCTCTACCAGAGTTGATAAAAAAAATGTACAAAGGGTTTGTTTTTATTATATTATTACCACAACGACCACAAAAACAACAAGTCCAGCTATGACAACAATACAACATTTAGAATAACAACAAGAACAATATAGAAACATCATGTTTTTAATTTTTTTTTTAATTCTTCAGAGATTTCCCGGGACCTGTTGCACCGATTTTAATGATTTTTGAAATAGAAATCTTCCCATGAATTTGGTGAATCATTCTCACTGAAAATGATCACCTTAGCTATCCTGTTGAGGGCGTGATCGTGACAAGAACAACATAAAAAATTATATTTTTTCAAGACTTTTTTAGTTCTTCATTCAAATCTCGGGCCCTAATCAACCGATTTGGACGATTTTAAATAGCAAACTTCTCAGGATGTTAATGAATCATTTTTTATGTCAACGAGCACCCTAGCTGCCCGATTGATGCCGTCATCGTGATTTCCACAGACGGACAGACGGACATCGCTATATAAACTCCGGTTGTTATAAGGATCACAAATATATATATTTTATGGGGTCCAAAAAATTTTTTTTTCTAATTATTACAAACGGAATGATAAACTCATATATACCCTCTGCACACTGGAATGGAGGGTATAAAAATACCAACAACAATGACACTTTCATACATACAGAAGCATAAGATTTAACAAATACTTTTTTAAGAAAAGATACACACACCCTCATGAAGCAAATGCCACAACTATAACGACTACAACAATAAGAATAATTACAATATATATCTTAAGAAAAACAACAAACACACTGAAAATTTTTATTTTTTCAAAAGTGTTTTTTTACATTTTCATTTATATCTCCTGACCCATTGTTCCGATTTTGACGATTTTAAGTAGCAACTCAATCAGGATATTAATAAACGATATTATGCAAAAACGAAGAGTCTAGTTTGGTTGTTGAGGGTATGATTTCCACAGACAGATGGACATACGATCATCGCTAAATCAGCTTTTCTATAAGGGTCAAGAAAATATATCGTTTATGGGGCCTCCGGAATTTATTTCGCTGCTTTACAAACGGAATGACAAACTTATATATTCCCTCTGCACAGTGGTGCGGAGGGTATAATAATGTTTATTTTTATTTTTATATCTCAAAAAAAAAAAAAAAATAATAATGAGTCATATTGTATTGATATTCATGATTGATAATGCAATCAAACATAATGTCAGTAATTAGTAGCTTTGTAGTTAATTTTATACACAAAAACAAAAAAAAAAAGTTTGTTATTCCTAAAGTAAAAACAAAAATTGTGAAACAAATTTAATAAATGTTGAGATTTCATGGATTTCTATATATTTTCTAGTAGCTAAAATCCAACATAACTTTAAAATAATATTTTTTTTTATAAAAAATTTACATATTTAATAATATTTTTGTTTATTTCTGTCGAAAAATTTTTCTTTCTTGTTTCACTGATTTCTATCATTAAACCATTTCCACCTGATCACCAAGATAGTAATAACTCAATAATTGCACGAAAACGGCACACAGTGCTCAGCTCTACCCACTGTAAAAATCTTCTGTCGTTTCCTTTACTCTTTTGCCAAAAAAAAAAAAAAAACTGTGACACATCTTTAACATAAACAGGTTTTGCCTCGGGTGGAAATTTTTAAATTTTCAGTTATTACTCTTTTGTTGAACAGGTGCGATGATATTTCTGCAGAAATAATGTCTGTTTTAGGTACGATTTAATAAGACTTACCAATATTATAACAGCCATAAATAGAATAAAACATTTGGCAAAACCGCTATTAACTCCAGAATTGGACATTTTCTTGGATGCACTTCTCTTTTTAACTCGTAATTTAATTAATCCACTTTTTTCAGTTTTTATTTGTATTATTTATTTATGGCACTTGTATCTCACAGTCATACTAGGATACGACTGAACAATCGGGTTAAAACCTTTAAACGACAAAAGAAAACACAATTATAAATATTGGTATTTCGGGTTTTTTCTTCATTCAATCACCGATAAATGTTTTTTTTTTGTAATACTTTTTTATATGAATTCAAAACTATAACTGTTAAGTTTTTGTTCTGTATTTTTTTTTGCGAAAATTATAAATATCTTATCAAATTAATAATGAGTGTCTTATATGGGATTTTTATATTCATACTTGATTTTTGTTGCTGTTATTTTTATTATTTTTTGACAATTGCAAAAAAATTTATACTTATTTCTTTTGAACTTTTCATTCTTATAAAAATATTAACGTAAAGAACAAAAATAATTGTGCCATTTGTTGTTTAAAACAGATATTGTTTATAAATACGAAAATATATATAATGAAAACATAGTATGTACATAGTTAAAATATTTGTTTATCTGACTGGAATGGTTCGAACAAAGTGTAAAAGATACTTATTCTCCCCACCATTGCAAGCTGTTGGCAGTGCTAGTACCGAATATATGTAAGTACTTTGGCTACTCAGTTTACGTATGAATGTAGTTCTAGTTACTGGTTATCTGGTTATTACTTTGTTATCAAACGAAATAAATCCGTCGTAATCACTTTCCCGTTCACAGAATATTTCAAGTTATTCTATTAAATGATATCTTACTCTCTTGTGAGGGGAGTCCCAGAACACTGATTTATTTGCATATCTTTGAAGAGGAAGCCACATTTGGAGAAAGTGTTTTTTTTTTGCTACAAAAATATATTTTATTACTTTTGAAAAATTTATGAAAATAATTCAAACTAAATTATACGAAGGTTGTTCGCATTGTCTGTGATAAATGTACGTTAAAATTTTAAAAGTTCTCATCGAAAATAATTTTAAAAATCCGGCAAGTACACAACGTTTCCAGTGCACATTTGCATATGAAAAGGCTTTCAGAAGAGAGATGTCGCGTCATTTGTGATCTTTTAAAGTATGGTTTGTTGCCCCATCCACTTTATTCTCCTGATTTAGCTTTCTCCGTAAACTAGGCAACAAATAAAGAAAAAGTATTTGCACTTTAAGTGCGACTATTTTATACCCTACTAGCTATAACCCGATGCGCTTCGCTGCACCCAACGTAACGAAATAAAAAACTGGGAGTACATTTTGTTGAAAACTATTTTATTTATTTTTTGGCGATTTGAAATTTTGGAGATTTTTGATTTTTGCGTTTTTTGATTTTGGCGATTTTTGTTTTTTTTGCATGTTTTGATTCTTGGCGTTTTTTGATTTTTTCGATTTTTGTTATTCTCGATTTTCGGTTTGGCGATTTTGTTTTTGGCCTGTTTTGTTTTTTTTTTTTTAGCGATTTTTGTAATTCGCGATTTTCAGGGTTAACAATTTTTAATTTTGGCGATTTTTGTTATTCGAAATTTTCGGTTTTGGCGATTTTTTACTTTGGCGATTTTTGTTAGATTTGTAGTCACTTTTCAGACATATTGCAATTAATACTGTAATTAATATGCAAATTTTAATTTTGTTTCAATGGTGCGTGGTAGAGAAGAAGAAAGCATATATTTCAAAAATTCATAACTGCACTGTATTCTTAATCAGACCGGTTTCTGGCATTTCAGCCTTCATCAGCGATTTATTGAACATTGTTGATAATTGATATGTTTTAATTGAATAGATTGTTTCTATATGAAAATTTTTCTTATTAGGGCGGCCGTGAAGTTTAAACCATTGTATATACTACATATTGCACTTTTTACGTATATTTGAGATGATGCTTTAAAGTGAACATTTTTGTTTATTAGATTTGAAATCATTTTTCAGACATATTGCAATCAATACTGTAATTAATATGCAAATTTGAATTTTGTTTCAATGTTGCGTGGTATCTATTTTTTTGCGATTTTTTTTTGTGATTTGAAATTTTGGCGATTTTTGATTTTAGCGATTATTGACTTTGGTGATTTTTGTTTTTTTTTTGTTGCGATTTTTGATTTTTGGGGTTTTTGTTTTTTGTGTGTTTTGATTATTGGCGTTTTTGGATTTTGCCGATTTTTGTTATTCACGATTTTCGGTTTTGGCGATTTTTGACTTCGGCGATTTTTTGTTTTTTTTTTTGGTATTTTCGATTTTGGCGTTTTTTGTTTTTTTTTTGTGATTTTTGTTTTTTGCAATTCTTGATTTAGTCGATTTTGGCTTTAACGATTTTTGTTATTTGAGATTTTTGATTTTGGTGATTTTTGTTATTCGATTTTGAATATTTTTGTTATTCGAGATTTTCGGTAATTTTTTGGCAATTTTTGTTTTTGTCGATTTTTGTTTTTGGTGATTTTTGTTATTTGCGATATTCGGTTTTTGACGGTTTTCGGTTTTGGCGATTTTTGTTTTTTGGTATTTTTGATATTGGCGATTTGTTGTTTGGATTCTTGATTTAGTCAATTTTTGGCTTTAGCGATTTTTGTTATTTGAGATTTTTGATTTTTGGGAATTTTTGATTTTAGTGATTTTTTTTATTCACGATTTTCGATTTTGAATATTTTTGTTATTCGAGATTTTCGGTTCTGGCAATTTTTGTTTTTGTCGATTTTTGTTTTTTGTGATTTTTGTTATTTGCGATTTTCGGTTTTTAACGGATTTCGGTTTTGGCGTTTTTGTGTTTTGGTATTTTTGATATTGGCGATTTTTGTTTTTTTTTGTGATTTTTATTTTGGCGATTGTTGTTTGGATTCTTGATTTAGTCGATTTTTGGCTTTTGCGATTTTTGTTATTAGAGATTTTTGATTTTGGCGATTTTTGATTTAGTGTTTTTTGTATTTCCGATTATTTCCGATTTTCGGTTTTGAATATTTTTGTTATTCGAGATTTTTGGTTCTGGCAATTTTTGCTTTTGTCGATTTTTGTTTTTGGAGATTTTTGTTATTCGCGATTTTCGGTTTTGCCGATTTTTGACTCTGACGATTTTTTTTGTGTTTTTTGATTTTGCGATTTTTTATTTTGGTGATTTTTGTTATTCGCAATTTTGGGTTCTGACGATTTTTGTTTTTTGTGATTTTTGATTTTGGCGATTTTTTTTTTTTTTGGCGATTTTTGTTATTCGCGATTTTCGGTTTTGGCGATTTTTGATTTTGGCGACTCCGCTACAATTTCCATGACTACTTCAATTGATAATTAATGTACTTGTCAAAAGTTTCAAGACTGTCATTTTCGTAGTACTTCAAATTTGCATAGGAGGTGCCACGCCCATTGGTCTGATCCCGCCCATTTTTAGGGAAACTACTGAAATTAATAATTTATGAACTCAGACAAAGTCCCAAGGCTTTTTCTATTATAGTACACCAGTTATATGATATTATATATTTACTTTGTATGGGGGTGCCACGCCCACTGATCTGCTTCCGCACATTAATAACACTCACATTAATAACTTATGAAATCACATAAAGTTCCAAAGCTTTCTCTATTCAGTACTCTAGATATACATATGTCATTAAATATTTACTTTGTATGGTGGGTGCCACGCACATTCGTCCGATCCCGCTTATTTTTCCTAACTACCAAATATATATATGTATATATGTATATCTACCAAAAATATTTGAACTAAGCAAACCTTTTATTTTAGCGATCGAATCAGAATCATTTTCTGACTTATAGTTAAAAAAAAACAAACATCGTAAAATGTCTACGCATATGCGTTTTATGCACACTTTTGTGATGGTGTGTTTTCCCATATAAAATTTGTAAATTTTTTCTTTTTTCGTGTTCTTGCTTTAAAAATTTATGTTTTTTGCACTTCTTTTTCAGGAAAATGTAATTTTTAATGCAAAGACGCAAACCTATATTAGTATTGTCCAGCAACGCGGGCAGGTTTACTCTAGTAATATATATATGGGGGATTTCATGTCAAGTGCACCAACTTTTGAAACCGATGTCTTCCGATCGGGATGAAATTTGCACCAAGGTTAGTCCTATTGGATAGTAGTTTAGACACAATTTTTCAATAAGATCGGTCCAGATCTCTCTGAGCTAGATCTCTCAAAGTTAGTGCATTTGTGAAAAATTGAAAAACCGTTGTCTTGAGTTACAAAACATTTATTTTGATAGATATCCCACTCCCATCCCACTAAGCGACCAAAAAGCTCTTAAAGGTATATATGTATATCGATTACATTTGGTGTATGTCTGTTATACCCACTAATCGATAAAACGAAAATAAATCCTGTATGACCATTTATAGCCATAGTCCCCTTAGAAAGCTGCTTCCTTTACAAAGATGCTTCACGTAAATCTACCGAAAAACAAAAATGTGTCATAGATTTTTTTTCCAATTTGATTTATATGTGTTTTTGAGAGAGATTTTTGAATTCACTAAATATGGTCATGATAGGTCCATTTTTTGGTTAATTAGATATGGTTGCTTTCATAATATGTGGAAGGATTTTAATTTTAAAACAAACAACCGTTAAACCACTCGTTTTCTAATCAGTAGGTTGGTGTTAGTTTATTTACCCAGATTTTTATGTTGCTTGTTGTTTTATTGGCATATCAATGGAATTTGAAGTACGTATCTTCAATTTTACAATTATAATTTCCGTTGTTATAACAATCGTTCTCAATTGATTTTAACGAAAAAAATTGTTGGCTGTATAAATAAACTCCAGTGTTGGTGGTCTGAAAACTTGCACTTGTTATTTTAAAGTTTGGTGATTAGAAAAATCATTGATTACGGAACGGAAACAGAAAAACTGCTTTGTCCATAAAATGGCTCCAGCATTTTATAAGACATTCAAAAATGGAATTGGTAAAAGACCTCGACTACACTGTACAACAATATTATAGTGTAGTAAAACCACCAAAGGCTTTTTGGTGTGTAAACTTCTATACGCGAAGGGGTGAAACTTTCTATTTCACAATACAATCACAAAAACATCGTAACATGTGAGCCGTAAGACAAAATCGAAGTGAATTATGATTGTATTGGTGAAAAAATTATGATATGTAATAACCTGTTTAAAAATGAAAAATGAAAAAAGAAAAATGAAAAATACAAAATTAAAAATAAAAATGAAAAATAAAAAATTAAAAATAAAAAATTAAAAATAAAAAATGAAAAATAAAAAATTAAAAATAAAAAATGCAAAATGAGAAATAAAAAATGAAAAATGAAAAAAAAAAATTAAAACTGAAAAATAAAAAAATTAAAAATAAAAAAAGAAAAATAAAAATTGAAAAATAAATAATGAAAAATAAGAAATGAATAACAAAAAATGCAAAATGAGAAATAAAAAATGAAAAATAAAAATTTTAAAATAAAAAATGCAAAATGAAAAATGAAAAAAATTAAAAATAAATGAAAAATAAAAAATTAAAAATAAAAAACGAATAATTAAGAATTAACCGGTTGAATAAATTAGCAGAGCCAACTGCTAATTTAATTTTTTATTTTTCATTGCTATAAGTTATAAATAGATGACATTTTCTGTTTGATTTTAAAACTGTGTCATAAAAAATCTTTAATTACTAGATGTTTACACATCACCCCTGTGATCGGACTCACATGATTTTTTCTCCGTGCGGATAAATAGTAATTTTATGGCCTTTTAAAATTTTCATTTTATTTTGGGCCAACCCCTTAAGGCCAATTTACACTATCACACTTTCAAAAAGTCGAGTATTATGAAAATTTCGTATCATGTAAAAAGCTTATGTTATGAATTTGACAGTCTCTATGATTTTATTTTCGAAAGATTTCATTTTTAGAAACATTTCTCAAAACTTGTCATTTTCATCGGACCAGAGTTGTTTTTTTGGTAATATTAAAAATAGAAGGTAAACAAAAACAATGAAAGTGGAAATAAAATATAAATTTCAAAATAAATTTGTTTATTATTCTAAGTAGCTTTTTTCATAAAACTTGAGTGTGATGGTGTAAATGGCCTAAGTATGCAGGAATAATGTCGATACGACTTTATGACAGACCGATGAATTTCATCGGATTTTTATTTCGAGCTATCGTGTAAATGGGCCTTTATGAAATATGTAAACACAAAATTAAATTCCACACGAAATTTTGAACCTTATATCTGCCACATACTGCAATACAATACACACTAAAACGGTCATTTAGAGGGTTAACAAATTCCATTTACCCATTTTTCATTAGATTTTATAGCGTGTGCTAAAATTTCCCTACATAAAACGAAACAACAAGGAAAATCAATAATTTTTTTTAAATTTTGACTAAAATGCATAGAAATTTAGCTTTAAGGTGCGTATGATTAATATTGGTACCAAATAATTTATTATTACTCATACGTCGGAAAAAACATTAGACAGTAAGAAGACTTGAGTGATGCCAATTTAGCATTTTTCCTGCTAGAATTTATATTTTTTTTTTAACAGTAGAAATTACATTTAACATTTTATTTTAAATTATTTAGTACTTTAATTATTTTTTTTTGAATCAGTGGCAGATGAGCAAAAAATAGTTATACAAAAATGCTCGATATCAAATGTTTTTAATGTTTTTATTAAAACAAAAACCTTTGCACATTCTGCAAGACAGGATATACAGCCATTTCGGGTTGAGTCACCAACCCTCGTCAGTAACCAAAAGCATAGATAGTGTGTTTGGTAAAAAAAGTTTGCTGAAACCAACCCAATGAGAATCCAAGCAAAGAATTTCACTATTTTAGCTTTTTCCAATATAAAAAAACCTAAATATAAAACAATTTCGAAACAAAAATGTTTGTATATGAGTACACAGCTGTACAACCTGTCCTGCAGAATATAGATAAATTTTTGAAACAATGATGTTGGCCAAGAAGAGCCTACAACGGGGCTAAATACTGCGATAAGTAAATCATTTGGCATTAAACGTATTGATTATAATAAATTGAATGAACTGCTTTATCATATTGACTGGTCATTTTTGGTTGATAATCAGGTCCTTAATACTTGTGCCATGGACTTTGTTTTGTTAAAATTTTATGACATTTCGAACAATTGTTTTTCTAAATGCATTCCTCTTTCCCATCAGAACTTTGATGGAATTCAAAGGAATTGTCGAGGCTAAAAAACAGAAAATCTCGCCTTTTTAAAAGATACGCAAAATCCTGTTCAACTTTAGATTATGCTAAATATTCTACCGCTCGCGCTGATTATAATTTACTGAATAATAATTGCTTTACGAGGTATTTGGATAATTTAAAATCAAACTTTGCTAATAACTCAAAGTCCTTCTTTGACTTTGTACGTGTTAAACGCAAATCTTCGTTGTTCCCGCCTACAATGTTTTGCAATTACAATTCATGAATATGTCTGCTGATTTTTTTCCAGACCACGTATATTCTATTTCAAATACTTAAACCGGCTGGAACTTTGATTTCATTGGCCAAAAGTCCACTTTTTTTAAAATTTTAACGCCATTTTGTAGCTAATATATCCAAATTAATGTAGCCAGTTTAAACTATTGTTAAACTATTGTTAATTGTGGGCGTGGAATGCTGTCAAACTCAACTGTTTTTTAATTTCAGAAAAAGATAATTTTTGTTTGTTTTTTTTTATCAAAAATAAATGGTTGCTACTCGCAAGTTATCGTCGATAATGACCTGCGGTCTTCTTTACAATGTTGGTGGGATTGTAGTCTTTAGTTATTGTAAGTGGTCACAACCCTACCATTTAATATTAGAGGTGTTCTGAAAGATTTATTAATCTACTATATTTGTGTCAAATTTCAACTTTAGTGGAGTAGAACTTCTAGGGAACAAACGGGAACAAGAAACGGATACCACCCCTACGTATACTTTTGCACCCGTGACGATCTGCGGGTAGAAGACTTTTTTCATTTTAACGAAATTACTCAAAAAAATTTCAAATTACGGTAATTAAAACGGCCCTATAAGTATACAATACAAGTATAACGATCGACTCAGAATCACTTTTTGAGTCGATTTAGCAATGTCCGTCCGTCCGTCCGTCTCGGTGTCCATGTAAACCTTGTAATCAAACTACAGGTCGCAAATATGAATACATTTTGATGAAATTTGGTATATAAGCCTTTATCGGCCATAGGATTAACGCTAACAAAATTGGTGAGAATCGGTCCATGTTCAGACCTAGTCCCCATACAAATGACCCCTATGAAATCGACATAAATTGCCATAAGATCCAAATTATTATATAGATCTCAGTCAAATTGGGTTTGTATATATTTATTATATCCATTAATCACTAGTCTAAAAATAATCCCAACAGGACAATTCTTAGTCATAGGTCCCATATAGAACTGCTTCCCGATCTTCACTTAAATCTATTGAAAAACAAAAATATTTAACAGATTTTTTCCAAATTTGGTTTGTACATATATTTTCAAAATATAAGTGACTTTTGAATCCTATCTTACGTGTAGATCTCAAAGGGTCATGTTTTTGCAATATTGAATCTAAAATTATAAGAGTTACTTCTGGCGTTCCCCAAGGCAGTCATTTTTTAATTCAGAATTGCAACGTCCTTACGTATGCAATGACATAAATCGTCATATTACTCTTCAGCGTGAGCTTGATTTATTAGTTGAATAGTGTAATGTGAACTCGATGGAACTGAATCTTAAGAAATGTAAAGATATGGTGTTTCACAGAAATGGAATGATTTCTAACGAGTATTGCATTAATGGAATATTATTGGATACCGTTCAAACATTTCTGGATCTTTGGTGTACTTATGGTTAGGAAACTTGACTTCATTGGTCATATTAGTATGATTGTTAATAAGGCAAGATCTCCTCTTGGTTTCGCTAAAAGATACGTTACGGAGTTTTCAGATCCATATGTTACTAAACAGTTTTATACAGCACTTGTAAGACCAATTTTGGAATATGCATCAATAATATGGAATCCATATTATCAAGTTCACGCCAATGCATTTGAGTCTGTGCAGAAAAAGTTTTTGTTATTCTGCCTATTCATCATATACTAATAGATTAAAGCTTATCAGACTTCCAACTCTTGAGAGTAGGAGGGTCATGTTGGGTGTCACCTTTGTTTTCAGCCTTGGAATGGTGACGTTGACTCGGAGTTTCTTTTATCAAATTTAAATTTTAACTTACCTTGTAGATTCACAAGACATTTTGATCCGCTTCATTTTGACTATTTTAGGATTAATTATGCTAATTCTTATCCTTTCCGCAGAATTTGTCATGATTATAATGTTACACAATTTCGTTGATTTTAATTGTAATGTATTGAAAGTAAAGCGCGATATAATTGAATACCTCAATTAACTATTTTTGTTCTTTATGTTTTTTAAGTTTGTCTATTCTTAATATCAGCTGATGACATAGTCTGTAGCTGATTTACGACCACACAATCTATTTGCCAGCTCTTGGAATCCGCCAGGGTTCGGACCATTGTGTGTACGTGGTCCCCACGTTAAGGTGGCGTGTCCCCTCGGTCGGGTGGGGTGGGTAAGTGTGAGGTGGGTTCTGTCGTTTAAAAAAAAATGTGTTAAGGTTTTTGCTTCATTAACACTTGATCTTGAGCTTGATTAATTTCTAACTCAATCATTAAAACTAGCAGATTCCAGCGCTCGAAATTCGAGTGCAGTTTCTAGTCAGCTTTATTTTCCAACTTAGCAAATTCACAAACCAACACTTTTATGGTTTCTTATTATTGCGAATGAAGAAACAAACTCTTTAACAAAAACATTAACAAATTTAATAAAACACACATAGCATATGTAAATTTTATGTATGTGTTAGTAGCAATTTTAATTGCAATTTACTCAAAATAAAGAAAAAAAACTTAAAAATCTGTAAATCTGCAAAGAGGCTAAAAAGAAATACTTTTCAAATAATATATGTTTGGTCAAAATCGGGATAAAACGGTAGAACAAAACATCGGTCACAAGAAATCGCCTAGCCTATTAATATTATAGATGATAAAGATCGAAAATAAGATTTTTATGTTTAAAAAATAGAAAATTATAAATTAGTTATACAAAAAATTTAAAAACTTAATTTCAATATTTTTCCAATGTTTTGATCAGACGCCAATGTTGTGAAACATTTTGTTTTCACTTCAACTACTTTTTTTTTTTTTACCTAAAAAACATTTTTTTATTTAATTTTTTAATTTCAACTTAATAATGTTCTGATGAAGAACAGTCAGTATTAATTAATTTGCACTAATATTTCTTAAAATTAGTCCAAAATTCTTAAAGGTTGTCTAATATATCGTACTTTAGAATTAGAATCGACTTAGCGATGTTCGTTCGTCCGTCTGTCTGTCTGTGTGTCCATGTAAACCTTATAATCAAACAGGTATCGAATATGATTATATTTTTGGTATATAAGCTTTAATCGGCCATATGACGAACGTTATTGAAATTGGTGAGAATCGGTGCATGTTCGGATGACCCCTATGAAATTGACTTAAATTCCATAAGATCCAAATTACCATATAGATCACGGTCAAATTGGGTTTGTGTGTTTTTATTACATCCATTAATCATTAGTTAAAACATAAACCCCATAGAACAATTTTTAGTCCGAGACCCCATATAAAGCTGCTTCCCGATCTTCACTTAAACGCATCAAAAACAAAAATATTACATATATGTTTCTCAGATATGGTTTTTTCATGTTTTTGCAAAAAAATAAGTGACTTCACCAAATATGGTCAGGATTTGTACATTTTTCGACCTAGTCCCCATATAAATATAGCATCCGATATGAACTTTTTCAGATGTGCAGGCAAAAATGTTAATAACAATGCTACTCAGATTTGGTTTATATCAATTTTTTATACCCAATTAGTTGGACCTTAGACATATTCTCTAAACGCTTGGTAGACTATGATTTTCTTACTTGTTATAATTAGAATAGTGAGTTTATAACGTTTTGCATAAAAAAAAATCACGTGAGTCCGATCACAGGGGAGATGTGAAACATCTAGTAATTAAAGATTTTTTATGGCACTTTTTTAAAATCAAACAGAAAGCGTCATCTATGTCGAAGTATCCGTCGAGGAACCAGAAGATGGTCTCGACGAAGACTTCGACGACTTCGTTACCCACCCCTCATTTAAAATATTGTGACCCCCTGGACTGCTGCTGTCACCTATGGTGAATGGACGACAAAGGACGGTTGACAGGACGACATTTTTTGTCATCTGTCAACCGCCCTTTCCAGTCAGTCAAAAAAAGACTATTAAGTGACAGCAGCAGCAACAGCGTTTCTTCCTCAAATAAATATATAAAAATATAAGTTTTTTTATAACGTTGCCGAAAACCCACCCGTTTTTCATAGCAGCAAGGAACAATCCTCAAACAAACGTAAGTAAAGTGAACTTTAACTTACTAACCACACAAAATAACACACACACACACACCCGTCCATACAACATCATCAAGAAGACACACAATTATTTGTTTGACGAACAAATAGTTTTACTTTTATTTCATTAAAAGTGCACAACAAATTCCTTACTAAATTAATTTATTAAGGAAATTGTTTAATTTATGTATCACTTATAACAATCAACTGCAGGGGCTCTGCTAATATAAAAATATTTATTATTTCAACCGGTTAATTTTTAATTTTTCGTTTTTTATTTTTCATTTTTTGTTTATCACTTTTTATTTTAAATTTTTTAATTTTTCATTATTTAATTTTAATTTTTTATTTTTCTTTTTTCATTTTTTTATTCATTTTTCATTTTTTGTTTTACATTTTTCATTTTTTATTTTTTAATTTTTAATTTTTCGTTTTTCATTCTTTATTTTTAATTTTTTAATTTTTCATATTTCGTTTTTCATTTTTCATTTTTTCTTTTTCATTTTTTATTTTTAATTATTAATTTTTAATTTTTCGTTTTCATTATTTATTTTTAATTTTTTATTTTTCATTTTTCATTTCTTATTTTTCATTTGTCGTTTTTCATTTTTAATTTTTTATTTTTCATTTTCCGTTCGTCGTTTTTCGTTTTTCATTTTTCGTTTTTCATTTATTTTAATTTTAAATTTTTTTATTTTTCATTTATCATTTTTTATTTTTCATTTTTAATTTTTCATTTTTTATTTTTTATTTTTCGTTTTTCATTTGTTATTTTTAATTTTTAATTTTTAATTTTTAATTTTTAATTTTTAATTTTTAATTTTTAATTTTTAATTTTTAATTTTTAATTTTTAATTTTTAATTTTTAATTTTTAATTTTTAATTTTTAATTTTTAATTTTTAATTTTTAATTTTTAATTTTTAATTTTTAATTTTTAATTTTTAATTTTTAATTTTTAATTTTTAATTTTTAATTTTTAATTTTTAATTTTTAATTTTTAATTTTTAATTTTTAATTTTTAATTTTTAATTTTTAATTTTTAATTTTTAATTTTTAATTTTTAATTTTTAATTTTTAATTTTTAATTTTTAATTTTTAATTTTTAATTTTTAATTTTTAATTTTTAATTTTTAATTTTTAATTTTTAATTTTTAATTTTTAATTTTTAATTTTTAATTTTTAATTTTTAATTTTTAATTTTTAATTTTTAATTTTTAATTTTTAATTTTTAATTTTTAATTTTTAATTTTTAATTTTTAATTTTTAATTTTTAATTTTTAATTTTTAATTTTTAATTTTTAATTTTTAATTTTTAATTTTTAATTTTTAATTTTTAATTTTTAATTTTTAATTTTTAATTTTTAATTTTTAATTTTTAATTTTTAAATTTTAATTTTTAATTTTTAATTTTAATTTTTAATTTTTAATTTTTAATTTTTAATTTTTAATTTTTAATTTTTAATTTTTAATTTTTAATTTTTAATTTTTAATTTTTAATTTTTAATTTTTAATTTTTAATTTTTAATTTTTAATTTTTAATTTTTAATTTTTAATTTTTAATTTTTAATTTTTAATTTTTAATTTTTAATTTTTAATTTTTAATTTTTAATTTTTAATTTAATTTTTAATTTTTAATTTTTAATTTTTAATTTTTAATTTTTAATTTTTAATTTTTAATTTTTAATTTTTAATTTTTAATTTTTAATTTTTAATTTTTAATTTTTAATTTTTAATTTTTAATTTTTAATTTTTAATTTTTAATTTTTAATTTTTAATTTTTAATTTTTAATTTTTAATTTTTAATTTTTAATTTTTAATTTTTAATTTTTAATTTTTAATTTTTAATTTTTAATTTTTAATTTTTAATTTTTAATTTTTAATTTTTAATTTTTAATTTTTAATTTTTAATTTTTTATTTTTAATTTTTAATTTTTAATTTTTAATATTTAATTTTTAATTTTTAATTTTTAATTTTTAATTTTTAATTTTTAATTTTTAATTTTTAATTTTTAATTTTTAATTTTTAATTTTTAATTTTTAATTTTTAATTTTTAATTTTTAATTTTTAATTTTTAATTTTTAATTTTTAATTTTTAATTTTTAATTTTTAATTTTTAATTTTTAATTTTTAATTTTTAATTTTTAATTTTTAATTTTTAATTTTTAATTTTTAATTTTTAATTTTTAATTTTTAATTTTTAATTTTTAATTTTTAATTTTAAATTTTTAATTTTTAATTTTTAATTTTTAATTTTTAATTTTTAATTTTTAATCTTTAATCTTTAATTTTTAATTTTTAATTTTTAATTTTTAATTTTTAATTTTTAGTTTTTAATTTTTAATTTTTAATTTTTAATTTTTAATTTTTAATTTTTAATTTTTAATTTTTAATTTTTAATTTTTAATTTTTAATTTTTAATTTTTAATTTTTAATTTTTAATTTTTAATTTTTAATTTTTAATTTTTAATTTTTAATTTTTAATTTTTAATTTTTAATTTTTTATTTTTAATTTTTCCTTTTTCGTTTCTATTTTTCGTTTTTAGTTTTAAATTTTTCATTTTTCGTTTTTCGTTTTTCATTTGTTATTTTTAATTTTTTTATTTTTCATTTTTTATTTTTCATTTTTAATTTTTATTTTTCATTTTTGATTTTTAATTTTCAAACAGGTTATTACATATCATAATTTTGTCACCAATACAATCATAAGTCTCATTGATTTTGTCTTACATCTTACGCTGTTTATACCGTACCCACTATGTGATTTGGGTATAATGAATTTGTGCTGCCAAAAGTATTTGACCTAGACACATCTTTTATTATACCGATCGACTCAGAAGCACTTTCTAAGTCAGAATCACTTTCTGAGTCGCTTTAGCGATGTCCGTCCGTCCGTCTGTGTGTCCATGTAAACTTTGTAATCAAACTACACGTTGCAAGTATGACTATATTTTGATGAAATTTGGTATATATTTCTGAGTCGCTTTATCGATGTCTGTCCGTCCGTCTGTGTGTCCATGTAAACTTTGTAATCAAACTACACGTTGCAAATATGACTATATTTTGATGAAATTTGGTATATAAGCTTTTATCGGCCATAGGATGAACGCTATTGAAATTGGTGAAATTCGGTCCATGTTCAGACCTAGTCCCCATACAAATGACCCCTATGAAATCGACATAAATTGCCATGAGATCCAAATTTTCATATAGATCAAATTGGGTATGTATGTGTTTATTATATCCATTATTCAGTAGTCCAAAAATAATCCCTATAGGACAATTCTTAGTCATAAGCCCCATATAGAGCTGCTTCCCGATCTTCACTTAAATCTATTAAAAAAACAAAAATATTGCACAGATTTTTCTCAAATTTGGTTTGTATACTTTTTGACTTTACCAAATATGGTCAGGATCGAGCTATTTTTCGACCTAGTCCCCATATAAATATAGCACCCGATATGAACTTCTTTATATCTGCAGCCAAAAAAAAATTAAAAACAATTCCCCTCAAATTTGGTTTATGCTTATATTCTTTATTCAATTAGTTGGACCGAAGCGGTAGGGTCTCTAAGCCATGGTATAGGGTATCGTATAGTCGTATAGTATAGTCTGACCGACTATAATTTTCTTACTTGTTTTGTGATTGTATTGTAAAATAGATTTTTACCCCCCGGCGCGTATAGATGTTTACACATCAAAAAGTGCCTTATATATTTTATATTTAAGTTTGGGCTGGAACGGTTAAATTTAGCATTTTCTTCGCCAATTTTTGGCCGTACTTGTGTACTACATTTGAAGCTACTCATTATTTAAAGATAAAAATGTTCATATCTTATCACAAGTTCCGTTCTGAATTGATTTGATTCAATAGTTGAGATTCTATTTGTTTTCATTAATGAATAAAAGTTTTACAAATTAAAAAAAAAAATATTTTTTCTTAAACAAAATTTTAAGACATGTACATGAAATTTTCGATCTTCGTTTTATGAAAAAGCAAAATACGAATTCAAATCCATTTTCGAACAGAATTTTTCTCTGTGACATGCCTGTTTATAGTTCACAATTTGGAAAACAAATAAATTTTGAAATTCCTTATTCCATTTTTGTTTTCCATATGTTTAATAACACGGTGCAACAAAATCAGGATCGTGGTGTTGGGAGTAGATGATTCTTGCGAAGAACATGTTAAGCTTATATCTGCCATTTTAATGGGTCACTTTAGTACTCTTTTGAAAAAAATATTGTAAAATTAATTAAAAACAAGCATTTTAAGGGTTAAACTGTTCAACTGTCAATAAGTATCTTTCAAGAGTAAAAGTTCACGCATGAGATTTAAAACATTAAAAACGTAATTAAGTATTTAGATCTGTAAAATTTGCTTTGTCAAATGTTAAGAAGTATTTTTTTTTGTTTGTTTTGATAACCGCAGTTTATAACCAGCACTTGAAATTTTTTTTAAAACATTTAAGTGACAGCAATTTTGACATGTCCAGCATTAAATATGTTCTAAAATGTTTCAAATGTTATGAAAATCTGATACTTAAATGTTTGTAAAATCTAGCCATTATGTATTTTTTTTTCTTTTGTAAATATAATTATAATTTATAACGATTAACCGTATAACGAAAGCCCGATGTACTATGTACATTTCAAAATTGTGAATATAACGAGATGATACTGCAGATAGAGACGACGTATTTTTAAGATGTGATCACCAGTCAACATTTGTTTAATTCTTCTTCTTTTAATGCTATAGTCCATTAGAGTAATACAATATGTAGTACTATTTTACATGCAGACATACATACATACTTATGTATATATTTTCGTGACTAACTCACTGTTAGAATACGAATATAAAGTAAATAATTATTTTTTTACTTATTAGAATAATATCCATTATCTCACTTTCGCTCTCTCTCTCTCTCTCTCTCTTTCCCTCTCAAATTGAAAGTTTTTTTTTTAATTTTTTTCAATTATGTTCACTTGTTTATACTTTTGTTGTTAAAAACAAAAAAATAATTTTTATAAACATACACAATATTCTGTATAGAACTCGACTATTACGGGTAAGTGCAGCAAGTTTTCAGTTAAGCACTTCGCTAGTTACTGAATCAATAGAATATAAATTATTAAAAAGGGTTCCGTTCGAATTAAGTTTGCTTAAAAATTGTGAAACTTTATTAAACGAACGAAAGAATATAGAGTTATGATTATGGCGAATTTCGAAGCACTCTAGCTTTTCTGTACACTTGTATCCATAAGTCACCAATACCGCTGAAAACTGAAACTGAAAAAGTTTATTACAAATGATTTGCGATAAGATAATAATACCACCTCTGTTTCATATGCATAATATTTGTAAATTGAAAGTTGGAAATCTTATCATGGTTTTCATAACTTTTCATTCTTTTAAAATTTTTATTGTTTTTTTTTTTCATTCGTTTTTGCCTATAACACTAAAATCTATCAATTATCAAAAAAAAAAATAAATGTACAAGAGATAAGACAAGAGAAGCCTTGTCAAGTCAAATTTCTCTCTGTTAAGTAAATGCAAATATTTTACTTTTTTGTTAGTACTACACTGGCAAACAGGGGTTTGAAATGTTGATCAAGATGATGACATTTTAGTGCCAGCTGAATAAATCATACATTTGGTTTGATCAAAAAAATAAAAAATTACTATCTGGGTGTAATTTCATAATTTCACAACTGACTGAAGTTGATGTTATTTTTGATGCTCGCCATACGTTTTCTCTTCTCAAAGATGTTTTTCTTCTGAATTTGTTCTTATAATGACCAAATTTAATTTCCGCTAAATATATACTATTCTGATGTTGAAACTACCAAAAAATTTAACCGGATTAATTCATAATCACTATTTAAGTCGATTTAGCGATATCTGTCTGTCCGTCCGTCTGTCTGTCCTTCCGTCCGTTTGTGTGTCTATGTAAACCTTATAATCAGGTTGCAAATATGCATCTTTTGATGAAATTTGGTATGTAAGCTTCTATCAGCCATAGCATGAACGCTATTGAAATTGGTGAATATCGGTGTATGCTCAGCCCTAGTCCCCATACAAATAACTCCTATGAGATCGACTGATGTAGCCATAAAATCTAGATTATCATATAGATCTCGATAAAATTTTGTGTATGTGTGTGTATTATACCCACTAATCGTTAGTCCCCAAAATTACTCTCTAGGACCATTTTTAGTCATAGGCCTCATTTAAAGCTGATTTCCGATCTTCAATTAAATCTATCAAAAAACTAAAATGTTGAATAGATTCTTTTTCAAATGTGATTTGTATTTGTTTTGAGAAATGTAAGTGACTTTATTAAATATGGTCATGATCGGTCCATTTTTGACCTAGTCCCCATATAAAAATAACGTTTTGATATCTGGACGCCACAAATTAACAACACTACCACCTCAGGTTTGGTTTATTTTTATTTTCTATATCCAGTTATTGCTGCAGCCAATTTGATGCAAGACCCTGTTTCGAAAGTTGGTATTTGTGATAGCCTATGTGGTCAGGGTATAATGAGTTTGCTGTTTGATGTGAGTGCTGATGTTTATAGCTACCAAACATATTTGACCTAGATCCATCTTTAATTATACCGACCGCCTCTGAATCATTTTTTGAGTCGATTCCGCGATGTCCGTCCGTCCTTCATTAGCAGAGTGATACAAAAAAGAATGAAACAGAAATACCTGGGATGCCATACTTTTTTTTCTAAAAGGTCTTGTCGAGTACAACAAGACCCTGTCCTTGAAATTTGCGAAACACCTCCAAAATCTTGAGATACGGGTAAAAAGCAGTTTTCCGGCCCTTTTGCACATATAAGCCAGTGACTTTGTTGAATATCAACCGATTTTGAATTTCTCAGTGGATTTAGAAAGAGAAAACTAAGGCCTTTCGAAGATATGAATATGATATTTAAGTAATATTGAGACATCTGTGCCTATTTTTCCAGCAAACTCATTTTTTGATGTGTAAACATCTATACGCTCAGGGGGGTAGAAATATATTTCACAATACAATTACAAAAACAGAGTAAGACAAAAACGGTGTGAGGTACAATCGTATTGGTGAAAAGATTAGGAAGTGTTTGGAGATAAAAATGAAGGCACGATTTTATTAGGAAGTGTTTGGAGATAAACTGAGGGAGCGAATAGCGTTATAAAAACGTTTTGA
Source organism: Cordilura impudica (assembly GCA_963682025.1). Lineage (NCBI taxonomy): Eukaryota > Metazoa > Arthropoda > Insecta > Diptera > Scathophagidae > Cordilura > Cordilura impudica. The sequence goes on along the minus strand of OY821519.1, from coordinate 18,569,246 downwards.
AAAATTAAATATAAAAAATTAAAAATTACCCAGTTGAAATAAATAATATAAAATATGTTTATCAAGATTCAGAAAATACACACATGAATCACACAATGTTCTGTTCAAAAACAGCCAACACATATTATTATTTTCATATCAATTATGTGTGTTTTTAAATTTTGTACGGTGCCGAACAAATCATGACTGTGTTTCGTTTTAATATTTCGATATCGACACGAACATTTTTCTATCACGTATTTTTTGTTTCGAACACACATAAACGACACAGATTCGAGTGTAGCTTTACTTTAAGTTCGTGTTCTGGTACGTGTACTGCGAAAAAAAGAGAACATGAACAAATAACAGGTTCCAGTTCAATTATATTTTATGTTCTTGTTCTGGTACGTGTACTGCGAAAAAAACAGAACATGAACAATAAAAAGGTTCGAATTCAGTTATATTTTAAGTTCGTGTGCTGGCTCGTGTACTGCGAAAAAACAGAACATGGACAATAAACAGGTTCGAGTTCAGTTATATTTTAAGTTCATGTTCTGGCTCTGTGTGGTTTATGTGTGTTGGAAACAAAAAATTCGTGATAGAAAAATGTTCGTGTAGATAACGAAATATTAAAACGAAGCACAGTCGTGATTGTGTTCGGCACCGTACAAAATTTAGAAACACACATAAGTGATATGAAAACAAAAATATGGGTTTGGTGGTATGAGCTATGTTTGCTTACATATTAATTACACATCTGCCCTGTGATCGGACTGATTTTTTTAAATGTTCTATATTTTTCAACTTTGGAGATGTTTTTACGCATTTTTTTTTTTATATAGGAACCGTATAATTTATGAACTTACTATAAAAGTATGTTTATTTATAAGTTGGTTAAAAATCTGGTAAAAATTAACTGAGTTATTAAAATTTTAATAAAAAAAAATTTATTAAATGCCTACCAACATTTTTAAGTTGAATAATTGAAAATGTTATTTTGCAAAAAAAAAAAAAAAATAGTTTGTGTACGAATTAATTACATTTTTTTTAATTAAAAGTAACTCAAGATTTTGGAGGTGTTTCGCATATTTCAAGGGCAGGGTCTCGTAGGACAATCCTTAGTCAGAGCCCCCATATGAAGCTGCTTCCCGATCGTCACTTAAATCTATCAAAAAACAAAAATATTGAACAGATTTTTCTCAAATTTGGTTTATATATGTTTTTCCAATAAATAAGTGTTTTTACCATATATGTTCAGTAGCGGTCCATTTTTCGACCTACTCCCCATATAAGTATATCATCTGAGATGAACTTTTTCATATCGGAAGGCAAAAAAATTAATAACAATGCACTCAAATTAGGTGTATGCTTATTTACTATATCCAATTAGTTGCACCTACCCTAAAAGCATGGTATAGGGTATCGTATAGTCCGTCTAAACCGACCATAATTTACTTGTTTTTTTTTTCTTTTTAATTGCTCACCAAACGATTGATATTTTTCTACATTAATATTTTTTCAAACCAAAAAATTTTTTGTCCCATTGTTTTATCTCAACATATCTTTTTTTCGCTCAATATTTGTTTTCGTTTTGTCAACTATTTTTCGCATCAAGATTTTGTATTGTTTCTCGCTACCAAGTTCACCAATGCATCACTGCTTAACATGTGCTACGAAGTTTGCGAACTGTCCAATCATATGATGCGCAAACAACGGTTAACAAAAAAAGTCTGTCGCCATGAATAAATTAATTCGTTATTGCGCAATAAAAAAGCATCTGTATGAGATGATCGGCTTCTGCAGTGCTAACTAATCACAGATGCGTAATTCATTTGCATTTCTGAACAGGCCTCATGTAATTATATTTCCTCAAAAATTTACTTTGTTCAATTTTTTTATATTTATTTTTTTTAATTCTTCAATAATAATTGTTAACAATATCAAGGATTAAATTTAAATATTAAATTAGTCAACTTAATAACTTTAAATCGCTGCAGCGTACCCTTAAGAATTTTTCTATTGTTTACTTTAGAAGCCAAAAATGTTGTTAAATTTTCATTGTAAACAAATTAAAACAATGAAAGTAAACATGTCATTTAATATGTTTAACCACATTTTTTAAACTGATAGTCACTTTTAGTTTAAATGGATCTTAGAAACAAATTAATGTACCAGTACACGTATCTAAACCAGTATCTTATTTTAGTTCGATTTCTATTTGATATTGTTATTAAACTCATCGAAGCATAACATCAGTCAGAATCGGAAAATAAAGCTTGAGTACGTGCTTAAAGCTTACATTTTTATTTGCACTTGAAAATTTCTCTCTCCCACTAACTGTTTTATTAAGAAGCATACTTTAGATTTTCATATACAGCTCTGTGCAACTAATTAGGAACACAAAGCTAATGTGGGACCTTCAAGCAAATAAAAGAAAATTTACTATGATTTTGGTACAATTATTCCTAGTTTAGTTAATTTAACTCATTATTCTGGATGAAAAATGGCAATTGTATCAAATAAATTAATATTGAGAAAGTTGTGACCGACCCATATTTTTAAATATGATTGAAAACAGTGGTGCACAAAATTAAGGACACATCACGTCCCATCACAGGGGATATTCGTAAATATCTAGTAATAAAGAGTTTTTATGGCACTTTTTTAAAATCAAACAGAAAATGTCAATGATGTATCACTTAAAGCAATCAACTGCAAGCGGCTCTGCTAATATAAAAATATTTAATAATTTCAACCGGTTAATTTTTAATTTTTCATTTTTTATTTTTAATTTTTTATTTTTAATTTTTTGTTATTCATTTTTTTTTATTTTTCATTTTTTATTTTTCATTTTTAATTTTTCGTTTTTGTTTTTTATTTTTCATTTTTTATTTTTAATTTTTCGTTTTTCATTTTTTATTTGTAATTTTTCATTTTTCATTTTTAATTTTCCGTTTTTTATTTTGAATTTTTTATTATTAATTTTTTATTTTTAATTTTTAATTTTTAATTTTTAATTTTTAATTTTTAATTTTTAATTTTTAATTTTTAATTTTTAATTTTTAATTTTTAATTTTTAATTTTTAATTTTTAATTTTTAATTTTTAATTTTTAATTTTTAATTTTTAATTTTTAATTTTTAATTTTTAATTTTTAATTTTTAATTTTTAATTTTTAATTTTTAATTTTTAATTTTTAATTTTTAATTTTTAATTTTTAATTTTTAATTTTTAATTTTTAATTTTTAATTTTTAATTTTTAATTTTTAATTTTTAATTTTTAATTTTTAATTTTTAATTTTTAATTTTTAATTTTTAATTTTTAATTTTTAATTTTTAATTTTTAATTTTTAATTTTTAATTTTTAATTTTTAATTTTTAATTTTTAATTTTTAATTTTTAATTTTTAATTTTTAATTTTTAATTTTTAATTTTTAATTTTTAATTTTTAATTTTTAATTTTTAATTTTTAATTTTTAATTTTTAATTTTTAATTTTTAATTTTTAATTTTTAATTTTTAATTTTTAATTTTTAATTTTTAATTTTTAATTTTTAATTTTTAATTTTTAATTTTTAATTTTTAATTTTTAATTTTTAATTTTTAATTTTTAATTTTTAATTTTTAATTTTTAATTTTTAATTTTTAATTTTTAATTTTTAATTTTTAATTTTTAATTTTTAATTTTTAATTTTTAATTTTTAATTTTTAATTTTTAATTTTTAATTTTTAATTTTTTATTTTTAATTTTTAATTTTTAATTTTTAATTTTTAATTTTTAATTTTTAATTTTTAATTTTTAATTTTTAATTTTTAATTTTTAATTTTTAATTTTTAATTTTTAATTTTTAATTTTTAAATTTTAATTTTTAATTTTTAATTTTTAATTTTTAATTTTTAATTTTTAATTTTTAATTTTTAATTTTTAATTTTTAATTTTTAATTTTTAATTTTTAATTTTTAATTTTTAATTTTTAATTTTTAATTTTTAAGTTTTAATTTTTAATTTTTAATTTTTAATTTTAATTTTAATTTTTAATTTTTAATTTTTAATTTTAAAATTTTTAATTTTTAATTTTAAAATTTTTAATTTTTAATTTTTAATTTTAAAATTTTTAATTTTTAATTTTTAATTTGTAGTTTTTAATTTTAAATTTTAAATTTTTGATTTTTAATATTTCGTTTTTCTTTTTTAATTTTTATTTTTCATTTTTTATTATTCATTTTTCATTTTTTGTTTTTTATTTTTCGGTTTTCGTTTTTCATTTTTAATTTTTCATTTTTTATTTCTGATTTTTCTTTTTTAATTTGAATTTTTTATTTTTCATTTTTCGTTTTTCATTTTTCATTTTTTATTTTTCTTTTTTCATTTTTTATTTTTCGTTTTTCATTTTTTATTATTCATTTTTCATTTAATTTTTCATTTTTTATTTATTATTTTTTCATTTTTCATTTTCTATTTTATATAATAATTTTTTCACCAATACAATCATAAGTCACACCGATTTTGTCTTACGCGTTACATGTTATACTGTTTTTGTGAAATAGAAATTTACACCCCTGCGAGCATAGATGTTTACACATCCAAAAAATATTTATTTAAGAAAAAATTAACATTTTGTTGTTAAACCTCAGTTATAAATAACTGCTTTACATCTGCGAGGAATGGCTTCCCAAGCCATTTTGTTACGGTCTAGAGATTGTCAAAATTGCTTATCTTTAACAAGCTAACTTTTGTTATTACAACTTGCAATAAATTCTCTGTCGGGTTGAGATCAGGATTACATGAAGGCCAATCAAGAACCGTCACCGAATTGTATATAAAGAATTGCTTGACGTGTAGAGCCGTGCTACCAGTATATTTTCTTCAGCAGAAGGCATCATTACAAGGTCCTGAAAAATTAAAATGCGATTTTGGGGAGTGTTGGGTTCCAGTTTGTTTCTTTTCTATATTAAACTAATAAATGTGAAGTTTAAGGACAATCGGATAAAGAAAAGTCGTGCCGGAAATCGATTGAAAATTTAACCATGTTTATATGGGGAATATATGACTTTTTCTGATTTTACTAAAATTTTGTTCTATAGTTTAATATTTTCGACAAAGTTGTTATATGAATCGATTTCAGTATTAAATTATCTTTTCAAAAAGCTATATAACTTCTAAATCGAATAAAAACTCGCCACGATATAGCAAACGCCCCATAACACTTTTATGCCAAAATGCAGTAGGTCATGAATTTTGGCTGCAATTTTTTTGGTCTCTATACTTATAAGTATTCAGATGTGAAGTATTGTTTTATTACCAATTTGTTAACCTATTGCGCAATGTGACCGAAAATAAGTAATTTTCTCGATTAGAGATTTTGATTTTAAATTTTTAGGTAAATATCTCTGCTAAAATTTTTTTGACAAGGATTTATTTTTTGTGGTTTTCGAGAAAAATTAGATTTTTGTGAAATATTTAAGGAATGGGTTAACGTTGTTCGATTTATTCCAAACTTTTAGCATGGAAGCTCTCAACATATGGTTATTATATTTTACGCGTCACATCTAAAAATTCAGCACAACAAAAGTAACACAGAACAAAATATGGAATGTTTGCAATTAATAATTGAATCAAATGAATAATCTATAATATTAATAGGCTAGGTGATTTCTTGTGACCGATGTTTTGTTCTACCGTTTTATCCCGATTTTGACCAAACGTATATTATTTGAAAGGTATTTCTTTTAGCTGTTTTCTAGCTTTACAGATTGTTAAATTTTGTCCTCTATTTTGAGTAAATTGCATTTAAAGTTGCTACTAACACATACATAAAATTATACATATGCTGTGTGTGTTTATTAAATTTGTTAATGAGTTTGTTATCTTCATTCACAATAATAATAAACCAAAAAAGTGTTGGTTTTTGAATTGGCTAAGTTGAAAAATAAAGTTGCTTAGAAATTGCACTCGAATTTCGAGTGCTGGAATCAGCTAGTTTTAATTAAATTTTTAAGAAAATTTGTACGGGGACTAGGTCCAAACGTGGACCGATTTCAAAGATTTTTTATAGATCTCGTCACTGGCCTAATAAACCCTTATGATTCAAATTTCATCGCAATAAAATAACATTTGCTACATTCAGTGGCATTAAAACCAATTTTTAAGGAAAATTTGTATGAGGACTATGTCCAAACATGGGCCGATTCCAACAAATTTTGAGTAGGGTTCGTCTCTGAGTCAAAAACACTAAGTTTCAAATTTCAGCACATTGTCTTTATATTTGCAACATGTAATATTAGCACCAAAATAATATTGAAATTTGATAGGATATATTGACCACCCCCCCCCCACCCTTTGGGCTTAGCACCCTCCCCCAGCACTCATTTTAAAGGTAAGGAAGTCATCTTTCAAAATCATTTCTAATTTTCGAAATATCTTAATTAGTTTAAAAGTTATGATTTTTGCAACGAAAAAAAGTCAAAAGGCCACACTGTGCGACGTTGGATTTTTCACCATTTTTAGAGGTGTCTCCATATTTTAGGCCATATCTTGGTACAATGACGCCCATTTTAAATACCAACCTACTCTAAATAATGACAAACAATATTATTCCAAGTGTACCTTGATACATGGTTTATTTTGTGTATGAGTATGATTTCCACAGAAAGACAGACAGACAGACGGACATCGCTATATCAACTCGAGTTGTTATAAGTATCAAGAATTTGTATATACTTTATAGGGTTGCAAATTAATTTTTCGATGTACTACGTAGTGGTGTGGAGGGATTACAAATTTAAAAATGTGGGCTTAAAAATAAAATAAATTTTACCAAATATTAACCCATTTTTAAAACATCTACACTTAAAGTTTAATGATTTGTCAATTAAATGACGTAAATAGAAACTCTCAATAAATGTAAATAAAACAATTAACTCATCACTGTGATCCGTTTGCAAAATTTAATCACAATATTTAATCAGCATTCTGTTTGTAATTTCCGATTGCGACAATTGAGAAAAAGCCACCATGATTATTTATTCAAAAAATTTGCAAAAATTAATTTAAAAAAGAAAAAAAAATACAATCAAATGCTAATAAGAAAAACAAATTGTTAAATACTCGTACAAAATGCCATAAGTCACAACAGACGACGCCTTTGTAATGAAAATTATGTGTGTTTTTTTATTTTTGTTGTCGTTATTAAGTGTAAAAATCTCCAAATCACTGACAGCTTCCATCACATGATTTCTTTACTTTTTTTGTTGTTATGAGTTTTTACGGGCTTTTGGATAATTAGCAACTATTAAATAATTTTAAAAAAATTTTGGTAAATATGAAAAAACACAATTTATCTAATACAATAAAATATGTATTAGTTACTAAAAAAAAGGCAAATTAATAGCCTAAAAGAGAATAGCAATTACAAAAAATACTGTTTAGTTCATAGAAAGTCCTGAAGCACCATTTTCAATTGGTTGTTGGTTTAGCGATCGTAACTAAACACGGGCTGTCAGTATTACAGGTTCAGCTTCAATTTCAGCTACTTTTTCTTTCAATTCTTCTTCAGCCTCCTTAAGTTGTTCGATATTTTTGGGAGCTTCTACAGCATCTTCGGTTACAGTTGAGGCAACAACTGATGGAGCTGGAGTATTGGGTAAACTGGTGATTTCGGTTTTTGAAATTGTAATCTTGGTAATTTTTTGATCATTGGTGTCGTCATCAGTTCTGGTATGCTTAATTTCGAAGGTGGGTACTAGGGGTACACTACCAGTATGAGGTTGAATGGCGATCCGATCAATGATGTAGTGGGCTGGTACTCCACCAGATTGAGGCACCTTCTCAGAAGTTTGCAAAATAACTTTATTTTCCTGTGGTACAATCGTTTCGGTAGTTTCAGCTGGCA
>OY821519.1:17916377-17958877 GCA_963682025.1 Cordilura impudica | reverse complement strand
GCCCGACTATACGATACCCTATACCATGGTTTAGAGACCCTATCTCTTCGGTCCAACTAATTGGATATAGCAAATAAGCATAAACCAAATTTGAATGGCATTTTTATTAATTTTTTTCGCTGCAGATATGAAAAAGTTCATATCGGATACTATATTTATATGGGGACTAGGTCGAAAAATGGACCGATCCTGACCATATTTGGTAAAGTCACTTATACTTTAAAAAAATATAAACAAACCAAATTTGAGAAAAATCTGTGCAATATTTTTGTTTTTTGTTAGATTTAAGTGAAGATCGGGAAGCAGCTCCATATGGGGCCTATGACTAAGAATTATCCCATAGGGACTATTTTTGAACTACTGATTAATGGATGTAATAAACACATACAAACCCAATTTGACTGAGATCTATATGATAATTTGGAACTTATGGCAGTTTATGTCGATTTTATAGGGGTCATTTGTATGGGGACTAGGTCTGAACATGGACCGATTCGCACCAATTTCAACAGCGTTCATCCCATGGCCGATAAAAGCTTATATACCAAATTTCGTCAAAATATATTCATATTTGCGACCTGCAGTTTGATTAAAATGTTTACATGGACACACAGATGGACGGACGGACGGTCGGACATCGTTAAATCAAATCAGATAGGGATTCTGATTCGATCGGTATAATAAGAGATGGGTCTAGATCTAGGTCAAATATAAACCACATAGTGGTATAGGGTATAAAAAATAAAATAAGAAACTATAAATCACTCTCTGTCAAATGAAGATGACATCACTGTTATTGTCATTCATGTGTTAAATCTCTTCATTTTTTCTTACCACAGATTCATTCTACTCGATTCTGCTTCATCCAAGGCATATGCTTTATTGATCCAAGCAAACAATAGTTCTGAAAAAAAAAATTATATAATTAAAACGAGAATGGGTTTGGCAACAGTTACACCTTAAACATATTTCCTACGAATAAGTTCCGGAAAATGTTCAGTTAAATTGCTTTGTAAAGAATAATGCCGAAAATTAAATTTTGTCTGATATATTTTTTAACTGTAGCATTTAAGTTACATAAGTAATTCTAAAAATTATGTTGTGTAAATCTACAAAATCGCTTTTGAACTAATTACGAGTACTCTAGTTACTTATCGATAAACTTATGTAAATATATGTTATGAAAAACAAAAAACAAAAACAAACAAACTAATCTAACTGCCGGACTAAATTTAACAGACTTATGATACATTTATATGAACATACGAAAATAGCCAACTAAACTAAGCATGCAGACACATTAAGACCCCCACAAAAACCAATCAATTTCCTTACATTTCCTCCTTTTTTGTGATTCGATTTGTATAAAAAAACATTTGCATTGTGAAGTCAATAAAAAAAAAAACGGGACGAAAAACGAACGAAATCTATACTAAGCGTAACCAGAACGAATTAGTAAAGCAACATATTCCCACGTTTTTTAACCCTCTTGAAATGTTCCCCCTTTAAATGATCGAAAAAAAATCTTAAAAGGATTCCTGATAAGAAATTTATAGGAATACTTAAGTCTATGGATTTACAGAAGCCTCTTTTTTCTGGCTTCGTGTGTATGTTTAATGAAACATTAGAAAAACCTTTGAGTCGAAAAAGAAATAACTTTGCGCCTGATGGGTTGACTGCCTGGCTGCTGATTTAAAGTTTTTTTCTTTTTTTTTTTGTAGAAGTTATATTGAAGTGTGGTTGCATTTTTGTTTCTTTCTTCAAGAGAAGTCAATAATTGTAATTCATTGTCAAGATTTCATTTGTGTTGTCATTGTGTTGACGTTTTCGTTTATGAATTAAAAAAGAAAAGGACATGAAATTAAATACAGGCTATCCATAGAAATTTCATTAGTTTCATTATTTTATTATTATTACTGACATTAACTCAAAATACATGCACACATACTCGTATTTACCCGTACAACAAAAATACTTAGACAAACATCTCTTTGATATCTCTACATACTGTAGTTCCTTTATAAATGGCAGGGTAGTTTAGAGGTGTTTGGATTTGGGTAGCCTATTGTTGCTTTCAAAAGAATCCTTAAAAGGCTTCTTTATTTAGAAAAACAAATACGCTTAACGTATCTAACAATAACTAAATTGAATGTGTGAAATACGAGATGAAGTCCCAAAAATAACAAAAACAAACACAAACCAAAACTTAAAGAATCTTAAACAATTTTGAATATGCTTGGAAATCATGTAAATGTCAAGACGACCTTTTCACATCTACTTCACAGGAAAATCATACAAATCAACAATTTATTTAGTTTTTCTTTTTAGCTTTCTTCGATTATCTTTCAATGGCAAATAATACGACAGTATACTAAAAATATTTCGCGGCTGTTTCGCTGTCAACATTTGTATAATGTTTACACAAATTAAGATTCTCATACATTACATATCGTATATGGGGCTCATTTCCAGAGCTACAAAAGAAATGGTTTCATAAATTTGTGATTCCCAAGGAGAATTTTTCTTTTTGTGTAACAAAAAAAACTGCAGCAAATTGAAAACTAATTACGAGCTGACATTTATGAAAAACGACTATCGGTGTTGTAAAAGATAACCAAATAAGATTACACGATTTAATTAAAAAATAAAATACATTTTTTTTGAGCGAAGATATTTTTATTGCATTGTTTCCGTTATGCATGGAATAAAATATCCGACGTATTGCCTTCGCAGCTCTGAACACATTGCATTGTTCTTTTAATTAAATTTTTGCAGACATTTTGAAAAAAGGTGTCGTTGATGCGTTAGATCTCTGCTTTGAGCACAGGAATTGCTTTCTAACATAGTGGACTTGAGATTTAAAAAAATCCCAAAGAAAGAATTTTCACGGCGTTACATCGCACGATTTTGGCGGCCAATTGACGTCGGTAAGTCGATTGTTTAGTGCACGGTGTGGCAGGTGACGCACTCCTACTAAAACCAGATATCGGTCAAATCCACACCATACCAGTTGAGGACACAATAGCTCCGTTATTGTTAATTTCCTGCAACGAATGTCATTCATAGTCGTGTACTCTTAGTAGGCCACCCTATAAATAAGACAAAGTAACTGAACTACCAATATTGCTGACGTTTGCCGATGAACGTAGCCGCATTACGGATACTGCCGACGTTACCGATCAACCCAGCCGACTTACCGATATTACCAAGATCAGCCGATTAACTAGCGATGGCACCGAACTACTGGTGTTACTGAAAACTGAAAACTGATTCGTTCAATTCGAACGATCCAAGTGGAGACGAAGAGTTTCTGTCGATTGTATTATTATTATACAGAAGAGATAAATAAACTCAGTTTTGTAATCAACCCCGAGAGAGGGTAAAATAACTGTCTTCTTATTGCTTAAGGTTTTGAGGGTCCTTAAGTAGATCCTGGAAAGTATTCGATATCTAAGCCGAGGACAAAACACTAGATGCAGCTTTAAAAAAAAGATCAGTGTTTGCAGTAATAATTAAAGTTTTAAACACAGATGTTTATTTACCACTAGCTTAACCCGGTGTGCTTCGCTACCCCTCATCCTTATAAAATAAAATAAAAAAAAAAATATTTATACATTAACAAATTATTTAATTTAAAATTAATTATTGCAATGCCTTAGGATATACAATATTTTTAGTTTGCCCATCTGGAGCATAAACATATAAGTCGGTGGGTTTCCCTTCGTGAGCATGCAACATAAAGCTGTCCATGCGAGAAACACGGATTTGCTAAATTTAAGCCGCAAACTTGAAGAAATTGACCTTGAGCTGTGTTAACAGACATCGCAAACGCTAATCGAACAGGAAACTGTAATCGTTTGAAGTCGAATGGTAAATCAGTTGGGATCATTGGAATGCGTGGCAAAAGTACATCTGTTCCTTTATATTTGAAAGTTTCACACTGTGAAAGTTTAAGGAAGAATGGTCTGGCTTCCTACAAATCGGAAACAAAGGGACGTGGCCCGCCGACATTCGCATGGAATGTATACATATTTAAGAAAACACCTTATTTAGTAAATCAATCCATGTCAAATATTGAGTTATATGGGCGGGCCTCACCCCTTTGTCCACTAACATATTTATATAGTCAAGGGCTTAATAGAAGTTATTATGGATTTTAATTTTTCTAAAAAGGGCGTTGTTCCGCCCAGTTTTCTTGTAGTACTATTTCTATTAATTTCAATACGATATATACCAAATATCATCGCCGCAGATTAAAAAATGACCGAAATATGACGATTTTAAATTTTGGGTTATATGGAGGGGACCACGCCCCTTTGCCCACTAACAACTTTATATAGTTAAGGACTTATTATTTCGCAAAAATATCCTTTTGTGAAAATTTCATGACGATCCTTCCAGTAGTTTAGAAGATATTAAGATTTTTTATTTTTCTAAAAAGGGGCTTGGTTCCGCCCACTTTTCTTCTGGTATGTATTTCTATTCATGCCAATACCATATGTACCAAATATGACCGCTGTCAAAAGGTATGACGATTTCAAGTTTTGGGTTATATGGGCGTGGCACCGCCCCTTTGTCCAATCAAAAATTTATATAGCCTATTATTCCTTCCAGAGTAACAGTAACATGCTGTGAAAATTTTAGGAAGATCGGTTCAGGGGTTTGGCCTCCTATAAAGCACAAACAAACACACATTCATTTTTATATATATAGATAGATTGAAATCATATTAATTATAATTTAAGGTAAAATGGGGCGAAAAAGGGGGATTTGGTAATAAAAAAATGTATGGCTACCTTACCTGTAGATAAAAAGTGTATAAAACTTTAGGTAAATACATATTACAAAAAAAGTATTTTGTATAGCAAACATTGTTAGTGGTATAAGTAAGTATCTGAATTAAAAAAAGGGGGCAGTGAAGTGGGCGTGGTTCATAGTTATATGGCGACGTTAACAGTATTAAGAGCAATATACTACCAAAAAAAAAATCCGTTGGAAGGAACAAATTTGTACAGAGAATAAAAAGTTTAAAACTTTCAAACAAAATTTGTGCATGAAAAGGGACGTCAAAGGGGGCGTGGCATAAGAAATGTTTATTTCTACCTCGCCTGGTGCATAATGTGTATACAATTTGAAGTAAATCTGTTAAAAACTATATGGAAGCAATTACATAATTTTAAAAAACTGGGCGTAAAAGTGGGCGTGGTCGAAAAAAAAGTACCCTATTAATCATGCCAGAGTCCCAGTTAAATGCTTTGAAAATTTCAGGAAGATCGGTCCAGAGGTTTGGTCTCCTATAAGGTACAAACAAACAAACAAATAAACAAATAAACAAACACACATTCCATTTTATATATAAAAATAGATTAAAAAAAATCGAGCAAGACTTATGACAGGAAATCACTTGCAGAATCTTAGAATTTTGTAATATACTAGCAGTAACCCGATGCACTTCGCTACACCCATCGTAGCGAAACAAAAAACTGGGAATACAATTTGCAGAAAACTATTTTATTTATATTTGGCGATTTTTGATTTTGTGGATTTTTGTTTTTGCGATTTTGTCGATTTTTGATTTCGCCGATTATCACTTTTTGCGATTTTTGGGTTTGGCGATTTTTTTTTTTTGCGATTATTGATTTTGGCGGTTTTGTTTTTTGCGATTTTGGTTATTCGCAACTTTCGTTTCAGGCAATTTTTGTGTTTTGGTGATTTTTCATTTTTGTTATTCGCGATTTTTGATTTTGGCAATTTTTGTTATTCGCGATTTTCATTATTCTCGATTTTTGTTATTCGCGATTTTCAGTTTTGACGATTTTTGATTTTGGAGATTCCGAAACTTGTTAAAAGTTTCAAGACTTTCATTTTCATAGTACTTCATATTTTTTTTGTATAGGAGATGCCACGCCCATTAGTCCCATCCCGCCCATTAATAACTCATGAACCTGTGCTCTTTACGATGCTGTAACGAACGTGATTTCATTGTTTTATGTAACAGGATGGTTCTTGACTTAACGGGGTTCACTACATCTTTCCAATATATTCGCTAACGAAACATTCAGGAATAGGTAAATCTGGCTAATTTTAAATGGCTTCACTCTCAAAGTAAAGCGTTCGCCGAATATATATCTTAACGAAGCCATTGCCTTCCTTGTAGTGTGATGTGTGGCTTCATAAAAAGTTCAATGGCATTCCATTTTCTATTGTTCCATTTTCCATTTCCAAATTCCTCTTCACAAAAAACTGAAAAGAAATGGAAGTCACATCAAAAAGTTCTTATTGCTCCGGAACTCAGTTATTGGTATTACCCAACATATAATATAGAATATAAACCAAAATGCACGCAACCATATTCAAGCACTTTAATATACTATAAACGCTTGTACCATTGACTAGCTTCTGGTAAAATTGCATTCTTCTTTTCCATCAGAACCCTGCGTTTAATTGAAACTCTTTGGATGAAACCTCATCTAGAACAAAACGTATAGTGAAAAGCAGTTAACTTTGGCAAGAAAGCAATGCCTTGGAAATATCAGGAGCAACAACCTTACTTTCACCGCGAATGAACTGAGTCCAACGTTCTGCAAGAAGCGCCATCATGCCACCCGTAGCCCGACTGCTAAGCAAGCCATACTGCCTGTTGTTAAGCAATAAGTTGGTCTCAAGATATTTCACAAAATGCTAATTCACTATGCTCTTCATTACCTTTGAAAGCGCAGCGCAAATTGCAATTGGACAGTAATTTTCAGTGTTGTTAGCTGCACCCTTGTGTTGGGTGGCACAACTGTAAATAATCCATAGAATTTAAGAACCCAGTCTTTTAAGACAATATGAAGTAATTCTTTGAAACTCTGACAATCACTGGTACAGCAATCAGTTGATTAACCCATAAAAATATTCTAAATGAAAAAGGAGCTGAAGAAGAAGAGCAAAAAAAGAAGGTGCTACGATGATGAGAAGTCACCTCTATTAATGTTAACATTACCTTTTTTTTTTTTTTTTTTTTTGCTATTTTGCCCAAAATATACGCGTTGCTTTCTTTCTCAACTTCGGTTATCCTTTTCTGCAAAGGTAAATATTTATACGAGAGTTGGAGTTTGCCAGCGCGTGTGTGTATGTGAGTGTGTTTATGTGTTTATATTCACATGAAATTAAGGTAAACAATCACTTCAATTCCATTTGAATCGATTCGATTTCTATTTTTTTTAGGTTATGTTATTTGTGTTTGTTTGTGTAGGGGAATTCCCCTATCTGTAAGGTTAAATTTCACATTTCTTTATCGTGTATAGAATGCACCTTTATTAACAGTTTACCACGTTTACACAAAGTTTTTCAACTTTATTTTTCATTTTTCCCAAATGAGCTTCTCACGGCTCTGAAGTTGAGTGTCATGTGTGCGTGTGTGTGTGTGTGTTTGTGTTTTTTGTTTAATGTTTGGTAATTCAATGCCAGCGAAAACGATTGTCAACATTACATGTTCCAAAAGAAGAACAAGAAGCATTGCTAAATGTGAAGGTAGTTAGCAAGGAAAAGTAAATTTCAAATGACAATACACTCAAATGGAAATGTTGTACATAAATATTACCGACAGCTCAGTATATTGCCAACAAAGGACGTTAACCTTTCATAATCTCATTGAGTTTTTAAAATGTTTCGAATAAATTGCAAATGAAAAATACAATGACCATCGAAATAAACCGGGGCAGTCATAACTGTATACCTCTGAGAAAATAGTGTGTTATACATTAAGTATGTAAACTAATTGTTATTCGATTAAATTCACACCAAGAAGTCACACGTTATATTCTCGAGTGTGGAAGTGTAGAATGTCGCGTACAATACGAAGCCAATCGCAGTCAATATTCACACAATCACACAGGAATCGGATCTCGATTGGTTCGTTTAGCAATGACACGTACATGTCGATATCAATACGATAGCTTCAATCACGAGTGACATCTTCCGCTTCCACATCCACTTCCACCGTTACTTCCGAACATTTGTAAAGATGAGCGTGTATAAGTGAACAAATCATTGCATTACAATTGCATGTCGATTGCTTAAATGAAATATTGAAACATTTTTCACATGCAAACTACGCACATAAACAGCGATAAGAAGGGGAGGCTAAGGCCTTCTACTATAGAACCGCAGCAATAACAACAACAGCACTAACAAAAAAACAGATACATGTCAAGACTTTAATATTGTTGCTACACCGTAAAGGTAGAAGAGCATTCCAATAGTGAATATCCAGTTTTCGGAAGTAAATTCTTCAGCCTATAGGGGAAGTGAACGGAAATCATAGCGTAACTCGATACTGTGATACGTGCCATCAAGAAAACGGTTGCTAAATATACCAAAAAAAAAGTAAAATATATAACAACAACACAAACAACAGCAACAAACTTTAGCTTAAACAGCATGAATCCTTCATCGTCTTCTTCTACTTCAATTTACCTTCCGCTGTTGCTCATAATTGCAAAAAAATTAAAAGCAAGAACGAAAAAAACAAGAACAACAACAACAAGAAAAGGGCACAATTGAAAGCGTCTTACATTCGTAAAAGATTACAGTTACTGAGTTTCGAATACAACTACTAAAACCGTCAGTCATTTGGCATATTCGCACCAAATCATCCCTGAACTCTATACATTAAACCACAGGTGTTTATGCTACTAAAAACCAGAACTCAGACTCAACGTAAATGCGACAACAACGATAACTAAATTGAAACCAAACAATCAACCCCTGCAACCAAACAATCAACCCCTGCCACCGCCCCCTGCAATGCTTCATAGCCTCCTGCTTGTCGTTGTAGTCTTAACGCAGCTCTTACTAAAGCTTAACATTCATTTGAACACGTATTAATAAACATGCCCATTAACGTGGGTTAATTGCTCAGTATATCGATAGTCTTAACTTGAGATTAATCGGTAATAATTGAAATATTTATGGAAGTCAAAATTATCTAAGAAGATGTATTAGAAAATTAAATATGTTTTTCTAAACGATTTATGGTGCTATCAGACAAACTTTTCTAAGCTAACCAAAGCCAGTATGGCGTTAAAACAGTTTCCAGTTTGGTTTAAAAATTGTCGACATAAATGCATCTTATGAGAAAAACACCTTGTGTTTTAAAATCTTTTTAAAACCCAATTAATTTTAGAAATAATTACAATTCTTCAGCTGTAGCTTTAAAAGCTCTAGGCACTGTGAAAAGTTTAGATTGATTGGGATTATTTTTAAAACTTGTTTGCACATTGAGACAGCGTTTTCAATGTATTGTTGAAACATTTTTTTCTGAAAGGTGAGAGGTCATTATCAGATGATCAAAATTCTATAATAGAATATCTTGAAAAAAATTATTTTTTAACATTTGTGTTCTTCTCTACACTTGTTCGAAATTTAATTTGAAATTTTATATTATGCCAGGTTTTCACTATGTCATATAAACGTACAACAAACAATTGCCCCAACTGATATCTTGTAATTTTCTATTCATTACAAACATTCAAACAAACAAACAAATTGCCAACATGCTGGCAATTTCATTTTACATGTCAAATGTTAACTCGCCTCAATAATGTCTAACGACGCTGGGGCACTACACATTGTTAAACTTAATATTATTATGAATAAAATAAATAAAAAAAAAAAAAAAATGTTGACAGGGGTTTTAAATGACAAGACATTAAACCCCGTTTTCATACAACTGACAATAATTGACAACAATTGCCATTGAAAATGACATAATGAAAACCAGGCATTAGTTTTAGATTTATATATCAAAACTGAAATACGATTAAAATTAAAAACAATACTTGTTTTGTTTTGCAACTTATTAAAGCCAAATAATAATATATTAAGTTAGAATAGAGTTTCAAACAAATATCTATAATATTAATAGGCTAGGCGATTTCTTGTGACCAATGTTTTATTCTACCATTTTGTCCCGATTTTGACCAAACGTATATTATTTGAAAGGTATTTCTTTTTAGCCGTTTTGCATATTTAAAGATTTTTAAATTTTGTCTTCCATTTTGAGTAAATTGCATTTAAAGTTTCTACTAACACATATATAAAATTACACATATCCTATGTGCGTTTTATTAAATTTGTTAATGTGTTTGTTAATGAGTTTCTCATCTTCATTCACAATAATAATGAACCATAAAAGTGTTGATTTGTGAATTTGCTAAGTTGAAAAATAAAGCTGCCTAGAAATTGCACTCGAATTTCGAGCACTGGAATCTGCTAGTATCATTTAAATGCCTATAGCTCTATCGAAATTTCATTATTTAAAAAAATATAATTAATATAAAAATTTATATATTTCATATACATATAACTATCAATAACCCGATCCGCTTCGGTACACCCATCGTAACCTTAATAAATAAACTGGGAATACATTTTTTAGTAAATCATTTTATTTATATATGGCGATTTTTGACTCTACCGATTTTTGTTTTTGTGAATTTAGATTTTGGTGATTTTTGATTTTTGGCGATTTTTGAATTTGAAGATTATTGTTTTTCGCGATTTTCCTTTTGAGCAATTTTTAATTTAGGCGAATTTTGTTTTTCGCGATTCTCGGTTTTGGCGATTTTTGTTTTTTTTTTTGTTACCATTCTTGATTTTGACGATTTTATTTTTTTGTGTTTTTATATTTTGACGATTTTTGATTTTAGCGATTTTTGTATTTTATCGATTTCTGGGTTTAGCGTTTTTTGTATTCTGTGATATTTGATTTTAGCTTTTTTTTTTTTTTTTTTTTTTGGCGATTTTTGTTATTCGCGATTTTCGTTTTGGCGATTTTTGATTTTAGCGATTTTTGTATTTCATCGATTTCTGGTTTTAGCGTTTTTTGTTTTTTGTGATTTTTGATTTTAGCGACTTTTTATTTTGATGATTTTTGTTATTCATGATTTTCAGTTCTGGCAATTTTTTATTTTTGGCGATTTTTTTATTCGTAATTTTTGGTTTTGGCGATTTTTGATTTTAGCGATTTTTGTATTTAATCGATTTCTGGTTTTAGCGTTTTTTGTTTTCTGTGATTTTTGATTTTAGCGACTTTTATTTTGATGATTTTTGTTATTCATGATTTTCGGTTCTGGCAATTTTAGTTTTTGGCAATTTTTGTTATACGCGATTTTCGGTTTTGCCGATTTTTGATTTTGGTATACTTGTCAAAAGTTTCAAGACTGTAATTTTCATAGTACTTCATATTTATTATATAGAAGGTGCCACGCCATTTTCGACTACTCACATTAATAACTCATGAACTCTGACAAAGTTTCAAAGCTTTATCTATTATAGTACTCCAGTTATGTGAGATAAATATATGACATGACATTAGTTTGTATGGAGGTGCCACGCCCACTGGTACAATCCCGTCTATCTTTTATCAGACTACTCACATTAATAACTTATGAACTCTGACAAAGTTCCAAAGCTCTCATTATTACAGTACTCCAGTTATATGATATTAAATATTCACTTTTTAAAGGGGGCACTACGCCCACTGATCAGATTCCGTTCATTATGAATAACTTATGCATTAGCAAAAAATCCCAAGGCTTTCATTATTATAGTGAACTCCCTTTACTTTTAAAATACATATTTTGTATGTGGGATGCCACGCCCACTGGTCCGATCCCGCCCATTTTTACCGGACTACTCACATTAATAACAAATGAACTCAGACAAAGCTGCAAGGCTTTCACTCTTACAGTACTGCCGATATATGACATTAAATATTTACTTTTTAAGGGGTACCACGCCCACTGATCAGATCCCGCCCATTTTTAACGCACTTCTCACATTAATAACTCAAGAACTCACATGAGATATGATTTACAATACTCCAGATATATGACATTATATATTTACTTTTTATGGGGTACCACGCCCACTGATCTTATTCCGCAGATATGAAAACATACAAAGTCCAAAAAGTTCCAGATAGGAACTCTGCAAAAAATTTATAGGCCAAAAACAGAGCACGGAAATTTTAAACAGAGCATTCAAACTGAAAACGAAATTTTCAAAACAAAAAGTCTTGGTATGACAATGTGCTTTATAAATACCGAAATTTATATAAAGGAGTGTTTGCGAAAAAGACTCCTTCCTTTCATAAGCCAACACAATGTGTACACTAGGATGGCCCTTCATTATATGGAGGGGAAAAAAAGTGTTCGAATTTAAAGTCTCATCCCCCTAGAAATGTGTGAATAGCAAAAAAAATACAAAGGTATGGGTAAATCAAAAAAAAATTTAGAAGTGCCTCAACGCGAGTGAAAATTTCAATTGTGTTTATATGGGAAAAATATGATTTTTTTTTCAGATTTTACGAAAATTTCGTTCTATAGTTTACTTCTTTCGACAAGTTGTTATATGAATAGATTTCAGTAGTAAATTATCTCCTTAAAAAGCTACATAACTGCAAAATCAAGTAAAAACTCGCCAAGAACTAGCAAATGCCCCAGACCAATTTTGTGCCAAAAAAAAGAACTAGGTCGTGAAATTTTACAGAAATTTTTTCAACTTAAAGAAATTAATCAAAGCCATAATTTTTTTTTTTATCTCTAGACCTAGGAGCATTCAGACATAAAGTATTGTTTTATTACCACGCTTTTAATCTATTGCGAAATGAGACCAAAGATGGAAAATTTTTTTGAATAAAATTTTGAAAACTCCTTTTTTATGTTTTAAAAAAATTTCTTAAACAAAATTTCAAAAATGAATCTGGCACTTTAAGGTTTTGTTAAATATATGTTAGAGATTAACTGTGTGATTTTTTAAGTAAATTCCTCTGCCAGAATTTTTTTCACAAATATTTTTTTGCAGATTTCGAGAAAAATTTATTTTTTGTGAAATATTGAGTAAATGTACTCCTTCTAAATACTTTGTGTCAAAAATTGTTCAGTTTTCTACTTTTAAGTTATATTTTATCTTATCGGGGTCACATATTTTAAAATTTTAATTAATTTTTAAATTATTTAATTTTTTATTTTTAATTTTTTTTTCATTTTTTATTTTCATTTTTCATTTTTTATTTTTCATTTTTTATTTTTCATTTTTTATTTTTAATTTTTATTTTTCATTTTCATTTTTCATTTTTCGTTTTTAATTTTTGTTTTTAATTTTTTATTTTAATTTTTTATTTTGAATTTTTAATTTTTCATTTTAATTAAAATTATATTTAATTTTTAATTTTAATTTTTAATTTTTAATTTTTAATTTTAATTTTTAATTTTTAATTTTTAATTTTTAATTTTTAATTTTTAATTTTTAATTTTTAATTTTTAATTTTTAATTTTTAATTTTTAATTTTTAATTTTTAATTTTTAATTTTTAATTTTTAATTTTTAATTTTTAATTTTAATTTTAATTTTTAATTTTAATTTTTAATTTTTAATTTTTAATTTTTAATTTTTAATTTTTAATTTTTAATTTTAATTTTTAATTTTTAATTTTTAATTTTTAATTTTTAATTTTTAATTTTTAATTTTTAATTTTTAATTTTTAATTTTTAATTTTTAATTTTTAATTTTTAATTTTAATTTTATTTAATTTTTAATTTTTAATTTTTAATTTTTAATTTTTAATTTTAATTTTAATTTTTAATTTTTAATTTTAATTTTTAATTTTTAATTTTTAATTTTTAATTTTTAATTTTTAATTTTTAATTTTTAATTTTTAATTTTTAATTTTTAATTTTTAATTTTTAATTTTTAATTTTTAATTTTTAATTTTTAATTTTTAATTTTTAATTTTTTAATTTTTAATTTTTAATTTTTAATTTTTAATTTTTAATTTTTTAATTTTTAATTTTTAATTTTTAATTTTTAATTATTAATTTTTAATTTTTAATTTTTAATTTTTAATTTTTAATTTTTAATTTTTAATTTTTAATTTTTAATTTTAATTTTTAATTTTTAATTTTTAATTTTTAATTTTTAATTTTTAATTTTTAATTTTTAATTTTTAATTTTTAATTTTTAATTTTTAATTTTTAATTTTTTATTTTTTATTTTTAATTTTTAATTTTTAATTTTTAATTTTTAATTTTTAATTTTTAATTTTTAATTTTTAATTTTTAATTTTTAATTTTTAATTTTTAATTTTTAATTTTTAATTTTTAATTTTTAATTTTTAATTTTTAATTTTTAATTTTTAATTTTTAATTTTTAATTTTATTTTTAATTTTTAATTTTCAGTTTTAATTTTTAATTTTAATTTTTAATTTTTAATTTTAATTTTTAATTTTTAATTTTTAATTTTTAATTTTTAATTTTTAATTTTAATTTTTAATTTTTAATTTTTAATTTTTTAATTTTTAATTTTTAATTTTTATTTTTTAATTTTTAATTTTTAATTTTTAATTTTTAATTTTTAATTTTTAATTATTAATTTTTAATTTTTAATTTTTAATTTTTAATTTTTAGTTTTTAATTTTTAATTTTTAATTTTTCATTTTTTTTTTAATTTTATATTTTTAATTTTTTATTTTTAATTTTTTATTTTTAATTTTTGATTTTTAATTTTTAATTTTTAATTTTTAATTTTTAATTTTTAATTTTTAATTTTTAATTTTTAATTTTAATTTTTAATTTTTAATTTTAATTTTTAATTTTTAATTTTTAATTTTTAATTTTTAATTTTAATTTTTAATTTTTATTTTTAATTTTTAATTTTTAATTTTTAATTTTTATTTTTAATTTTTAATTTTTAATTTTTAAATTTTAATTTTTAATTTTTAATTTTTAATTTTTAATTTTTAATTTTTAATTTTTAATTTTAATTTTTAATTTTTAATTTTTAATTTTTTAATTTTTAATTTTTAATTTTTAATTTTTAATTTTTAATTTTTAATTTTTAATTTTTAATTTTTAATTTTTAATTTTTAATTTTTAATTTTTAATTTTTAATTTTTAATTTTTAATTTTTAATTTTTAATTTTTAATTTTTATTTTTAATTTTTAATTTTTTTAATTTTTAATTTTAATTTTTAATTTTAATTTTTAATTTTTAATTTTTAATTTTTAATTTTTAATTTTTAATTTTTAATTTTTAATTTTTAATTTTTAATTTTTAATTTTTAATTTTTAATTTTTAATTTTTAATTTTTAATTTTTAATTTTTAATTTTTAATTTTAAATTTTTAATTTTTAATTTTTAATTTTTAATTTTTAATTTTTAATTTTTAATTTTTAATTTTTTAATTTTTAATTTTTAATTTTTAATTTTTAATTTTTAATTTTTAATTTTTAATTTTTAATTTTTAATTTTTAATTTTTAATTTTTAATTTTAATTTTTAATTTTTAATTTTTAATTTTTAATTTTTAATTTTTAATTTTTAATTTTTAATTTTTAATTTTTAATTTTTTAATTTTTAATTTTTAATTTTTAATTTTTAATTTTTTATTTTTAATTTTTTATTTTTAATTTTTAATTTTCAATTTTTAATTTTTAAATTTTTAATTTTTAATTTTTAATGTTTAATTTTTATTTTTAATTTTTATTTTTTTATTTTTAGTTTTTATTTTTAATCTTTTATTTCTAGTTTTTCATTTTTTATTTTTCATTTTTCATTTTTTATTTTTCATTTATTATTTTTCATTCTTCATTCTTTATTTTTCATTTTTTATTTTTCATTTTTATTTTTCATTTTAATTTTTTATTTTTCATTTATTATTTTTCATTCTCCATTCTTTATTTTTCATTTTTATTTTTCATTGTATATTTTTTTTTTTCATTTTTTTTTCGATTTTCATTTTTGTTTTCAATTTTTTATTTTAATTTTTTATTTTTAATTTTTTTTATTTTTAATTTTAATTTTTATTTTTCAAAAAGGTTATTACATATCATAATTTTTTCACCAATACAAGCATACCGATTTTGTCTTACGTCTTACATCTATCTTACGCTGTTTTTGTAATTGTATTGTGAAATAGATTTTACCCCCCTGCGTGTATAGATGTTTACACATCAAAAATCGACTACTTTTGCTAAATAGCTCATTCTTTGCTGAAATTCTGAATACTTTTCAATTGGCCGTAGTACGGACATCATATTAACGTAGCATTGCGTAATTCGATACATTACAATATGATATGATGGCGTAATGAAAAAACGTACTAAATGCGAAACTATTACTTCATTGAATATTACCTTATAGTTCACAAATACAACATACAAACACTTGAAATAACATAACAAAACCTGAAGCTTATGATCCTTCTTAGCTTATATACCAACAAACAATGAATATTGCGTATGAGTATGTAAATGTGTGTTTATAGATCTGTGTGCGTATAAATACGTATTTTTTTGTTTTGTTTTTTTGGTTTTGGTTTTGTTGCCCAATGTTCATTTATGTTAATGAAGAGTTGAATACTGACTGAGTTTAGTTGTTGCTGGTTGTTGTTGTTGTTGTTGTTTAATTTTACATATATTTTTAATGCGGCTATGGCTTCCGAATTTAATGAACTTTACACACTTGAACTATAATACAACAACCAACAACAATACAAAACAGTGAATGTATCGATTACCAATTAGTGGCAGCCACACACACACACACAAGCACTATAATACTAAATGAATAAGATGAAATGAATGAATTTCTTTTTTTTTCGTACTCTTTCCATAACCAGACAACGCGACTCCATCCATATTTAGGCATGAATGAGACTATCGACAGTAGCAACAAAATTTAATTTCCTTCACTTCGCACATCGTATGAAATTAACGTGCCGATGTGTTGTTATGATATGCGTAGATATTTTAATTAGAACTCTAAAAGTTTTATGATACTCTTACCATGCCAAAGGTATGAGTTTATTTTTTCCCTTCATGTTTTTCCTATACTTATTTTTTTTTTTTTTTAAATTTGTTACTGTTGTTTCATTATCTTTGTAAAACGGAAGTCGTGATTGGAATGTAAAGATGTCGACGCTGGCATATTCGATGTGTGCTTGTGTTAATGGGAAGTTTGTTTCCATCAAATTTTAATGAAAATTAACAAAAAAAAAAAAAAAATAAAAAAATTAAATCGAAAAATTGTAAGCGTTACTGGTGAATGTCAGTTATTGTCAAAGTATCTGTACAAAGTATCTGTACAGTACGTACTAAGGTAGCTAAAGTATCTCATTGTCTCTCAAGCAGAATACTTGATGTTGGGTTTTAAGTTTTTAATATTTTTGGTACAATTAATAAGAACATTAATTTGAGTTTTTAATAAAATCTTAAGGATTCATCTCGCTATTATACATTATAAGCAAAATTTGGAACACTTAGGTGAACAGGAATTCATTTAGGGATTTGTAGAACACTCAAAGGATTTTCTGTAATTTTACAATCTTCATAATCTACGAAATAGCCGTTTTTAACCCTTTGCTTTACCTCATATAATTTTTTTTATACCGCTCGTCTATAAAACTATAAATCTTATAAAAATTCTGTAAAATTTCTAAAGTAACAGAGCTGGGCATACGTTTGTTATCTATGTATTAATGTGTGAAGTTAAATTTTTAGTTCCCTTTTTAAGCAATATGCGGGCATGGAGGAGTGTGAAAATTGGTATAGTTATAGTTCATATGAAGGAGAAGCTGAGAATGACAAAATTTATGTTTAACCTGTGTTAAAAATATATTAAATTAAATCAAATAATATATTTCTAATAATTCGTTACACCCTGTTAATGAGAATATCTTGAATTGTGAATATCTTAAATTGATTAGCATACCTTTAGGCTCATTTAAATATTCATAAATTTTTAAATTGAATGAAAAAATAAGATTTTCTACAATTTTCACTCGATTGTCGAGTGCTGGGCTATACTAGTTTAGAATTAATTATTTCTCACACGTCCATAAAATATTTTACTTAAAAAAAAAAAAACATTTGCGAGTCACATGAGATGCAGAAGAGCACAGTGGTTAAAGAATTAAATTCCTTGGCCATAACCAAATTTTTTTTTGTTACCGATTGCATTTAAAAGCAAACATATCAGAACTATGACTGTCAAAAACTTGGATCAAAATTATGAAAATTGTGGGCGTGGCATGCATGAATACAAACTGTTTATAAAATTTAAAAAAAATGTGATTTATTAAATTTAGTCAGTTAGCAGAATTGCATTCTTCGAAAAATCCCATATTTGACCACGGTACGTTAATTCTATAGTGACAGACATGACATTCACAGATTTTTCTAATCCAATATTATACAGTAAACGTTTTTAATTGTTCCTAAAAATATACAAAACAAGTAAGAAAATTATGGTCGGTCTAAAGCGACTATACGATACCCTGTACAAACGTTTAGAGACCCTTACTCTTCGGTCCAACTAATTGGATATAGAAAATTAGCATAATCCAAATTTGAGTGGCATTATTATTAATTTTTTTTGGCTGCAGATATGAAAAAGTTCATATCGGATGCTATATTTGTATGGGGACTGGGTCGAAAAATGGACCGGCCCCGACCATATTAGGTAAAGTCACTTATATTTTGAAAAAATATATAAAAACTAAATTTGAGAAAAATAAACACAATATTTTTTATTTAATAGATTTAATTGAAAATCGGGAAGCAGGTTTATATTTGGGGCTATGACTAAGAACTACCATATAGGGTTTATTTTTGAACAAATTATAAATAGATGGCCCTATGCTCCTTATAGGAACGACGGGAATTTATTATTATTATTATTATAAATAGATGTAATAAACACACACAAACCCAATTTGACCGAGATCTTATGGCAATTTAAGTCGATTTCATGGGTGTCATTTGTATGGAGACTAGGTCTGATCATGGACCGAATTTCATCAATTTCAATAGCGTTCATTCTATGGCCGATATAAGCTTATATACCAAATTTCATCAAAATATATCCATTAGGGTGGCCCTTAATAAAAAAAAGTGTTCAAACTCTCGGTCAAACCCCCTAGAAATATGCGAATAGCAAAAAAGCTGAGAAATAAAAAGTTTTGGGTCAATCAAAAAACATTTAGTCATGCCTCAATGCGATTGAAAATTTCAAGTGTGTTTATATGGGGAAAATATGACTTTTTTCAGATTTTCCGCAAATTTCGTTCTATAGTTTAATTTTTCCGACTAGTTGTTATATAATTTGGGATCAGTATTAAATTATCCTTTCAAAAAGCTTAAAAACTTCAAAATAGAATGAAACATCGCCAAGAAATAGCAAATGCCCCAGACCACTTTTGTGCTAAAAAGAACTAGCTCATTAAATGTGATGGCATTTTTTTCAACTTTGAGAAATTGATTAAAGCCATAATTTCTTTTTGGTCTCTATATTTATAAGGACTCAGATGTGAAGTATTGTTTTATTATCACGTTATTGCGCATTGAGACCGAAAATGGGAAATTTTTTTGATAAAATTTTGAAAACTCCTTTTTAAGTTTTAAAAAATTTTCTTAAACAAAATTTAAAAAACTGGATCTAAAACTTAAGGGTTTTGTTAAACACATGTCACAGATTAACTGTGTCAATTTTTAAGTAAATCCCTGTCCCGGAATTTTTTTGACAAGGATTTTACTTTAGCGGATTTCGAGAAAAATGGGATTTTAGTAAAATATTCTGAAAATGTAGTCTTTCTAAATACTTTGTATCAAAAATTTATCACTTTTCTACTTTTAAATGTTATATTTTATCGAAAGAGCCTAGGGTGTCGGAAAAAAATAATATGACCCCATTTGTAATTGGGGTCACATATGACCCCAAGCTAATAAAAGACAATTTATTCAAAAAATTCAAATATTTTGTAAGTGCTGTTGAATTTTTAAATGCGATGCTTAAAATATAACAACCAAATGTGTAGAACTTCCGCTCCTAAAATTTGGGATAAATCCGGGAACGTTAACCCATTATTTGCCAAGGCCAGCTTTGGATTTTAAGATATTTTTCAATAAAAATTACCGAAAACGATTTTTCTATTAAACCCGATGAAACCACTATTAAGAATTTAAGAAAAATAATTCGGTTAATTTTTATTTATTTAACCCTTCAGTGCTTCTGGGATCAAAATAATCTATTGTGATATACATACATTTGGTGCAATTATCTGCTTATTGCTCGCGAATATAAATTAAAACAACTTTTAACCAACTTTGTTATAAAATTATTTTATGTATAAAAACTATCTATATTTTTCTAAATACAATAAGAAGACCCACAAATAACTAATAAAAGACAATTTATTCTAAGGAATATGAAAAATAAAATTAATATAGTAATATAAAATTAATATAGTAATATAAAATTAAAGAAAATCAATACTTATTGCAAGTCGTAAGTGATTACAGAAAAGAATTTGAATCGCACATTAAATCCTCCTTAAATACACCAAAATAAATAGAATTAATTTTATATGTGTTTAACAAAACCCTAAAGTTTTGAATCCAGTTTTTTTAATTTTGTTTAAGAACTTTTTTTAAAACTTAAAAAAGGAGTTTTAAAAATTTTTCAAAAAAATTTCCCATTTTCGGTCTCAATGCGCAATAGGTTACCAACATGATAATAAAACAGTACTT
Organism: Cordilura impudica; assembly: GCA_963682025.1. Classification (NCBI taxonomy): domain Eukaryota; kingdom Metazoa; phylum Arthropoda; class Insecta; order Diptera; family Scathophagidae; genus Cordilura; species Cordilura impudica. The sequence continues at coordinate 17,938,305 of OY821519.1, read as the reverse complement.
TACATCTGAGTCCTTATAAATATAGAGACCAAAAAGAAATTATGGCTTTAATCAATTTCTCAAAGTTGAAAAAAATGCCATCAAATTTCATGAGCTAGTTCTTTTTAGCACAAAAGTGGTCTGGGGCAATTGCTATTTCTTGGCAATGTTTTATTCGATTTTAACGTCTTGTAGCTTTTTGAAAGGATAATTTAATACTGATCCCGAATTATATAACAACTTGTCGGAAAAGTTAAACTATAGAATGAACCATATAAACACACTTGAAATTTTCAATCGCGTTGAGGCACGACTAAATGTTTTTTGATTGGTCCAAAACTTTTTATTTCTCAGTTTTTTTGCTATTCGCATATTTCTAGGGGGTTTGACCGAGAGTTTGAACACTTTTTTTCCCTCCATATAATGAAGGGCCATCCTAGTATCCATATTTGCGACCTGTAGTTTGATTAAAGGTTTACATGGACACACAGACGGACAGACGGAGGGACGGACAGACATCGCTAAATCGACTCAAAAAGTGGTTCTGAGTCAATCGGTAAAATAAAAGATGGTCCTAGGTCAAATATGTTTGGTAGTTACAAACAGCAGCACAAAGTCATTACATCCAAACCACATAGTGGTATAGGGTATAATTATGCAGACGGACCTGAACAACATACGAGTATTTACCATTAGAAAAAGAGACAAAGCGTTGGCTTAATATGGAAAAGGCCTATCTAATTTTTTTTTCGAAATCGAGTTTTTGCCATTTTCTGGTAAAACGCACTCAAACACATCTCCCTTAAAAAATCCAGTGATCTATGATTGCGAATTACGGATTTATAGCGATTTAAAAAAAAGGCCTAACTAATTTAATTTTTGTTTAAAGAAAAAAAAAAGGCCTAACTTATTTGAAATTGAAATTAAATACATTTTAATGCAACCAATAATTTTTCTCTTTCTCTGAAAATAATTTCTTTGACATTTAAATGTCATCTTTTCTTTTTTTAAATTCCTTTCTATTGCGAAATTAAATAGTTTAATTCATTTTACATTTTTGTGTCAAAGTTCCAATAACATGAATTGTGAAAGCGAAAATTCTGAATCAGATGATGTTCCCATGAGGAATAAGATTGCGAATAAATCTGAATGGAAACAGAACATAAATAGAAAGAAAAGAATGGAAGGTGAACAATATCTGGGTATGTCGAAAAAAGTATTTTCCCAAAAGCCTTCTAGGCAACTTGGAGAGTCATATTCATCAGAATTCTGTAAAAGAAGTGCTTTAAGAAATTGTTCAACATTTAACCAATCTATCCGAAAGGAAATTTTTAGTCTGTTTTGGAAGATGTCATGGCAGCAAAAGCGTCTGTATGTTTCAGGTCTTACAAGCATTTCTGAGAAAAAAAAAATCCTCAGAAAACTCGAGACGGACTCAGACAATACAATATTATTTAAGACACAATTCAAGCCGTTTACAAGTGTGCCGAAATATGTTTCACTCAACGCTAGGGCTAAAGGCAAAAATGGTTCGTAATTGGATTACTGGCGGCGGTAGCCACGGTACACAAGATAGTCCCGATAAATCTTTAAGTTTATGCAAGTCTAGTAGACAATTAACACCACAAGGTAAGCACAACAAAAAACGGCGCGCCTTCCTCGAAAAATGGCTTGCAGAACTTCCAAAAATGGACTCTCATTATTGTCGAAAAGATAGCAAAAAGTTATATTTCGAATCGGATTTTTCCACGAACCAGGAGATTTATAAACTTTATGTCGAGGATTGTGAATCCAAAAAAGAAAATGATGACTTAAAATTATCATATCCCATTTTTGCTGAAATTATGAAGCAACCAAATTATTCGATTTATAGGCCTAAAAAAGATCAATGCAATTTATGCGTTTCACATAAAGCTAAAAATGTGTCGGATGAAGACTACGAAGAACATAGAAAAGAAATAGAAAAAATGCGTGAAGAAAAAAATAATGACATAGAAAATGCTAAAGCCGGGCTATGTGCAGTATTTTGTATGGATGTTCAGGCAGTAAAATTAGTTCCTCAATTAAACGCGAGTGCTGCATATTACAAAATGAAACTACAACTACATAATTTTACAATCTATAATATTGTAACGCACGAATCAGATAATTATGTTTGGGATGAAACAGATGGAAATTTGGTATCTTCTGTTTTTGCAACTTGTATTATTAAGCACTTAAAAAAGTTTCATGACCAATCTCCTGACATTCATCACATTATAATTTACTCGGACGGCTGCTTTTACCAAAATCGTAATACTGTTTTATCTAACGCCCTGTTAACTTATTCAAAGGAAACCAAAACAACAATTGAGCAAAAGTATTTAATAAGTGGCCATACGCAAATGGAATGTGACGCAACGCATTCCCTTATAGAGAGAAAAATAAAAAAAAAACAAATAAACTTGCCTTCTCAATTTGTGCAACTCATACAGGAAGCACGAAAACTTCCTACACCTCTAAAAGCACATCATTTGCAATATGACTATTTCCTAAATTTTGAAAGTATTTCTAAGAAATACTCGTCCATTCGTCCAGGTATAAATACTGCGCACTTAAGAAACTCTATATAATATATTATGTCTATAATATATCTATAAATGTCCAAACCTTTATTTTAAATTTTAGGCAGAAGAATTGGCAATCCAACAGTAAACATGCTTCGAGCCTTAGGATATGATTCGTCAGGATTAATTTATTTCAAAACAAATATGACGGACGAATATGAGTTACTTCCACATAGATCGAATTCTGTTATAGAAACCATGTCCCCTGAGTGTCTTTTTAAAGAGAAAATAGCAATATCAAAACAAAAGTGGGACCACTTGCAATATCTAAAACAATTTCTGCCAGCAGATTGCCATCATTTTTATGATAATTTACCTTGTAAAATCTAATTTTTTCATTTGTCTATAATCTGCATTTAACTTTGAATTGCTTTTTACTACTTAAAACATGAATTATTACATTAGTTTAAATTATCTTTATCTTATTGAAAAAGGTCTAACTTAAAAATTTTTTTCAATAAATTTAATAACAAAAAGGCCTATCTATCGTAACTTCCTGAAAAGTATGAAAAATAAAAAAACAAAATAGGCATCGAATTTGTTGTCTGTTTTTAATAAAAATTGCATTAAAAAAATTTGTGTATCCATTTTTTTTTAGGTTTTATTAAGTTTTTTCCTTCTCCTGTAAAGTAAGAAAAAGTTGAGATAGGCCTTTTCCATATTAAGCCAACGCAAAGTATTATTGTTAAATACGTGGTAATAAAACAATACTTCATATCAGAGTAATTATAAGTATAGAGACCAAAAAAAAAAAAAAAAATTATGGCTTTAATAAATTCCTCAAAATTGAAAAGGTGCCATCAAATTTCATGACCAAGTGTTTTTTTGACAAAAAATGGTCATTTGCTATTTCTTGGCGATTTGTTAAACAATTTTATATAGGTTTTCGAAAAGAAAATTTAATAATGAAATCGATTCATATAACAACTTGTCGAAAAAAATAAACTATAGAACGAAATTTTCATAAAATCTAAAATAAAGTAATATTTTCCCCATATAAACGCACTTGAGATTTTCAGTCGATTTCCGGCTCGACTTTTATTTATCCGATTGTCTCCAAACTTCACATTTATTAGTTTTATATAGAAAGGAAACAAACTAGACCCTGAAACTTCCCGAAACTCAAAATCACATTTTCATTGTTAAAAACTAATGTGCACATGAATATGTTGAAAGGTCATCGGCCATCACTGCTTCAGGTAAGGATATGTTAAGACCATAATTTTCTTGCTTGTTTATATACCAGTTCATAATAAAAAAATTATATCTCTTTTGAAAGAGAAAAAGCAAAACGAATTCCTAAAAATTAAAATTTAGCTTAATTGTGTGTTCCGGTTAATTGGAAACCGGATAAACGAACTTTTACTGTACTGTTTTATATACGAACCAATTAAAGCGAATTAAAAAATTTAGTTCGAATGTAGGGAAGACAATCAGCAGCATTATACATTAAAAAAAAGAACAGAAAAACATTTTCCATCAATGGATTTTGTTCCTTTCATAGAACCATTCGTTAACAACGTTTGTGAATTTTTTAAAATAATTTTTCACTTTTCGAACTCCACTGGGAATTATTATGGCAGACAACTTCTTGCACATCCTACGAGCAGCTGAAAATAGATAGAGGAATATTAACACATGCAGGACTGCAATGCGGACTAAATCTCTCCTCAGTAGGATCCATTAACATACAGGAGGACTCGGGCTGCAGCACCATAATCATTGCCCAGCTGCGGAACACCTGGAGATGATGAGACAGCATATCATCTCTTTTGCAAGTGTTAGGCTTTGAGTAGTATTAAATTGAGAACACTTGGCAGACACATACTGGTCGACATATCTGGGATATTGGAGTTTTTTATTTTTTATATTAACCAACACTCAGGGGATGCCCCCTACAAATGCAGTGCATTGTGTTGATTTCAGGAAAATAGGTTGAAGGAGGAAAGAGGGAGTAGTGTATTTTGGATATTTGACTTAAATTTTATTAGATTATAACTGTCAGGAAAGACCTCTGCGGGGAGTTTATTCCACATACGGCTAGTTCGACTGATAAACGAATTCTCTCTGTAATGCGTTGTGCGGTCAACTGGACAATAGACTACAAACGGATGTGATCTACTAGAGAAGCGGGTAGAGCGAACCGAAACTCGGGCACTTGGAATAAGTTCGCTAATCTGAGAAGAACATTTCCCATGGTAATATCTATGGAACAGTGATACACAACGCACATTCCGACGCTGTTCCAATGAATCAATATAGCTGGATACCCTACTGTCATTGATGAGCGCCAACGGACTCCTTTGTACACGGTCCAGTAGCTCCAAAATAGACTTTGAAGCTCCTGCCCATATATGGGAGTTGTATTCCATTTTCGGTCGGATGTAAGTGGTATAGATTTTAAGGAGATCAGAAGGAGTGAAGTAATTTTCAGAAAACCAAGACACTTGAATGCTTCTTTCGACAGTAGAAAAACATGCTTGTTCCAACGAACATCACATTGAATTCTCATGCCTAGAACATCATGAGTATCCGACTCTTCAATACCTATACCACCCGTATATACAGATGACATTGTTGAATCCATGGCCCTATGGGTGAACATACAACATTGAAGAGACATACTCCTATCAAGGCTTAAGGCCGTGTTGCCGGCTCATTGGCTGATCCATTAACATACACGAGGACTCGGGCTGCAGCACCATAATCATTGCCCAGCTGCGGAACACCTGGAGATGATGAGACAGCATATCATCTCTTCTGCAAGTGTTAGGCTTCGAGTAGTATTAAATTGAGAACACTGCATTGTATTGATTTCAGGTGTTTGTGGATATTTGACTTAAATTTTATTAGATTATAACTGTCAGGAAAGACATCTGCGGGGAGTTTATTCCACATACGACTAGTTCGACTGATAAACGAATTCTCTCCGTAATGCGTTGTGATGTCAACTGGACAATAGACTACAAACGGATATGATCTACTAGAGAAGCGGGTAGAGCGAACCGAAACTCGGGCACTTGGAATAAATTCGCTAATCTTAGAAGAACATTTCCCATGGTAATATCTATAGAACAGTGATACACAACCCACATTCCGACGATGTTCCAATGAATCAATAGAGTTGGATACCCTACTGTCATTGATGAGCGCCAACGCCCTCCTTTGTACATGGTCCAGTAGCTCCAAAATAGACTTTGAAGCTCCTGTCCATATATGGGAGTTGTATTCCATTTTCGGTCGGATGTAAGTGGTATAGATTTTAAGGAGATCAGAAGGAGTGAATTAATTTATACACCGTTTTAGAAAACCAAGACACTTGAATGCTTCTTTTGACACTTGAAAAACATGCTCGTTCCAACGAACATTACATTGAATTCTCATGCCTAGAACATCAAGAGTATCCGATTCCTCAATATCTATACCACCCATATATACATTTGACATTGTTGATTCCATGGCCCTATGGGTCAATATACAGCATTGAGTCTTCAGCGCATTAAAATCAACCCTATTCGCTTTACCCAACTCGGGGATTGTTAACAGGTCCTGATCGAGTGTGTCATTCATTGTCTGCCTTCTGCCCCCAACCTCCAAAAGGCTTGGCCTACAATTAAAGGAAAATTAATGACAAATGCTGCTATCATCTGCGAAAGAGTAAATAGAATTAAAAGTTTGACCAAGAAGGTCGTTCAGAAAGATAATGAAAAGAGAAGGAGAAAGAACGGAACCTTGGGATACCCCTGAATTAAGCTGAAACTCATTAGATGAAACCCCATCAATGACAAAACGTATTGTTCGGTCTCTGAGAAAACTCGATAAAAATCGAGAGAAGTCATTACCGACCCCGAATGAAATAAGCTTTGATATCAATGCACCGTGCCACACACGATCGAATGCCTTGGAAATATCTAGAGCAACCACTTTACTCTCGCCAAAATTTCGAATGGATCGACTCCAGCGGTCAGAAAGTAGAGCTAACAGGTCTCCCGTGGAACGATTTCTACGGAAGCCATACTGTCGGGCATTAAGAAGTGAATTGCCTCTAAGTAGTTCACAAGATGGAAATTGATCATGCTCTCCATCACCTTTGAGAGCGCAGAGCAGATTGCAATTGGACGGTAATTTACAGGGTTATTATCCGCACCCTTTTTAGGGATTGGTTGGACATTAGCAACTTTCCAGCAAGAGGGAAAGACTCCCGAACGGTACGAAAGGCTGAAAAGGTTGGCCAATGGACTGGCTAGCGTGGAAGAGCACTGTTTCAGCACAAGTGTTGGTATACCATTCGGTCCCGAAGACTTATTAATGTTGAGATCCGAAATAACCTTTTTAACTGCACGTGCTCGAAAGAATATTTTAGGCATAGTACAAGATACACTTTCAAGTTCGGGCAGAGGTTGATCGCTATCCGGCAAAAACGAGTTTTTTGCAAAAAGTTCAACCGGTTCAGTGAATATTTGGTGATTCATTAAAAGAGTTGAGATAGCAGAACTAGCATTGTTCTTTACCCTTTTAGCAAATAACCAAAAGCTTTTACTACCCCGAGGAGCAGAGAGAACTTTAGCACGAAGACATTGATCGTAAAGAAACTTTTGGCGCCTTAGAGTTTTGGCACATTCAGTTCTCGCCTGTTTGCGTTGCAGTTCAGTGGCGGAAATTTTATCTTCATGCTTCCTCTGGATCTGACTGCATCTCTGCAGGTCTGGTTAAACCATAATTTTTGATTTGTTTTAGCCGAAATGCGCTTTGGTGGAATGAATAATAGCATACCAAGCGCTTTTATTTTTTCAGCAGCAGCAATTTTCGCAGCAGCATCAAAATTTTTATCCAGGAAACAAAGTTTCCAGTTGAAATGCTTGCAAAAATCGTTGAGCTCAGTCCAACGAGCCTTTTCGTAAATAAAAACTAAGCGCTTCCTAGCTGGTGCTGAAACACTTTGAAGTACAGGGTACGAAAAGGATGCGGAAATGGTGCAGTGATCCGAATTACCGAGAGGTGCAAATATTTTCACTTCTTACTTATCAGGGTGTGAAGTGAGAAAAAGGTTGAGAGTATTTTGTCGTTGCCCTTCAATGCACGGAATGTGCGTTGGTTGATTCACTAGTTGCTCAAGATGGTTATGCGCCGCGAAAAGCTCAACGTAACGGCCTTCGGGAGTTGTTTGACTCGAATGGTGAAGCCATGTAGAGTTATGGATATTAAAATCGCCAGCCACAACGATTGCACTATTCGGGCAACTGTATAGGATTTTAGAAATGGATTCAGGAAGGGCGTCGAAGCCATTATAGGTATGCTCCCTTTCTGCATTTGGACTTCTATATACAAACCCGAAGTGCAAAATGTGTGACCTGATTTTGAACTTAACCCAAAGTGAGTTAAATTCTGTATCATTACAGTTCAGATGTTGCTGATACTGGTACACAACATTGTCGCGAATGTAAATAACAAGGCCCCTATGACGAATAAAGAGGGATAGAAGGTGATAACCAGGTATGTGAAAATCCTGTGGATCAGCATCCCCACTTACCTGGGTCGCACATAAGGTGAAAACATCCGGCCGATGAAAGCAAATGTGGGCATATACAGAGAAAAAATTCGATCTGAGTCCACGTACGTTGCAGAATTCGATACGAAAAATACCTGACATCAAATAAAATAGAAATTAAGTCAATTTTCCTTACGATAGTTCAAGTGCAAATAACATGTTTTATTGCTGCAACGATAGGTGAGTAGGTAGCGTGCTCGCCTATCATGCGAGGGGTCGTGGGTTCGATTCCCACCAAAAAAAAAAAAGAAAAAAAAAGCAATGAACACACCACTCCCACTTTCCTCCTTAACCTATTTTCCTGAGATCAACACAATGCACTCCATCTGTAGGGGGCATCCCCTGAGTGTTGACGATTAATTGCGATCAGTGCTATGCTTTCATCACTAATTAACCCAACAACAAAACAGATACCAGCTGCTTGTACTACGTAGAAAAGGGAGTTAGATCTGTCTGACAAATTTTTTGGTATTTTCCCTTCAAGGTTTTTGAAGACGGAGTCACTTGGCTCTACCTATTGATTTCACGTACGGCGAAATACCACTTATACCAACCAACCAGTTACTTAGAATGAGCTTCCCAGGATCCGTATTATAGGATCTGTTTCACTTATTTAGTTGTTCTTTTGTAGTCTTTAAAAACGAAAAGTTTAAACTGAATAAATTACCATGAAGTAATTGCAAAACTGATTCCAAAAATATACCAGTATGTATTCGGAAGAAGTGATTTATAATAACTTACGAAGAACTAGTAAAAATAAAATCTATAAAACATAACTGCCATACTTTAACAAGCCCTTTTCAAACTCATTGCTGTTAAGACAATTTTATCTATTTCACTTCTTTGGATGCTCATTTTTCTAGCTAGGTATCTAAAATCATCGACAATTTACAACTTTGGTAGCAAAAACATCCAGAATTAAAAATTGAATTCTATTGTAATCATAAAATGCACATAATCTCCTCCTTCCCCCTATATCAATCTACTACTCTTAAGTATATTCCTTTGAAATTTAGTAATTTATTAATAATTACAATATTTTCGTAATCACAAATCATGAAATTAGGCATATCAATTTTACAAAAACCCTTTAATTACCTATCAACAACATACCCAGTCAACTTTAGAACAAGAGATATACAAACACAATATTTCAAGTATTAAGTAAGAATTATGGGTGTCTATGAATGTTTGAATACTGAGAATGCAAGAATATGGTCAAATGAAAATTTGAATGCCAACTACTGGAGTATGTAATCCGTACTCCATACACACACCCTAACGCAGATGCTCAAATCAAATTTTTGGTATTTTACCTTAGAAACCAAAAGTGTATATGTGTTGCAAGTACATCTGTTAAAGGACATCTTTGTCCTTACTAATATTCTAATATGATCTATGGGTATATTTTGTGCTGCAATTTAAAATGTTATTGATTTTTGGGCAGTCATGTTAAGGTTATTTATATTGGTAATGAAAATTTTTGTGGGAAAACAATATTGAATTTTTTTTTAGAGGTTTTTCAGTTTCCATAATTCTTTTGTGGACAAAGTAAAGCCTTAATATCAATATTTTCTGTTTGTGTATTTAAGTTTAATCATTTTGTACTCTATACAAGTAGTTTTTACTATGGGCGGTTGGTCTGCCTATTTACCAACGAGGTGTTTACAACTGCACCTGTTTATTTGTTTGTTGTTGGCATGTTGTTATGTTTACCTAAAGCTGCACATTTCGTTTAAATATATATATTTTTTTTGTTTAGTTGTTGGGTTCCTTTCCATTTGTGGGCCGTAAACAAGCAGACATTATCGTTATAACAAAGCAAAATAGGCAACATAAACTTTCAAACAGTCGTACACAAACAATCGTACACACACACATACATATAAACAAATTGTTAAACTGGCGAGGATTAAATTTATTTTTATTTCAAATACACAAAATACCACATGACCAGCTTGTGAGGTGCCCAGTGGGGAATTAAAGATCTTAAAGTTCAGTGATGAAGTTTTAGGTGAAATTAAGAAATGACTACCGAGGTCGGAGATCGAATTTTAATTAAAATTGATTTACCCAAAAATATTCTTTTTAGATGACTTTGAATGAAACTTGAGGTGAACTTCTTTGAGATCTGAAAAATACCAAACTGACATAATTTTAGGAAATTTAGGCTTCAGCATCTTTGATCTTGAAATAACTTAACATTTGAAACAACAAGAAAATATATAACATGTTGGAAATATCGGCTTAATATCCTCATATAGCTCGTAAATAATATTTTCTAACAAATAAGAAATAAATTCTTCGAGATTTGTTGCAGTGATTTGTCTTGTGACATCCTCTACACTCTTAATTACAAACAGATTTTGACAAAAAAACAAACTATTTTAAAGGTATTTCTGAACAGATGTGCACCATCTAGTAATTTATTTATTTTTTATTTTTTTTTTGAGTAATAATCATTTAAAGTTGCTATCAACACATACTGTAAAGATAGAATCAGGAAGCGAATAGCGTTATAAAAACGTTTTGTTCTAAAACAGGGACCTAATTTCGGTATTCCATATAGAATGTTGCTATTTCATTACATACTTCTTTTTATAAACAACTATAATTAACTAGTCTAGGAAATATTATTTTATATAAAAATTTTTTGAATATTTAAATGAGCTTAAAGGTATGTTAATCAATTGTAGCAATTCACAATTCCACACACATAGCGTCTGAAATACATTTTAAATTTTAAATCATTCGCATTAACAGGGTGTAACGTATTATTATAAATATTCTATTTGATTTAATTTAATATATTTTTAAGATAGATTAAACAAAAATGTTATCATTCTCAGCTTCTCCTCCGTATGAGCTATAACTATGCCAATTTTCACACTCCTCCGTGCCCGCATATTGCTTAAAAAGGGAACTAAAAATTTACCTTCACGTATTAATATATAGATGAAAAATAAAAAAAAATGAAAACAAAAAATGAAACATAAAAAATGGAAAATAAAAAATTAAACAAAAAAATAAAAAATGAAAAATGAAAAATGAAAAATTAAAAATGAAAAATGAAAATAAAAATAAAAAATAAAAAATGAACAATGAAAAATAAAAAATTAAGAATGAAAAATTAAAAATGAAAAATAAAAAATTAAAAAAAAAAAAAATAAAAAATTAAAAATTAACCAGTTGAAATAATAAATAATAATAAATATTTTTATATTAGCAGAGCCCCTGCAGTTGTTCGCTATAAGTGATAAATAGGTGAAGCTTTCTGTTTGATTTCAATCTTTAATTTCTAGGTGTACACATCTCCCATGTGATCGGCCTAACATCATTTTTTATTATGCAGAGGTTCCAACTCAAAATTTTGCCAGTTTTTTGCAAGGATTTACTTTTTTCTTTTCAATCTAAAATAATCAGAGTATCAGACGATGTTTGCTTTCCCATAGTGAGATTAGCTTCTTTTACTTTTCTTATTATTAATTAGTACAAATCAACTTAAAATGATTTTTAGCAAAGCAAAACACGTGATCAGTACAAATTTGTCACAAAAATGTAGGTTCTTCCCCGAAATATAAAAAGCGTAAGTAAGTGTTACAACTGTTTACTTTTTTTATGCGTAAAATCTGATACATTTTCACTTTCGAGAGATTTGTGCAATGTTTCCACTTGATTTGATTTCAAATCAATTTGTAAATGGTAGTAAACTCTGTAATATTACTTTTTATCGTAAGTCAATAATAACTTCGTTATAAGAGAATTTTAAGATTAAAAGTAGTTATTTATTTTTTGATGTGTAAACATGCGTATAGGGGGGGGTAAATTTCAAAAACAGCGTAACATTTAAGCGTAACATGTGAGCGTAACATGTGAGTCGTAAGACAAAATGTGACTGTATTGGTAAAAAAATTATGATATTATGATAACCTGTTGAAAATTAAAAATGAAAAATAAAAAATGAAAAATAAAAAATAAAAAATTGAAAATGAAAAATGAAAAATGAAAAACGAAAAATTAAATATGAATAATGAAAAATGAAAAATAAAAAATGAGAAATAAAAAAATGCAAAAATAAAAAAAAAAAATTAAAAATAAAAAATGAAAAATAAAGAATTAAAAATAAAAAATTTAAAATTAAAAATGAAAAATAAAAAATAAAAAATGAGAAACGAAAAATGAAAAATAAAAAATGAAAAACGAAAACCAAAAATGAAAAAAAAAATTAAAAAAGGAAAATAAAAAATTAAGAATAAAACTGAAAAATAAAAAATTAAAAATAAAAAATAAAAATTGAAAAATGAAAAATAAAAAATAAAAAAAAAAAATAAAAAGGAAAAATGAAAAATAAAAAATGAATAATAAAAAATTAAAACTAAAAAATTAAAAATAAAAAATGTAAATTAAAAAATGAAACATGAAAAATAAGAAATGAAAAATGAAAAACTAAAATTAAAAATGAATAATGAAAAATAAAAAATGAAAAATGAAAAATAAAAAATTAAAAATAAGAAATTAAATATAAAAAATGAAAAATAAAAAATAAAAAATGAAAAATAAAAAATGAAAAATAAATAATTAAAATTGAAAAATAAAAAATAAAAAATGAATAATAAAAAATGAATACTAAAAAATTAAAAATAAAAATGTAAAATAAAAAACGAAACATGAAAAATAAGAAATGAAAAATGAAAAACTAAAATTAAAAATGAACAATGAAAAATAAAATATGAGTAATGAAAAATAAAAAATGATAAATGAAAAATAAAAAAATTAAAAATAAGAAATTAAATATAAAAAATGAAAGATAAAAAATGAAAAATAAAAAATGAAAATTGAAAAATAAAAAATGAAAACTAAAAAATGAGAAAAGAAAAATAAAAATTGGAAAATGAAAAATGAAGAAAAAAAGTTAAAAATGAAAAATATAAAATGAAAAATTAAAAATAAAAAATAAAAAACGCAAAATTAAAAATTAACCGGTTAAAATAATAAATAACAATAAATATTTTTATATTAGCAGACCCCTGCAGTTGACTGTTGATACACTTTCTGTTTGATTTTAAGAAAGTGCTATAAAAAAATCTTTAATTACTAGATGTTTACACATCTCCCCTGCGATCGGACTCACATGATTTTTTTTTATTGACGCGCACGGTACATAAAACTTATATTTAAGCTTCAAATAAAAAGCTATACAATGGTGAATGTGCATACGTTTATGAATTTGCTAAAATTGTTTAGCATACCTTTATGCTCTTATGAAGTTATTTATTGACAAACTCATTTATATATTTTCTGTGTGTTCAACAAATATTTATAATGCAATTTAATGAATTTTTTTTTAATTCGCAATTTAATAAATTTTATATAAATATCAATATAGATAAAAAAAAAACCATGGAAAGAAAATAATTGAATGAATCAATAAAATTATCTAGAATTAACACTCGAATTTCAAGCACTGGGCTCTTATGCTAGTTCAAAATTAAATCTATTAAATCAGCATAAAACTGAGGCATCATATTCAATTTCTATTAGCAGTACTTTCTGGTATTTGTAGTTATAAAGATAGAGAATACAAACATCATTAGCGTGCATAGCCATTTTTCTTTATGTTTTTAATATCTATAATGCTAATAGGCAAGGCGATTTCTTGTGACCGATATTAGGGTGTCACTTCAAATCTTATTTTGACCAAACATCTCTCATTTGAAAGGCATTTCTTTTTGACTGTCCACCAGATTTACAGATTTTTAAATTTTTTTTGGAGTTATGCTCATTTAAAGTTGCTACTAACACATACATAAAATTATACAATCCTATGTGTTTGATTATTCAATTTTGTTAATGTGTTTGCAAACAGAAATGAGTTTGTTTTCTTCATTCACAATAATAATTGTGTTGAACTGAAAATTAGTTTTGGACGTGAACCAATAAATTGGACATAAACCAATAACGCAATCGATATTTAAAAAGTGTTGAATTGCAAATTGGCTAAAATTGAGTAGCATACCTTTAGGGTCTTATAAAATAATTTATTAAATGAACAAATAAAATTTCCTAGAATTTGCACTCGTATTTCGAGGGCTGGGATTTGCTAGTTATTAATTAATATGGTATACTGTAGTAGGCCAAGATAACTGCCTTGCGGAACACTATAGAAAACTCCAAGCTCAGTACTTTTTAATTTTTTCAACATGTACAAATTGCAGTCTTTTTTTAAATAACTTATAAATTACGTAGTTGTTCCTTTTGAAAACCCAATTTAATTTTGTTTTGTAATCAAAATATCATGATAGACTAAATGGACAGCTTTCGATAAAAAAAAGTTTCCAATCACTGCTCTGTATCCTCTACTAATTGCATCAAATAAACACTCAATCACATTTAACACAGCCTTTTCCCATGCCTTTTTTGAATCCATACTGTCGTTCGAATAAAATAATATTTTTATCCAAGTAACTCAAAAATGTTGCCTCTAATAGAAATAATGGAAAGGAGGGCGTTGGTCACAATTTAATACGTTTGCCTATATTTTGATATGGATGTTCTTTTGTCAGGATATTCACCATTTTCAATGAGTTTGTTTACCGGCAACATTTTAGGTATTATATTGTCGTTACCAGGACTTTTACTAAGTTTTAAGTTATTTAGAATTGTAACAATTTTCTCTTTCACTATGGATTACAAGACAAATCGACCAGTATTGGAGTTAATGTACCATATTTATATTTTCAATCTGATCAATGCGAATACTAGATCGTAGATTAATAACCGAATCCAAATAGTAATTATCCTGTGTTAGGCAAGTCCTTTTCAAATTAAATATCAGGTACTAAAGAATGTAGTTTACCAATTTCGTAAATTTTCCAACTGGTTCCGAAAAAAAAACATTTTGCATCCGTTTCGGCATTACCATACAGCTTGTTAGTAAGGAGTATGCCTGAAGCATGTTGCGTTTAGAGCCATTATTTTCCAAAAAAAAATAAAAAAATAAAAAATAAAATAAAGAAAAATACAAAAAATATCCTTTAGAAAAAAAAGTAGGAGCATTTAAATGAGCCAAGGAAACCAACAAATT
Organism: Cordilura impudica; assembly: GCA_963682025.1. Classification (NCBI taxonomy): domain Eukaryota; kingdom Metazoa; phylum Arthropoda; class Insecta; order Diptera; family Scathophagidae; genus Cordilura; species Cordilura impudica. The sequence goes on along the minus strand of OY821519.1, from coordinate 17,923,088 downwards.
CTCTTACCAACTCTCCTACTGTCCTTACACGGAACTGAAACAGGCAGACCAACAGTTAGACACAACCCCGTTCTTTATAGTGCAGCATGTAAAACATGCATGCCGATTTTCATTTCTTTGTATTGTTGATGTTGTTGCTGTCGTTGTTGTTGTTGTTGTTGAAAAACACAAACAAAAACTTTTTCTTTGCTTTTTACTGCATTCATACCAGACAGAGGCATATGCAAGCATTGCAATCGAAATATTATGATACAATTTTCCTAGTATCCTTAAAAGCCACAACTTTTAAGAACGTTGCATTTGAGAAATCAAAAAAACAAACGAAAAAACAAATGCAAAGTAGCAGTTAAAAAAAGTATATTGCCAAAATTTCGGTTGCAATATTCGTATCTTACACAATGTGTTTAATATGTATGTACGTACATTGATATTCTTACTAAGAATTCGTACATGTTTTACTCGGCGAGTGTTGTAGTGTTGTTATTGCAGTTACAACTGAACACCTGCAATTTTGTTATTGTTGTTATTATTGGTGTTTCACTGTGTTGCTATGAATATTTACCGCAACACTTACGTGTAATTTCTTTTTTTTTTTCGTTAGTGTAATGTTTGCTATGCTAAATGTACCTTGGATATGAATTAAGCTTAAACCAAAAGTTTTTGGAAAATTTTTCTCCAAAAAAAAAGAATATTTTCGTACTTTGTTTCGGTGTTATAAAAGTAAAAGAAGCAACATTTGTTACAAATTGCATTTGTTTAGTTATTGTTTTTATATAAAAAGAAATTTTTCCTTAATTTTTTTTTTACAAACAATAAAAACAAACCAAAAACTTTGTATTTTCATAGTGCCTATGTTGGAAAATCCATGTTAACACCACAATGGCGACTGTAGTTCGAGATGACAAATATTTGGATATCAAAAAATTGTAATTGAAAAGATATCAAAGTTTTGTGTTTAGGACGTTTGGCCTATTATGTATTTTCATCAAAGTCTGAACAATATTTGCAAGGCATATTAGCATACATTTACTTGCATAACAATTTTTCATCTGTAATATTAATAGGCTAGGCGATTTATTGTGACCGATGTTTTGTTCTACCGTTTTATCCCGATTTTGACCAAACGTATATTATTTGAAAGGTATTTCTTTTTACCTGTTTTTCAGATTTACAGATTTTTAAATTTTATCCTTTATTTTGAGTAAATTGCATTTAAAGTTGCTACTAATACATACATAAAATTATACAATGCTATGTGTGTGTTTATTAAATTTGTTATTGTGTTTGTAATAAAAATGAGTTTGTTCTTTGTGTTGATTTATGAGTTGGCTATAACCTTTGGGTCTATACTTAATGAAAATATAAAATTTTCTAGAATTTGCATTCGAATTTCGAGAGCTGGAATCTGCTAGTAGATATATATATATAAAATATATTTATATATATGTAATGCATGAAACACATAGACGACAGCGGCTATACGACTACAGCCTGTCTAAAATAAAAAACACACATTTATATGAAAACGATTATTTTGACAACTTTTGTTGTTATTTCAAAAAAATACAAAAACATGAAATATATAAAAATCACAAAAAATACAAAAATCAAAAAAAGCAAAAAAAAAAAAACCTAAAATATACAAAAATCACAAAAAAAAAACAAAAATCCCAAAAAACCAAACAAACAAAAAATACAAAATACGTTTCGGTTTGCGACTTATCTATTTTGGAACAATATTTAGAACAACTAGAACAACCTAGAAAAACCGCCATTTTTTTTTCCAAAATTGGGGTGCATGTTTAAAATTGGTTTTTTTCGATTTACCGGTACAAATTATATTTTAGAAACTCAACGTTTTAGAACATTGTAGAACAGTCGTAGAATAATTCAGAACAATCTTCGAAATATTATATTTCCAAAAATTGTATTTCCAAAAAAGTAGTTTTTATTTTTATGATAAGATTTTTTAGTATTGACCGTCCAAGTCGTCAAAAATATATTTTGTTAAAAGTTTTCATTGTATTGTCACTCACACCATATTTCTTATTGTTTTTAAATATTATTATGGTTTAAATAATTGATATAATAATTACGCTAACAACGTAGCGGGTATACTGCTAGTCAATATATAATTTTGGATTTGTCTTGTAGTCAGTATTTTCTATAAAGCACGTTTTTCTATAGTTCTAGGAACAATAAAGGCCAGAGGTCCTAGCTAAACTCGAATTACTAAAAAAAATATTTGTGTCAGTTAAGGTACCAAAATTAGTTTACATGAATAGTGAGGAGTAAGTCTGTCAATCTATAGGGAAAAACTAATGTTGATTAGTCCATAGGGAGTATTTTCACAAGAAAAAAGAAACAAAGACAATTTAGATAATTTTTTTTAAATTCTACACACAAATTAACGATTGCCACAACACATACGTATATTTTCTCTGTGCAACAGCTAGCACAAGTACTTAGTTCCAAAACCGATTTCCATTTGTAATCTTCAATATCATGTCATTTAACAAAGCGTTCCCGACTACTGTTCAAATGTCTAACTCTTCTTTTTAAACTTCATTTCATTGGTTGAATATCAAACACTTTTGCTGCACTTCATATTCAAACCCCACACACCCCTTAACGTAGTTACTTTGGGTCTGTATGTTTTCTAAGCTTAACTAAAGTACATAATGAAATTTGCTGACAGCTTTCTACAATCCTTATAATGCAAAAAGCCGAAAATGTTCATGCAATACTATAGAGTATTTCTGTTTCTCTCTATTGTTTTTTTTTTTGTCTTTTTATTTTTTGCTGGAAATTTTAGATCCTCTTGCAATCGTTTGTTACGTTAATGATACGGAAACGTAAAAATACTTGTTTGCCAAGATAAATGAAAGCCAACAGAATAAGTTTTGGTTTTTTTTCTAGTGCTTTTTGTTTGTATGAAATGCGTCATAAGCTTCAACAAATGTTACTCGCAAATTAAAAATGAAGACAGGGATAGAAATGCATTTTTGTGAAATTGGAACAGATATTTTATACCACAGCATTTAAAGATGGAATTAAAAAAAAAAAAAAAGAATTGAAATTTTTATTTTGACCATTAGGAATGTTAAATTTTATATTAGAAGTCAAGGTTTTGAATTTAGGGTAATGTTTAAAAATAATTGTTGAATTGTATTAGATGCTGGCAAAAAAGAAAAGAAAAAATTGTATGCGAAGAAGTGAAGAGTTGGTTTGTAGAAGTAAGGACTATGTTTTTTTTGTTGGGTTCTGTGAAGCACATTTTAGTTAATGCTTAGGATGTAGTGCTCACAAGTCAATGTTGGAATATATTAATAAAATACTAGCAGATCCCAGCCCTCGAAATTCAAGTGCAAATTCTATGATATTTCATTTTTTCATTTAACAAATTATTTCATAACACCCTAAAGGTATGCTAATCAATTTTACCCAATTCACAATTCAAACCTTTTTAAATACCGATTATTGTCGTTATTGGCTTATGTTCAATTATTGGTTTATGTCTAAAATTATTTTTCAATTCAACAAAATTATTATTGTGAATGAAGAAACACATTAACAAATTTAATAAACACACACATAACATTGTATAAAGTTGTGTATGTGTTAATAGCAACTTTAAATGCATTTTACTACAAAAAAAAATGTAGAAATTTAAAAATTTGTACAACCGGCGGACAGCTAAAGGGAAGTACCGTTCAAGTAAGATACGTTTGGTCAAAATCGGAATAAAACTGTTTAACAAACCATCGGTCACAAGAAATCGTCTTACCTATTAATATTATAGATATGCCAATTCAAAGCATATATCTTGAAGACATTGATTCTGAATATATCGAATATGTTCACGGTAAAAAAGTTATCACTATCTAAAGCAGTGCTGTTCATTTCATAGGACAATAGTCCCTGCTCAACTCACATTTGTTCTTACGCTCTTGCATTAAAAAAAAAATTAATAGTAATATACGAAAAATATTTTATGAGTATATGGAAATTTTTTATAAAACATGTAGGGAAAATAATTTAAATGAAAAAGAAAAGCTGTTTGATTAAAAAAAACAAATTTTTGTTGAAAAGTTAAAAGAATCGTTGATCAAATTAGAAACCAATATCGACAAATAAAAAATGTGAACATTTTTTTCAGATTTAAAATTAATTTTTCCTAAACAACGTAACGCTTTAAATTTTGTAAATTTAAAAAATCCTTTACTAATACGCAATTGTCACGAAATATTAAATATTGAAAAATACAAGATCTACAAAAGTATTTAATAGAATTATTAAAAAAAACGAATTTATTTATTAAAAAAGTTTAATGATTTTAGAAATTTGAGTCTCATCGTTCGTTCATTCATTCAGTGAATGTATTTGTTTTCCTTCCAAAAAGTGTATTTTTATACCCTCCACACCTCAGTGGCAGAGGTTATATATAGGTTTGTCATTCCGTTTGTAACGCATCGAAAAACTAATTTTCGATCCCATAAAGTATATATATTCTTGATCCTTAGCTCGGGTCGATATAGCGATGACCGTCTGTCCGTCTGTCTGTTGAAATCACGCTCATTCACAAAAAAAAAACATTTTGCTGGGTAAGGTTACAATAATATCATTTGCCATAATTCCCAGCACGTTGGTATTGAAAATGGGCTAAATCGGATATCATTGTGCTTAAATACGAGCAAAAATATATAGATACCTCTAAAAAAACATAAAACCCAGTATGTTTGTTGTAATATTTTAGTGGTTGAACATAGTAGTTGTACAAAAACACAGTTAAAAAAAAGCCACAAAAAAATGATGCGGTCATACCAACAAACACAACTACCATGAGCTATGTTAGTATTGCCACATATTTTTTTACCGTTATCACGTTATAATAAAAAAAAATCGCCAATATGAAAGAAAAAATTGAAATGGAAAATGAAAAATGGAATTTGGAAAATGAAAAATTAAAAATTAAAAAAGCAAAACGAAAAATGGATTATGGAAAATGGAAAATGAAAAATTAAAATGAAAAATAAAAAATGAAAATTGAAAATTGAAAAATGAAAAATGGAAAATGAAAATTGAAAAATGAAAAATAAAAAGTAAAAATGAAAAATAATAATGGAAATTGAAAAATAAAATTTGAAAAATGAAAAATGGAAACTGGAAAATGAAAAAAGGAAAATTAAAAATGAAAAATTAAATATTAAAAATTAAAAATTAAAAATTAAAAATTAAAAATTAAAAATTAAAAATTAAAAATTAAAAATTAAAAATTAAAAATTAAAAATTAAAAATTAAAAATTAAAAATTAAAAATTAAAAATTAAAAATTAAAAATTAAAAATTAAAAATTAAAAATTAAAAATTAAAAATTAAAAATTAAAAATTAAAAATTGAAAATTAAAAATTAAAAATTAAAAATTAATAATTAAAAATTAAAAATTAAAAATTAAAAATTAAAAATTAAAAATTAAAAATTAAAAATTAAAAATTAAAAATTAAAAATTAAACATTAAAAATTAAACATTAAAAATTAAAAATTAAAAATTAAAAATTAAAAATTAAAAATTAAAAATTAAAAATTAAAAATTAAAAATTAAAAATTAAAAATTAAAAATTAAAAATTAAAAATTAAAAATTAAAAATTAAAAATTAAAAATTAAAAATTAAAAATTAAAAATTAAAAATTAAAAATTAAAAATTAAAAATTAAAAATTAAAAATTAAAAATTAAAAATTAAAAATTAAAAATTAAAAATTAACAATTAAAAATTAAAAATTAAAAATTAAAATTTATAAACTAAAAATTAAAAATTAAAAATTAAAAATTAACAATTAACAATTAAAAATTAAAAATTAAAAATTAAAATTTATAAACTAAAAATTAAAAATTGAAAATTAAAAATTAAAAATTAAAAATTAGAAATTAAAAATTAAAAATTAAAAACTAAAAATTAAAAATTAAAAATTAAAAATTAAAAATTAAAAATTAAAAATTAAAATTTAAAAATTAAAAATTAAAAATTAAAAATTAAAAATTAAAAATTAAAAATTAAAAATTAAAAATTAAAAATTAAAAATTAAAATTAAAAATAAAAAATTAAAAATTAAAAATTAAAAATTAAAAATTAAAAATTAAAAATTAAAAATTAAAAATAAAAATTAAAAATTAAAAATTAAAAATTAAAAATTAAAAATTAAAAATTAAAAATTAAAAATTAAAAATTAAAATTAAAAATTAAAAATTAAAAATTAAAAATTAAAAATTAAAAATTAAAAATTAAAAATTAAAAATTAAAAATTAAAAATTAAAAATTAAAAATTAAAAATTAAAAATTAAAAATTAAAAATTAAAAATTAAAAATTAAAAATTAAAAATTAAAAATTAAAAATTAAAAATTAAAAATTAAAAATTAAAAATTAAAAATTAAAAATTAAAAATTAAAAATTAAAAATTAAAAATTAAAAATTAAAAATTAAAAATTAAAAATTAAAAATTAAAAATTAAAAATTAAAAATTAAAAATTAAAATTTAAAAATTAAAAATTAAAAATTAAAAATTAAAAATTAAAAATTAAAAATTAAAAATTAAAAATTAAAAATTAAAAATTAAAAATTAAAAATTAAAAATTAAAAATTAAAAATTAAAAATTAAAAATTAAAAATTAAAAATTAAAAATTAAAAATTAAAAATTAAAAATTAAAAATTA